>JAMZEH010000080.1:11550000-11962500 GCA_024699665.1 Ostrea denselamellosa
ACATAGGTTAATCATATATCAACTTAGGGAGCAAGTAGAAAGAAGTTAAGAATTGAATTTTTATCAGTCATCAACTTTGGTGCCATGCTGATAGACAAGTCACCCAACATGTAAATACAAACAGGGCTCATGCCTTCTATTGAAAATGAAAAGTGCAGATGTTTCAAATGCAGTTTTGCAATGTAGGTTTGTTGCTATTTTTTTTTTTATACACGTATCAATCACTGTCATTTTATTAATCAAATGCCCATTTTTTTTCTTTTTTTCTTTTTACAAAACTGTGTCCATGCCCCCTTTAGGTGAACAAAACTCATTTTTATTACAATATACACAGATCTTTATGAAACCAAAATGATGATTTTCCCTGCACATACACACTACATTCAATGGGCTTTAAAATACACTTACCTTCATAGTTTTCAAAGACCCAAAGAGAAGGTCAAGGTTGAAGACACTGAACTCTGGTATCATATCATTGTAGCGGTCATCAAGGAGAGTTTTCAAAGGCAGGAACTTTCCTATAATTTAACAGTAAGCATTCAAACAGATGGTGATGAATTATATGACATAACTTCTAGAAAATCTTTATCTGAATTAACTGAATAATCACAAATCTAGAATATCAGTCATTACAGATTATTGTCATACATATTTAGGTTAATATGTAATAGGCAGAGTTTACATCTGGAGACCAGACCGAGTCTTACCTTGGATAAGCTGTCCTTTCCGAGGGCAGTTAACCCATCGTGGGGAGATCAGACCAAGTATTGTTTACGTGAGTCTTACCTTGGATAAGCTGTCCTTTCCGAGGGCAGTTAACCCACCGTGGGGAGATCAGATTGAGTCTTACCTTGGATAAGCTGTCCTTTCCGAGGGCAGTTAACCCACCGTGGGGAGATCAGACCAAGTATTGTTTACGTGAGTCTTACCTTGGATAAGCTGTCCTTTCCGAGGGCAGTAAACCCACCGTGGGGAGATCAGACCGAATCTTACCTTGGATAAGCTGTCCTTTCCGAGGGCAGTTAACCCACCGTGGGGAGATCAGACCAAGTATTGTTTATGTGAGTCTTACCTTGGATAAGCTGTCCTTTCCGAGGGCAGTTAACCCACCGTGGGGAGATCAGACCAAGTATTGTTTACGTGAGTCTTACCTTGGATAAGCTGTCCTTTCCGAGGGCAGTTAACCCACCGTGGGGAGATCAGATTGAGTCTTACCTTGGATAAGCTGTCCTTTCCGAGGGCAGTTAACCCACCGTGGGGAGATCAGACCGAGTCTTACCTTGGATAAGCTGTCCTTTCCGAGGGCAGTTAACCCACCATGGGGAGATCAGACTGAGTCTTACCTTGGATAAGCTGTCCTTTCCGAGGGCAGTTCACCCACCGTGGGGGAGGGCCCAGTTTCCTATCTCTATTCATACTCAAAATGGATTCATTGTTGGTCCATGAAATACATAAATTAATTGAAGGTCCCTGAAATGGAATAGAAAACACCTGTATGTAAAAGCTACATCTCTTCACCGTTAGTTACTGTTTTGTTGTTCAGCACATGTATCTTATATTGTCTACTTACAAGATTTGGCAATTAAATAAGAAATTACTTATGAATGAACCTTGCCTCTTGTGTCAACAATTAATTCAAGGAATATCTTACTAGAAGTAAAACATGATATTACAGTGCATCTGACAGAATTGTTGCAACAAAGAGATCTCAATATGAAACTTATAACTATATGTCCATATCATCATTGGTTAGTACGTTTGTTATCTATTTACTATCATTTACAACTGTTTAATCATTAGTTTCAAACTTAACATAATAAAAGGGACTATAAGCATCTTGATGATGATATTGATATTGTGAAAATGAAATGGTTCATTCAGAATCACCGATAAAATCTACATCATTCTCCATATGGAGCGAGGCACGAAAAGCCGAGCATCATATTGGCATTCCCCAACTCTCTACAACTGAAATAAACGGTTAATCCACTACACCATCTTAATAGCATACCACTACTATTCATACTACAACATACAGATAAGACTTGACGAAATAGCAAAGATTGTGTGGATGCCAAAGCTAAGGGACTTTTACAGTTCCGTTTCATAAGCACGATGAGGTTCAATATGTACATGAACAAATATATATACCTTGAATAAAATCATTGTAAATAGAAGATTAATATTGTTATCTTACGTAAGAGAAGAAATTTAAGTAAATTTCCACGTAATCTTTTGGGCTTTATGGGAAATTTTGTGTCAATGCTCCTCGATCATGTAGTCCTCCATCTTGTGTCATACTCTTCTCGTTCGTAAAATGATTCGTGAATTAGATTTGTGCTATGTCTTACTTTATTTGCAAAATTTTATATTTATTACCCTAAAAACAGAGATTTTAGGACTTGAAAGCTCTAGCAATACCATTCTTTTCAGAAAGGCATTAAAATCAAGTTATATTTTGTACGTGTTGTCAAGTTTCGATTTCAATATGTCAGCGCCCACAGAAGAAGTGTGTGAGGGATGACAATATTATAATAATAATATTCAAAGAAACTGCTGTAATTTCTGTCTGTAGATAAAACTTTTCAAGCTCTTTGTAAAGATGACAAAGTGGAAGAGTAAGAAAAAGTTAAAAATAACAGATAGTGCAAAAAAAGTCAAACCGTTCCCAAAGAAAAACAATACTGACAATCACAATGTGAAAAACTCGAAATCTACGTCACAGGAAAACAGGAGAGGATCGGGAGGGAAAAACAAGGAAGGGTTAAAAAATAATCCTAAGAAGACAAGTTTCAAAAGGAAGAGATACGAAGAGAAAGAAGACGAAATAGAAGAAGTAGAGGTTGTCCGTACCAAACCTCAACAGATTGTAAAGGTAGACCTTACCAGCGTAGGGAAAATATATATGTTTTGTTACTTAAGCTAAATGATACTGAGTAAACTATACAATGTATATTCATGAATGGCTTTAATGACTTTGCATAAGCTTAGTGCTCAAAATATTCCTTGAACAACTTGCTAGGGAATTCATGATAATATTTCATTGTGCTCTAAATCTGTTAAGGCTATTTTCATATAAACAAGTGATAATGCTTAAATTAAGAAATGAGTGTTCATTACCACAGCAAAATGTCTACTGGAAAACATTTACCCTGATTGATAAGTGGACATGCAGATGCACAAATACAATATTAACCTGCAGATACTACATTAATGATACACAATGAGTATAAAGGTTTACACTGTATATGTTTTTATAGGAAAATTGTGTCTCATTAAAATTCCATTTATTTGGTATAAGATAGAATTATTGAACCTATTTTAGACTCTGGATGATGAGGTAGAAAAATGAAAAGTTAAAACATTTTTATGACTCTAGGATGAGGAAAGTAGTGACCCAGATTCAGAACAAGAATTGCAAGACACAAGGAAATGGCTGACAGAACAGAACAGAAAAAAGAAGAAATCTGGGGGATTTCAGTCAATGGGTGTGTAACCTTCATTCAAGTCCAGGCTTGATTTCTGGAAAAAAATTTCAAACTTAAGTTGAATTTTCTTATAATTGAACAGTCAAAATTTTGGTAAAATCTCATCCTGATACATCCAAGTTTTGACTTAATATTTTTCAGGCCAAGCAATGTGTAATTTCATTCTATGATTAGACTAAGTCAGTGTTGTTAGTCCTTTCATATGTTGCATTACTATGCTGTCAGATTGTTTAGATTGTTATATCATTGTTTTGGAATATAGAACTGTATGGTTTCAATTAGAGCTATGCTGAAATAGTAAATTAGTTTGGTTACATCTAAAAAAAACCCAGAAAAACAAAAAAAACTCTGTACCCTGAGACTCCAAGCAGTCTATCAACTGAGATATAGTATCTATCCCGAGACTCCAAGCAATCTATCAACTGAGATATATATACATATATATATATATATATATATATATATATATATATGCCTGCAGGCAGAGCAATTAATATTATATGAATTTAATTTTGTTTTACAATGTAGGAATTGTGGATAAACAGAATCTAAATAAATTATATTCATATGATTGACAAAATCTGTTGTCAGATGTGTTCTACATGTAGCTTTAAACAACATGTAGCTTATCAAGGCTAAATCTTTCGAAACATTTGATGAGGTAATGCTTCAGCAAGACAGTTTGAAACTTGCAATCTATGTAATCTACTAACTGCAAAACTGGAGGGAAATTGGTAAGATCGTCAACATTATATTGATGTTAGTGTAGTGCTTTGTCCCTATTTTACCTCCACCCCTTTAGCCCTTATGTCAGTGGACAAATTCAAAATGGAACAAAACTTCTTTTTCTCTTATCTCTCTTTTAACACAACTGTGTCTGGGCAAATTTTAAAACAAGTCAAAACCATTTTCAAGTGCAGAAGGGCAAAAAAAAAAAAAAAAGCACAGGGCAAATACAACCCTGTGAATAGTATCCCATGTCTTTGGTTCAAACATGATGTCAAAACCATGAACACTGTTTTAGCCTATTATATTTTGTGAACACTGTTTTAGGCTATTACAATCACCACCCTATTATATTTTGAGGTTGATATCATATCTCTACTCTTTGTTGTAATTCTTTTTCCAGGTCTTTCACATTCAGTTTACAAGGGTGTTATGAGAAAAGGATACAAAATACCAACTCCCATACAGAGAAAGGTAAATTATTGTGTATTATAGAGAAAGGTAAATTATTGTGTATTATAGAGAAAGATAAATTATTGTGTATTATAGAGAAAGGTAAATTATTGTGTATTGTAGAGAAAGGTAAATTGTTGTGTATTGTAGAGAAAGGTAAATTATTGTACATTGTAGAGAAAGGTAAATTATTGTGTATTGTAGAGAAAGGTAAATTGTTGTGTATTGTAGAGAAAGGTAAATTATTGTACATTGTAGAGAAAGGTAAATTATTGTACATTGTAGAGAAAGGTAAATTATTGTACATTGTAGAGAAAGGTAAATTATTGTACATTGTAGAGAAAGGTAAATTATTGTACATTGTAGAGAAAGGTAAATTATTGTACATTGTTGAGAAAAGACACATTGATATTAAGATGTCTACATTTCTTTGCTATCTACCTGCAGTGTGTCATCATGTTGTACGTCCTGTGCATTAATGTGTAATCCTCATTTATTGCTTGCAGACTGTTCCTTTAATTATTGAGGGTAAAGATGTGGTTGCCATGGCGAGGACTGGAAGTGGAAAAACGGCAGCTTTCCTCATTCCAATGTTTGAAAAACTCAAAACTCACATGGCAAAGTCCGGAGCAAGGGGCCTCATCTTATCCCCAACAAGGGAATTAGCTCTACAAACTCTCAAGTTCACCAAAGAGGTGCCGTTAATTCTACTTCATAAGTATTCAAACCATTCTATCATATATGTATAGCATGGTGTGTGATATAAATTATTATTTGCAAGACATTTAAAAGACAAAAGGTTGGAAAGGTGTTAAATGATTTGAATTGCTTCTTCTTCTGTAAGAGCCATGTACAATGTGCATACTGTCACCCAGCTTTTTATTCATGATGACTTTCTTTTGCTGTTTACCAGTTATAAACTCGTTGGTGGTGACTAATTTTTGCAAATGAGATAATCTTTAACAAATAGAAAATAACAAAGGACTGGTTTGTATTGAGAAATATTCACAAGGAGGAAGTTATCGTGAATCTTGAGAAAATTTCTCACAAGCAAACGAAAGTTGGTTTACATCTTATATATATATCATATATCATGAAATAATTTCGATATCTGTTCCTTGTAAAACAGCTTGGGAAATACACAGGACTGACGGCTGCTGTGGTACTGGGAGGAGATAAGTATGTATACATTGTCCTATGTCAGTCATGGAAAATAATTTATATCAGACGTAAGCAAAGAATATCTACAGTGCATTAAACTCGTATATAGTCAGACGTAAGCAAAGAATATCTACAGTGCATTAAACTCGTGTATAGTCAGACGTAAGCAAAGAATATCTACAGTACATTAAACTCGTATATAGTCAGACGTAAGCAAAGAATATCTACAGTGCATTAAACTCGTATATAGTCAGACGTAAGCAAAGAATATCTACAGTACATTAAACTTGTATATATAGTCAGACATAAATTATTGAATATCTACAGTACATTAAACTCGTATATAGTCAGACGTAAGCAAAGAATATCTACAGTACATTAAACTCGTATATAGTCAGACATAAATTATTGAATATCTACAGTACATTAAACTCATATATATAGTCAGACAAATTATTAAATATCTACAGTACATTAAACTTGTGTGTTTTTAAATTGTAAAGAATTTATGACTTTTAGATTTTCATTACAGGATGGATGACCAATTTGCTGCACTGCACGAAAACCCTGACATGTAAGTTATGATTAAGGGTTATTAAGAAAATTAATATCATTTACATGACATTACATTGTTACAAGATATGTGCATAATTATGAATAATAGTTATTGAGCAAAGACTGATACGTCTGCTGTTTCAGAGTGATAGCCACACCAGGACGTTTGTTGCATGTTTTAATGGAGATGGAAAAAAAGCTGAAGTCTGTGGAATATGTGGTCTTTGATGAGGCAGACAGGTATTACGTTTGATTTGATGAGCCAGACAGGTATTACATTTGATTTGTACAAAAAATCTAATGACGATGGATTTTTTTTTTTTTTTTTTTTTTTTTTTTTTTTTTTTTGTCCACCTAACAATGATAAGAACATGAATATTGTGTTTGATTATTATTCAAAAATTCAGCAAGAGATGAATGGTAAAAAGGTCTTTAGATAGTGGTGTAAGATGTTTATCTTGGTGGTTAAGATTTTTATCGTGGTCATGTAAGATTCTTTTGTGTGTATGAAACAGGCCACAGGTATAGAATTCTTTGTAATATGATAGGGAGCGGTCAGACTATGTTGTAATATGATAGGGAGTGGTCAGACTATGTTGTAATATGATAGGGAGCGGTCAGACTATGTTGTAATATGATAGGGAGCGGTCAGACTATGTTGTAATATGATAGGGAGCGGTCAGACTATGTTGTAATATGATAGGGAGTGGTCAGACTATGTTTTAATATGATAGGGAGTGGTCAGACTATGTATATTGTCTATGCAGGTTGTTTGAGATGGGTTTTCAGGAACAGCTGAATGAGATCATCCATCGACTTCCGGAATCCAGACAAACTGTGCTTTTCTCAGCTACACTACCCCGACTCCTGGTGGAATTTGCTAAGGCAGGGCTTCATGATCCCACACTAATCAGACTCGATGTGGAGACTAAACTCAGTGACCAACTCAAGGTATTTCATTTCATATGAAAAGTGCAAGTAAATCAGACATTTTCTGCATTTTTCATAATCATAGATGTGATTTATTCTGAGAAGAAATAATTACTAGCAAAGTGAGATTTCAGATTTGAATTTGTTCATGATATGGAAATAATACATGTGATTGAAATCTTGTTTTTTTGGTTTTTTTTTTAAAACCCACTTGCAGCAATCGTTCTTTCGTTGCCGTGAGGATGATAAACCAGCCATATTGTTATACATACTCAGAGAGCTCATTGATCCAGATCAACAGTCTGTTGTGTTTGCTGCAACCAAACATCATGTGGAATACTTACATATGGTTTGATTTTTTTTTTGGTTATTTGACAAGGATTCAATTTCTTTCAATTACGATTTTCGTATTTATCCTTCTGAAATGTTCTAAACACCATATACATGGAATATTTCAGATTTTGTCATACGCAGGAATAGAATCCACTTACATCTACAGCTCATTAGACCCTGCTGCACGTAAAATCAATATAGCCAAATTCCAACATAAAAAGGTCAAGGTCCTAATTGTGACTGACCTTGCAGCTCGAGGCATTGACATACCTCTGCTGGATAACGTCATTAACGTGAACTTCCCCGCCAAGTCCAAGCTCTTTGTTCATAGAGTGGGTCAGTATAGCAGTCACATTCTCTTTGCTTCAGTACGTTTTCAGGATTTGAAAAAAAACAAAAAAACCTGTGTGATCAAAAGTTACTTTGTTTTGTTTATGACCTTGAAATCTTCTCATCACAGGTCGAGTGGCCCGAGCAGGAAGGGAGGGATATGCTTTCTCATTAGTGGCTCAGGATGAAATACCTTTCCTTTTGGACTTGTATATCTTTTTAGGGAGATCTCTGAATTTTGCAAAACCTCATAAAAACTTAACAGGTGAGGACAAATAGTCTGATTTTGATTTCACTATAAATGTACTTTCAAATTTTTATATGTGTATTATCAGAAATTATAACACCCCCAACATTTTTCTTTCCTAATAATCAGTGAAATGTACGATATTTCAGACAGCGATGGAGTACTGGGAGATGTTCCGCAGTCAGTAATTGATGAAATGGAGGATCAGCTGAGACTGTGGCACAACGATCACATTGATCTGGTGAGAAATCACAGTAAAATGACAAATTGTATATCACATCATGTATCAACATTCAAATTCAGTCATGCTTTGATTGAAACCTCAAAAATTTACTTTGTGTAGATGAAATGAAGAATGATCTATTATGTTTAACATGCAATGTTACACTAGTTTGTAAAATACTAAACACCCATGTCATATGAGTGACATTTATTCAGGTTAATATGAAGAAAGTGGTTGGAAATGCTTTGCAGAAGTACTTACGGTCACGCCCCCATCCAGCAAAGGAGTCAATTAAACGTTACAAGGAGATTCTTCAGTCCAGTCACATTGGGATGCATCCTGTGTTTGGTAAAGATATTGACCAGTCACATCACAGCTGAAAGAACATGCTATGTACAATGTTCTGTGTGTACTGTATCTTGTATGTACAATGTACTGTGTGTACTGTATCTTGTATGTACAATGTACTGTATTTGTGTACTGTATCTTGTATGTACAATGTACTGTATTTGTGTACTGTATCTTGTATGTACAATGTACTGTGTGTACTGTATCTTGTATGTACAATGTACTGTGTGTACTGTATCTTGTGTGTACAATGTACTGTGTGTACTGTATCTTGTGTGTACAATGTACTGTATGTACTGTATCTTGTATGTACAATGTACTGTATTTGTGTACTGTATCTTGTATGTACAATGTACTGTGTGTACTGTATCTTGTATGTACAATGTACTGTGTGTACTGTATCTTGTGTGTACAATGTACTGTGTGTACTGTATCTTGTGTGTACAATGTACTGTGTGTACTGTATCTTGTATGTACAATGTACTGTGTGTACTGTATCTTGTGTGTACAATGTACTGTGTGTACTGTATCTTGTATGTACAATGTACTGTGTGTACTGTATCTTGTATGTACAATGTACTGTATTTGTGTACTGTATCTTGTGTGTACAATGTACTGTGTGTACTGTATCTTGTATGTACAATGTACTGTGTGTACTGTATCTTGTGTGTACAATGTACTGTATTTGTGTACTGTATCTTGTATGTACAATGTACTGTGTGTACTGTATCTTGTATGTACAATGTACTGTGTGTACTGTATCTTGTGTGTACAATGTACTGTGTGTACTGTATCTTGTGTGTACAATGTACTGTGTGTACTGTATCTTGTGTGTACAATGTACTGTGTGTAGTGTATCTTGTATGTACAATGTACTGTATTTGTGTACTGTATCTTGTATGTACAATGTACTGTATTTGTGTACTGTATCTTGTGTGTACAATGTACTGTGTGTACTGTATCTTGTGTGTACAATGTACTGTGTGTACTGTATCTTGTGTGTACAATGTACTGTGTGTACTGTATCTTGTATGTACAATGTACTGTGTGTACTGTATCTTGTGTGTACAATGTACTGTGTGTACTGTATCTTGTGTGTACAATGTACTGTGTGTACTGTATCTTGTATGTACAATGTACTGTATGTACTGTATCTTGTGTGTACAATGTACTGTGTGTACTGTATCTTGTATGTACAATATACTGTATTTGTGTACTGTATATTGTGTGTACAATGTACTGTGTGTACTGTATCTTGTGTGCACAATGTACTGTGTGTACTGTATCTTGTATGTACAATGTACTGTGTGTAGTGTATCTTGTATGTACAATGTACTGTGTGTACTGTATCTTGTATGTACAATGTACTGTGTGTACTGTATCTTGTGTGTACAATGTACTGTGTGTACTGTATCTTGTGTGTACAATGTACTGTGTGTACTGTATCTTGTGTGTACAATGTACTGTGTGTACTGTATCTTGTATGTACAATATACTGTATTTGTGTACTGTATATTGTGTGTACAATGTACTGTGTGTACTGTATCTTGTGTGCACAATGTACTGTGTGTACTGTATCTTGTATGTACAATGTACTGTGTGTAGTGTATCTTGTATGTACAATGTACTGTGTGTACTGTATCTTGTATGTACAATGTACTGTGTGTACTGTATCTTGTGTGTACAATGTACTGTGTGTACTGTATCTTGTGTGTACAATGTACTGTGTGTACTGTATCTTGTGTGTACAATGTACTGTGTGTACTGTATCTTGTGTGCACAATGTACTGTGTGTACTGTATCTTGTGTGTACAATGTACTGTATGTACTGTATCTTGTATGTACAATGTACTGTATTTGTGTACTGTATCTTGTATGTACAATGTACTGTGTGTACTGTATCTTGTATGTACAATGTACTGTGTGTACTGTATCTTGTGTGTACAATGTACTGTGTGTACTGTATCTTGTGTGTACAATGTACTGTGTGTACTGTATCTTGTGTGTACAATGTACTGTGTGTACTGTATCTTGTATGTACAATGTACTGTATTTGTGTACTGTATCTTGTATGTACAATGTACTGTGTGTACTGTATCTTGTATGTACAATGTACTGTGTGTACTGTATCTTGTGTGTACAATGTACTGTATTTGTGTACTGTATCTTGTATGTACAATGTACTGTGTGTACTGTATCTTGTATGTACAATGTACTGTATTTGTGTACTGTATCTTGTATGTACAATGTACTGTGTGTACTGTATCTTGTGTGTACAATGTACTGTGTGTACTGTATCTTGTATGTACAATGTACTGTATTTGTGTACTGTATCTTGTGTGTACAATGTACTGTGTGTACTGTATCTTGTGTGTACAATGTACTGTGTGTACTGTATCTTGTATGTACAATGTACTGTGTGTACTGTATCTTGTGTGTACAATGTACTGTGTGTACTGTATCTTGTGTGTACAATGTACTGTGTGTACTGTATCTTGTATGTACAATGTACTGTGTGTACTGTATCTTGTATGTACAATGTACTGTATCTTGTATGTACAATGTACTGTGTGTACTGTATCTTGTATGTACAATGTACTGTATTTGTGTACTGTATCTTGTATGTACAATGTACTGTGTGTACTGTATCTTGTATGTACAATGTACTGTGTGTAGTGTATCTTGTGTGTACAATGTACTGTATTTGTGTACTGTATCTTGTGTGTACAATGTACTGTGTGTACTGTATCTTGTGTGTACAATGTACTGTGTGTACTGTATCTTGTATGTACAATGTACTGTGTGTACTGTATCTTGTGTGTACAATGTACTGTGTGTACTGTATCTTGTGTGTACAATGTACTGTGTGTACTGTATCTTGTATGTACAATGTACTGTGTGTACTGTATCTTGTATGTACAATGTACTGTATCTTGTATGTACAATGTACTGTGTGTACTGTATCTTGTATGTACAATGTACTGTATTTGTGTACTGTATCTTGTATGTACAATGTACTGTGTGTACTGTATCTTGTATGTACAATGTACTGTGTGTACTGTATCTTGTATGTACAATGTACTGTATTTGTGTACTGTATCTTGTGTGTACAATGTACTGTGTGTACTGTATCTTGTATGTACAATGTACTGTGTGTACTGTATCTTGTATGTACAATGTACTGTGTGTACTGTATCTTGTATGTACAATGTACTGTGTGTACTGTATCTTGTATGTACAATGTACTGTGTGTACTGTATCTTGTATGTACAATGTACTGTGTGTACTGTATCTTGTATGTACAATGTACTGTGTGTACTGTATCTTGTATGTACAATGTACTGTGTGTACTGTATCTTGTATGTACAATGTACTGTGTGTAGTGTATCTTGTGTGTACAATGTACTGTATTTGTGTACTGTATCTGGTGTGTACAATTTGTTTTTTTTTAAAATAACAATAAGAAATTTAAAAAAAAACCATTTCATTGGACCTTTAATACATTGAACAAAGGATGTTAAGACGAATGTATGGATTGTAATTATTTTTGTTCAGGAAAGAAAAATTATATGGTCATTGAAAGTATATGTCGTAATTTTGTAGAAAATGTAGAAATGTTCACTCAAATTTGGGTTTTGGTTAATCGTAGATTTAAGCATTTACAATGTACAAGTCCATAGAGCTGATTTTATTTCAAATTCATTTATCAGGCTCATTGACATTTATTGTCTCTTAAATATCTTGAATGACTTTGTAGCGTCTGAGTTTGGTGAAGCGGAACAACACAGGAGTGATTTCCTGAATGCTCTCAAATCATACAAAGGACAGACAGTGAGTGCAGGGACTGAGGGATACGATTTTATATATTTTCTACAGTCATTGAGGGTGGGGATTGAGAAATACGATTTTATATATTTTCTACAGTCATTGAGGGTGGGGATTGAGAAATACGATTTTACATAATTTCTACAGTCATTGAGGGTGGGGATTGAGAAATACGATTTTATATATTTTCTACAGTCATTGAGGGTGGGGATTGAGAAATACGATTTTACATAATTTCTACAGTCATTGAGGGTGGGGATTGAGAAATACGATTTTATATATTTTCTACAGTAATTGAGGGTGGGGATTGAGAAATACGATTTTAAATATTTTCTACAATGTCAGTGAGGGTGGGGATTGAGAAATACAATTTTAAATATTTTCTACATTGTCACTTTGAAATGCAGTTCCAAGAAACAAAAATTACTAGGATAATTATCATCATGTGAATTTAATAATAGAGAGTTTAGATACTTATGAATTGGTGTTCAGTGATGTCCACTAGTACTTTATCTTGGTATGCATTGGAACATCGCTAATTAAATACCAAAAATTATATTTCATTACTTGGAGGAAAATATGCTGTGTTTTCATTAGAAATTGTTAAAATCTTTTAACAGAAATAAAAAAAAAAATCTTAAACTCTGATTCATTAAAATGTAATATTCAATTATGCACTATCTGATCGATGGCTTGATATTTGTTTTATACAATTAGGAGATAAAAGCATTTAACTTTTCTGCTATTTGGAACTGATTGCTGAAGCCATGACATACCAAAACAAAAATGAAAAAAAAATATATCAAATAATTTTTTGTAAAATTCATTTCAGATGTACTCATTGTGTCTGTTTTCTAATCGTGGGCAATGAATTCCTTCTCCAAAGTTTATGAATGTTTTATAAAAAATAAGAAGTGGCTAAAGCCAGACATCTTTTGCAAAAATAGAGGTCTGGTTAAGATGTCTGGCTCTAGTAAGATTGGAAGTGGATGTCAGTGGTTACTAGTTCGAATCCATACTCTGTACTAGCAAATGATATCATTTTCAAATCTAATACTGTACATTTACCTATAGTTATATGTATATTTCTATGACTAAGATTTTCAATTCATTGCAAGGACAACCATGCACATTTATATACAAATGATGTTGAGTGAGGACAAATAAATAATTTTGATTTATTTTATCCATAATTGTAAAAAATTGTAGACAATTTTTGAGACCAACACCTCAGCTAAGAACAAGAGCTTTGATGTAATGAAAGAAAAGAGAGCCTTCCATCAGACTGTTATCCACAGAAGAATGGAGCAGACGTCAGAATCCAAGGAGACTGAAGCAGACGACAGTGATAGAGAAGATACAGAGCAACAGATGGCAGACGAGGACAATCTACAGGTGTGTACCAGCATCTGGGGCCTCAATCAGGGATCAAAGTTTTACAGAAGAATTTATCAATTTTATTTTACAAATCTTACTCACAAGAGCAGCAGAGCATGGATTAGTCATATGAATATGCAAACATCCTTAGGTAGTGTAGATTCAAATTAGGAAATGTGGATTCAAGTGTCTTCAAATCAAAGCCCTAGGGGTAGGTTTGGACCACAATGGGGGGATTTAAAAATCTTTTTTTAAAGTATGAACCATGGAGATAGGGTAGGTGAGCATTGTGGCCCATCAGCCTCTCTTTCAGTCATGCTTTGAGGTATGATAATAAACTTGCTGTGTACCTTTCTGACAAACAACTGTACAGATCATGGTGTAACTTCTATGATGATTGACCCAGTTTTACAAGAGATATGGCTTTTTGCATATTCATTTTCATAAAAATTCATTTTCTGCACTATTTGGTCATGCTCTAGGATATTAAAATAGAGCACTTGCTGTGTAGCTTTCTCATGAACAGCTACAGAACAAATTAGATTTTTATCACAGTTTTCCCAGTTTTAAAAGAGTTATAGCCCTTTGCACAAAATTGAATACTGCACTAGCCCCGTGGGGATCTGGGTTAGAATAGGTCCTCAGTACCCACCTTGCTTGTCGTAAGAGGCTACGAAATGAGGAGGTCATTCGGATGAGACCATAAAAACCAAGGCCCTGTGCCACAGCAGGTGTGGCACGTTAAAGATCCCTCCCTGCTCAAAGGCCGTAAGCGCCGAGCATAGACCTAAATTTTGCAGCCCTTCACCGGCAATGGTGATGTCTCTATATGATTGAAAGATTATCGAGAGGGACATTAAATAATATGCAATCAATCAATCAATACTGCACTTTTTTCAAGATGTTATTTCTAAATTGAAACAGGACGCATTTCGAACTGTAATTGGAGGAAAGAGAAAGTCCAATAGCAAAGTGTTTGACCCAAAAAGGAAAAAGAAACGTAAAAAGGAGAGTGTTAGAGATGAAGAAAATTACCTGCATTATCGTCCCAAGGATTTCCAGTCAGAGCAGGGGTAACTAAAGTGATATCATTAGCAATCCAGCAAGAAGGAATTAATATACTGGTATCATCTGTTGAAATAACCTTTTTGTTATTTTTAAGATTGAGTCTGGGAACTTCTTTTGACAAGGAGGCGTCAGGTGCAGTTTTAGATTTGCGGGATGAGATAAATAAATCCAAAGCTACGTCTCACATCAAATGGTCAGTTGATTTTAATCTTGGCATATAGAAATTAATTGTGTTATGAATTCTTTTCACTATAACTATGACCACATATATAAGATTTTGTTAAGAAGTAATTTGATTGGTTTATTTGGTCATGTGATTGTGTGTCAGATCCACCCCTCAGACTTTGGGATCTGGTTTTTTTTGTTGAGAAAATGATGCTTATTACTTCAGGAATAGATGTCTAGATTGGTTTTATGTGCAAGATATGATTTAGTTTAATGACATGTTGGGAATAGCTCATATGCAAATTTTACTAGGGTATCCAGTCTACAATATGGACTCACCCTTAATAAAAACTGGTAGTGCATAAAATAAGCAAAATATATTTATTTTCTTCCAAGCACAAGGGTGGGATATTAGAAGTTTGTGCACTTGACATGGCCTTTACCAACAGAATAATGATATTCAACTGAAAAAAAAGGAAAAACTGTTTTGTAATGAAGATAGCAAAATAGGTTAAAAAACTGTCAGATATATGTGTTTATATGGTGTGACCAGTTGACAGGGGGTGCTTACTCCTCTTAGGCACCAGATCCTACCTCTGGTATGTCCAGGGGTCTGTGTTTGCTTGACTCTGAATTTTGTATCTTTAAAGGAATTACGTGTATGAGATTGATCAGTGTTCATTATCTTCACTTTTCATTGAAAATTAGTGATTCTGCATTCTTAAATTTTATGGTATAATCACCATGTTACTTTGACATATTATTCAAAGAAAAGCAATTTCATATTGCACAGAATCCTACCCTTTTACACAGTGATTAAATATTTCACCATTCACATATAAAGTAAATAAATGTTGATTCAAGTTTGCTACATTTCTGACCCCTCCCCCTCCTTTTTTTTCTCATCTGTGGCATAGATTGAGATCAATTCAGAAGCTTAGAATTAATCAAGCTGATCATGATTCATTGGATGTCAGGTGTAGGGTTATATATTTTCATGGAGTATGTACATTGTACCATGTCTCTGTCATAGTCAATAAAGAGACAAGGTTGATCTCTATTTGTGTGTGCTAAACTAAGTTAAGAAGTAAGTGGGGGGGGGGGGGGGGGGGGGGGGGGGACTGTCATCATGTTTCATACCACTGGGCACACCAAGGAGTGGAAACTGGAAACGTGAGTGGTTGCTATTTTCAGATGCAGAAAAACCAGAGGTTTGCATTTTCTGTTGAACAAAACAAAATCTCCTCAATTAAATCCTCATCATTTGTGATGTGGAAACGTAGACCGTGACTTCAAATTTGTTGTCCCATTTATGATAGATATTAAATTTCATTATACATATATAGGCCTACCCATTATCAATCAATGTGGCACACTGCATTGCTCATAAGGCCCGGTCAGAACTGAGGTAATCTATCAAAATTCATAATCTTGATTCAACAAGATGTTGTTAGAGTTATAGGAGTTGTTTTCTCGACATCAAAATTTCTTTGATTGTATATGTAGCTAGAATTTTCTCTGTCCTGGTCTTTAGACCTCGCTAAGTGAGCAGTTCAGTACTGTTCACTGTGCTCACTGTTAGGTTTTATAGATATGGTTAATACAGATGTATTTAATATAATAATGTTTATTTTCATAGGGACAGAAAGAAGAAGAAATTTGTCAGCACCGTTGAACAGGCAGCCAACAAGAAAAAGATCAGAACGGAGAGTGGGGCATTGATATCAGCCTCCTATAAATCTCGTGCATATCCTTCAATACTGTTCACATACATTTTTATCACAGTTTATGCCAAAAGTAGTTAAATTTATTCCAAAATATTGAATTAATTTATTCCAAAATATTGAATAAATTGCTATAGGGGCATGGACACGATTTTTGGTGGGGAAAAAATTCTTCGATATTAATTAGGTAACATGGTAGTATTTGATATGTGTAAAACATAGCTACAACCTTCAAAAACACGCAGAGGTGTATTAGAGACCTAAGCTTTTCATCTTCAAAACAAGGCACAATTCCTGTTTATGTTTACATGCTAGTTGATGGCTGCAGAGGAAAAGGCTTTTACAATGAAAATTTTCAGTTCTTCTTTCTGCTTGATTTAGCAATAATCTTTGTCGAAATACTGCTTGCTACTGACATACCTTTAAGAATTCTTGGTGTTCTCACTAATAATAATGATAACCTTTATTTACCCAGGATAACACAATTAGCATACAGCTAGTTTTCATTGTGGTCCAGCGTTAAAACATATACAAACTTGATTGATTGATTGATTATATATTGTTTAATGTCCCGCTCTAGAATCTTTCACTCATATGGAGATGTCACCATTGCCGGTGAAGGGCTGCAGAATTTAGGCTTATGCTCGGCGCTCAGGGCCTTTGAGCAGGGAGGGATCTTTATCATGCCACACCTGCTGTGACACTGGACCTCGGTTTTTACAGTCTCATCCGAAGGACTGCCCCATTCAGTCACCTCTTACGACAAGCAAGGGGTACTGAGGACCTATTCTAACCTGGGTCCTCATGGGGTTCTCACTCTTGAAATAGATTAACAATGTATGTACAAATGTGATTTCACGAGTCAGAGGTTATATTAATACAAAGAGTATCCTGTGTAAAAGATATTTTTAATCCTCTTATTTTTAAACAGATTTTTATTTCTATAACAAAAAACTGTCAATTTCAATCAATCAAAAATTGTGGCCATGCTCTTTTAAGTGTTAGAAATTTTCTGGTAAAATTCCATACAGAACAGTATGAACCTCTAATGAGCTTTTGAAATATCTTCTCTGTTAATATAAGGGGACTCTGGTGAGTTCTGTGGCCTACGGGCCTTGGATCAGATGTGAGGCTGAATATAGGGTGAAAATTAATGAAATTGTGATCTTTTTTCTGTTGATAATAAAATTAGTACTTTACCCAAGTGACCTCTGAAATAGTCAAGGTCACAATTTCAGTTGTGATTTTCTGAGTTGCATTAGACTGTTCATTTTTTGAGATCATTACTGCTATATAAATGTTGAATTGGCCTCCTTAACTGATATTTACTTACAAGGACTGGCTGAATAGAAACAAAATGGCGACAGCCAATGACAGTGGTGATGAAGAGGAAGAAGTTGACAGTAGAAAGAAGAAACCAGACTACAGGTTAAAGGTCACAGGAACCAGACGAAGGAATTGTAAGTAGGAAGTGGCATTAATGACATGATGGAAACAGTAAAGTGTAACAAGACAGTAAAGTGTAACAAGACAGTAAAGTGTAACAAGACAGTAAAGTGTAACAAGACAGTAAAGTGTAACAAAACAGTAAAGTGTAACAAGACAGTAAAGTGTAACAAAACAGTAAAGTGTAACAAGACAGTAAAGTGTAACAAGACAGTAAAGTGTAACAAGACAGTAAAGTGTAACAAGACAGTAAAGTGTAACAAGACAGTAAAGTGTAACAAGACAGTCAAGTGTAACAAGACAGTCAAGTGTAACAAGACAGTAAAGTGTAACAAGACAGTAAAGTGTAACAAGACAGTAACGTGTAACAAGACAGTAAAGTGTAACAAGACAGTAAAGTGTAACAAGACAGTAAAGTGTAACAAGACAGTAAAGTGTAACAAGACAGTAAAGTGTAACAAGACAGTAAAGTGTAACAAGACAGTAAAGTGTAACAAGACAGTAAAGTGTAACAAGACAGTAAAGTGTAACAAGACAGTAACGTGTAACAAGACAGTAACGTGGAACAAGACAGTAACGTGTAACAAGACAGTAACGTGTAACAAGACAGTAAAGTGTAACAAGACAGTAAAGTGTAACAAGACAGTAAAGTGTAACAAGACAGTAAAGTGTAACAAGACAGTAAAGTGTAACAAGACAGTAAAGTGTAACAAGACAGTAAAGTGTAACAAGACAGTAAAGTGTAACAAGACAGTAAAGTGTAACAAGACAGTAAAGTGTAACAAGACAGTAACGTGGAACAAGACAGTAACGTGGAACAAGACAGTAACGTGGAACAAGACAGTAAACTGTAAGAAAACTTTAAAGTGTAACAAGACAGTAAAGTGTAACAAGACAGTAAAGTGTAACAAGACAGTAAAGTGTAACAAGACAGTAAAGTGTAACAAGACAGTAAAGTGTAACAAAACAGTAAAGTGTAACAAGACAGTAAAGTGTAACAAGACAGTAAAGTGTAACAAGACAGTAAAGTGTAACAAGACAGTAAAGTGTAACAAGACAGTAAAGTGTAACAAGACAGTAAAGTGTAACAAAACAGTAAAGTGTAACAAGACAGTAAAGTGGAACAAAACAGTAAAGTGTAACAAGACAGTAAAGTGTAACAAGACAGTAAAGTGTAACAAGACAGTAAAGTGGAACAAAACAGTAAACTGTAAGAAAACTTTAAAGTGTAACAGAAAAGTAAAGTTTAACAAACAGTAAGGTGTAAGAAAACCATAAAATGTAACAAAATAGTAAAGTGTAAAAAAGTGTAAATATAACAAAGTGTAAAAAAACAACAATAAAGCATAACAAAAAACCATGACATGTAACAGAACAGTAAAGTGTAACAATATGTAAAAAATAGAAAAGTGTAACAAAAAACATTACAGTGTAACAAAATACTTGCATGCTGTTCAGTACTGTTTGTATATTTCTATATATTCTTGTCTTCTTTCTGTATCGTGCAGAGCTCAGTGAACATTGTTGCACAATTTATATTTGTGGTATATTTATACAATAGAAAATACTATCATGATTTCTCCTCAGGGCATACGAAAGTCAGTAACAAAGATGACAATGATCAGAAGGGAAATAAACGAGAGCTGAAGCATCCAGAGGAAATATTCAAACAGCGAAAACTGAAAGCCAGAAAAGAGGCTTATCAGAAACAAAGACAGAAACAGAAGCAGTCTCGCAGAAACTTCAAAGCTCAGAAATCGAAAAGGAAGCACTGAGAGAGACCATAAATCCTTGCTATTTTGTCATCTCATTAAAATATGTACAGCAGTGTTGTTTTCTTTAATTGATCTTTAGCAAGTCTTATGAGGCAGAGGAAGTTAGTTTGTACTTTAATGAGCATGTATTAATGCATTAATGATGTGGAAAGAGTATGTGTACATCTATGATGATGAAGATTTGTAAAGCTGACATTCTGTGACAACCAGTATTTATATTTCAACATGAATTTGTTACAAAAATTTTGTAAATGTGGAATATCCTGAAAGACAATAATTTACAATGTTACACAAATAATAAACTGACATCACGGTTGCATTATAACTAATATTATGTTGAAGAAAGCAAACATGGCAATTTCTAGGCTGTTACAGACTGACAACCGTGAGGCATTACAATCACATCCGAATTTTCTTTGATTTTTAGCATGTAGTTCAATTTGTCTGCACACCATTGTGCATTATTAGTACAATAGATGAAAAAAAAAATTTAATACTGAACACCCAAAGTGACCGTAGATACTTTTGAGAAACCATCAATTTTTTGTAGATAATTTAAAGTTACTTCCAGCGTAAACAGAAGTCGTCCATATTATTTTCATCATAGGATACCAGGATTCTTTTGTGGAGATTGAATTTCGAAAACTCAACCACACTAAGAGTGAGAAACGTGTAATGTTTTATGAATGAGAAAATAGTGTTATTAGAGAAAGGAACTTTATTGACAAATATGACTAAACATTGCCTTAAATGACAGCAACCAGTTAAATTAAATGAAGCTGCTGCCACATGAATTTAATGAAGGTCGCCTTATGAATTAAATGATGGGAGTCACCAGTTAAATTAAGTGGTGGTGTGTGTGTGTGGGGGGGGGGGGGGGGGGGGTCACTAGTTAAGTGGCAGATACCAGATAATAAGTGTCCACCAGTTCAATTAATATTAATACTCTACCCTGGCAACTACCAGCTTCCATAATTGATTAGCTTATAATATTATATGAGAAAATACATAAGTGAACTCTTCCATGAGCAGTGTGTAAAGATCCACCACTCTTGGTGCATTGTATAAAGATCCACCACACTTGGTGCATTGCATAAAGATCCACCACACTTGGTGCATTGCATAAAGATCCACCACACTTGGTGCATTGTATAAAGATCCATCACACTTGGGGCATTGTTTAAGATCCACCACACCCTTGGTGCATTGTATAAAGATCCACCACACTTGGTGTATTGAATAAAGATCCACCACACATGCTTACCATTTAAGTTGCCACACTTCACAGTTTATAAATGTCGAAGGTTGAGAACAATACCCTGTTGTCGTGACATATGCCAATTCACCTGGAGTCGCCGTGCTTCACACACAAACTTCATGCCATGGGATAAAGATGATCAGATGTTGAGCATGCTGGAGATTTCCCTTATCACCCAATGTCGCCATATTTCATACAGAGATTTGCCATGGGGTGAGTATGATTCCTATTTATCCTGGGGTCAAAAGGTCAAAGAAAACCAACACTGATTTAGGAAAATGGTTTTTTAGAGTCTTTGAAGGGAGTTTATCTTCACTTGAAATTCCTCATGCAGACTCAGCGTATGGGGTACGGAAGACTTTATTCTATGACAAGAGGTTAAAGATCAAGGAAACTAAATTCTAGAATAGGAAAATGGTTTCTGATTGAATCACAAGTCTATCTCTCTCTCTCTCTCTCTCTCTCTCTCTCTCTGGAATTTGAAGTTACCTGAAATATGCATGCCAATTTTTTAAAAATTCCAAATATAATTTGTGGTGATATTCATTCTACAATGTCAAACTAATATCAGTTCTAAGTGAATTTGCTTCAAATAATAAAGTTATCATTTACAAATTGATGCGCGAAATCAGGCGCCAGTGCACGATTTGTATTTTTTCTAAAATGCGACGGCGCATTAATATTACTATTGCATTACGATTTGTCAACACATGCGCAATATTGCAGTCAGCCATTTTAATTTCAAACGATTAAAAATATATAGAACTTTAGAAATCAATCATTTATTATAGACAGGCCAGGGCACTGTATTGAAGTACAAGTCAGTATGCGTAAATAGGACTGAATGTTTGACTAGACAGAGGTAGGTCGCATCATTCCCCCGTGGCTGTATGCTTTGATTTTGGGACACCTGTCGTACGGGTCAGCTCTCGTAGTCTCATGGTCTCTTGTTTTGGTTTCTTCAGCCGATTCATTTACAAGTTTTACGACGTCTAACAATTATTTTGTATGCGAATCTTTTGATTATCATTGAAAGTAAATATTTGTACACGTTAAACATGTCTTCAACGAAGTCCGCGTTCACATTTTGCTGTCAAATAACCGCAGGCTGTTTCACTTCTGAAATTGGGTCATCCATTTGTAATCCGCAACAGCTGTTAATAACGGCAGTGACTGAGTATTTTGTAGTTGATTATTTTATCATTATTCAATTATAATGGTTGTATTAATTTGATATTCCAGCTTGCCATCATCATCATCATGCAGAACTTTCTGAGCCTTGGTATTGGATAATCAATTCTAGTGATTTTTACAATGGATCCTTCAGGTGGAGGAAGAAATGTTATGCCTAATGATTCGGGACTCTATGGCCAACAAACAGCATTGGCCAGTGCGGGGATTTACAATCCGATAATGATGAGTGGCTACAACACAAACACTGGATCTAATGTGGAAGGATTATCAGTGCAGTGTGATATTGTAAATTCCCAAGTGAATGTCCTGCCCTCTATGGGAACATTTATAGGTCAGCCTCCTTATTCCAACTGCCTGACAATGCAAGGGCAACAATCTCCACACATTGCAAGATTAGGGATGCAAAATATCTCCGCTTATCCCAACATTGCCCAGAATGTTTGTGTTCCTTCAAATAACACACTACCAAGTTTTGGACATTGCTTTTTAACCCCTTCATTTAATCAACAACAAACACAGCTGCCTCAACAACTGTTTAACACAAATCAAGAAAGAATGTCGAGTGGATTTCATGTCTTATCAAACCAGATTCCAAGTATGGCTGTTACAGTGTCATCAACTGCAAATTCAGTTCAAACTCCGAGTAGTGCTATGATAGATACTAGTGCTTATATTCCAAAACCCAGCATTAATCAAAGCATTTGTGCTCCATTTTCCAGTCCAGAGTGTTTGTTAAGTCCAAATGCAAATGTTTACAATGTGATCTCAAGTACTCCACAGAAAGCATATCCTCAACAGAAATCTTGTGAATCAGTTGAGGAAAATATTGTTTCTTCAACGTGTGAGAGTCTGACTTCCTTGGTGGCACCAGTGCCACCTGCAGTGGATGTTGTATCTCAAAACAAGACTGACCTGATAAAAGGCATCGATCAGAGTACGAATTTAAAATCAAGTGAAAGAGTGACACAGCATGTAACCGTGACAGGTGATGCTGAAATTACAAGTGACAAAGTTACAGATCAGACAATGAATGTTATCAAAGAAGAAAATCACAAAATTAAAGACCAGGCGTCTGATCCTAAAGTAGATCAGACACTGAATCTTATCAAAGAAGAAAAATCTCAGGTTGTCGTCCCTTTGGGCTGGAAGAGAGAGAAAAAAGATGGTGCTATTATATATTTTAGGTAAATAACGAGAGAATAGTTAGCATGACTACGTAGTAGTGTAAAGTTGGAGGTAACTTTGGCACTTGTTACTCCAAGAAAACCATTATCAACCAAGCCAATATCAACATTAGAGTTGTTCAAAACCTTTTTGTCTGCAAAAACCGTAAAGATTGTTGATTTCCAATATAAATGTCAAAACCTTTAATCCTGTCAGGAAAACCAATCAAACTGGTAATGTTTGCTTTACAGGAGTGCAACAATATACTTGCCTCATGATACAGTACATAATCACGATACAGACCTGACACTATGATGCATATCACGATACAGACCTGACAATTTGGTGCATATCATGATACAGACCTGACGCTGCGATACACATCATGATACAGACCTGATGATATGATACATATAATGATACAGACCTGATGACACGATACATATCATGATACGCTTAAGATGCTATGAAGAATAACAAGTAAACAGTTACACTGATTTAATTGCATGTTTTTCTTTGAAAAGATCATCAACCTAATCTACTATTTTCTTCCATTGCATGGAATTTAAAATGTTCCCATATTGAAGATTTATGGAGCACAGGGGGAGACATTAAAATTCACTGGCACAGTCAGCACCATTCCATGACTGAAAGTCATTTTTACAATATTAGTTTAAAGCCAGATCGGAGGTTTCAGATTAATCTGGACCATGAGTACTGATCTGCAGTGTAGTGTAAAGTATCTTGAATTAAACCACAGCAAAATGATATCAGTTAATCATTACACCCTTACTGCTGTAAATGCTATGGTCTATGTCAATACAAATGTCCAAGAAAATTTAGTGAGAATATGATATATCAATAGAAAGCTGAAAATGAAAAACTGATATCCCATCCCAACAGCTGCTTTGGATCAACACGCTTCAGGATCATAGTATTTTGCATCTGGACATTTCATTGCTTTGACATTTCACACCAACATTTGAGATGACACTCCACTTTGCTTGTCAACAAAGCATAGCAGACTTTGATGAGTGGCATTCAAGTGTCATCGTCTCTTCATCCGTCCTTCTGTCTGTCACATTTTTTTAATACATCTTCGTAACTGTGGAAGGTGAAGTTTTAACTTTTTATGTTTATTCTTTGTTGATTTTTAACCAATTAAATTGGAATTTGTAGAGGTTAAGGCACAAATTCTTAATTGGGCGCATCAATGCAGATAGGTGTAAAAATAGTCCAATGCAGATAGGTGTAAAAATAGTCCAATGCAGATAGGTGGTAAAATAGTCCAATGCAGATAGGTGTAAAAATAGTCCAATGCAGATAGGTGTAAAAATAGTCCAATGCAGTAAAAGTAGTCCAAGACACTTATTCTGAACATATACATGGTGGTGTTGCGGTGGTATAATCTTAATATACTGACAATTCATTTTTTTACCTACTTAATCCTGTTGACATCGATAATGTGGTCAATACATTGCATACTGATATTGAATGTAATGACAAGCTGTGTATAGATGGTGCATTACCTCAACAAAATGAGTTCTCAAAGAGCGTAATTTTGCATCACACAGACATGTGCACACACACACACATACATACGATATAGGACTGTAATTTATGTAAAGTGATTAGACAATTCTCGTATTGCTGTTAGAACAGTTAGCATTTACAAGAAAAAACCATGTGTAAGATACTTCAGTCTTTGTATATGAATATCAAGTAGGGTATTTTTTAAACTTTGTTAAATACATTAGTTTTATATGTATCTTGGAATACATGGGTACATTATACATGTAGCCTAACTAGATACATAGGAACTCCTTTCTATCCACTTACTGTGTTTCATTGACAAATTTTGATTCAGTAAGAAAGTAAACTCGCATCAGTGTACACTGACCGTCATGAAGTCATTTGATTTATGTAATAATCACTGGTCTCCTGGCATGTTGACACCTTTAGAAACCTGTAGAGTTTGTTTTATAATTAATTTTGGACACAATATTATGAACCCCTCATTAGCACGGTCACATCTTCTAAGTACAATTATTGTTGAACCTTATGGTGTAAGTATTGGATTCATTTAATCTTACTTATCATAAAAAAAAAATCTGTTTTATATGTTTGGTATTTTTTATACGATATGGCATTTTATTATGATGTAAAGTACTTTTGAACATGTTTTATACATGAATAAAGTGCTCAAGAAATTTGGTACATAATGAATACAGGACTGTCTGACCATGACTACATATACAGTAGAGTTTGTATTGTGATAGGACTATTTACTGTCGGGAATCTTGGGTATATGAGGTGTTTAGCTGCCGTGTCTGTTAAGTTATCACACTTCACATTATGACAGTTCATAACTTCAGGTACAAAAACAGACTGTTATTCCTTATATTTGATAAAAATGAATGTATAAAATCGACATGTCTAAAATACTGCCGGATAGAATCTGTGTTCTATTTAATTGTTCTTGTAATCAATATATAAATTTCACCGTGTGACACTTAAATCAATGCAGCAGTGTTATTGAAAACCTTTTTTTTTTTAGAGACAGATCAGCAAAATATGCCAGTCCAAACAAATATATTTACATTTCCCAACTGTTTTCTCTGTGATAACCCTTTGAAGTTCCCATGTGTTAATTTTCAACAAGTCTGCACTATTGATTTAACTTTGAAATAACAAGAACAGTTGTATTACAGCATCCGCATTTCAATAGTGCACGACATCACTACTTCAGTTTTATTTATACTGGTATATTTGTCAGAGTAAATGTACGTTGCTTTTGAATTTCGTTCTAAAATTTGCGGTTTGTTAATGTGAATTAATGTAGAACATCGGTGATTCACTCCGCTGATGGTACAAGATTATATGTAATTTTCTGTTTATCAGTTGAAATGTCTTTGCTTATAATTATTTTGAATAGGATCAGTAGTTAAATTCATTGAAATATTGTTAATATGGAAATAATGTGCACAAGTAAGAAACTGTCTGTCCATGTAATGATTGTTAACGTAAAACACATGTAAAATTAGCCGACATCAGAGAAAGATCCAGGTATTTGATTGGTTCTTATTTCCTTATGTATTTGTTTAGGGGTAGGATACGACATGTGCCAAAATTTATATTGGACTTGGCTTATGTCCAACCCATAGTGATTGTTGGTCTGCCACATATTTTTCTGTGATATCGCATAATAATTGATATACCTGTATTTGGTAAGAAACATTTCTTATACTTCACATTTACAGTGTTTTTGTCTTTGATTACCAATTGTAATGATCGTCATTTTCTCATGAACGCAGATGTGAACAATGTGTATATAAGTCATGATAAATATAACACATCTATTTTAATGGCTTAAAGAAACGAAAGTAGAATTTAAATATAAGAAATGAATTTAATTTTTGAAAGTACATGAGGGTATGAACTGCAACACTGCATGCTAATATGCTCCATGAAGTATGCAGGAATGAAACATAGCAGTTCATCTCGTGTATTTTCAAAAGTGAAAATTATTTCTTAAATAAACATGGTAAACATTTAGCATTTTGTGTTGTGTATAGCACCAATCTTGGATTATAAATATCAATGTTAATATGGTATTCTGAAACATTTCTGATTCATTTTGTTTCAGTCCAACTAACGTGTCATTGTGTTCAGTGGAAGAGGTGACCCAGTATTTACTGTCGGACTCCACCTGTAAGTGTGGTCTGGAGTGTCCAGTGATAGTCAATAAGACATTTAATTTTGATGTATCTGTGGACTCGAAATCTTGGCGCCTGGAAAAAACAAAGTCGTCAGAAGACCTGATGAATCTCTGTAACCACAGACGCAAACTCATCAGCATGGCCACATTCCACAACTCCACGTTGACTGCCACTGAAGATGTGGGCAGTCATGTTACCCAGAGTTCAAAGTCAACAGACAGTAAGTCGAAAAGCAGGACAAAGTTTAATTTATATATACATTTTACAGTTCTCTTCCTGTGACAAGTATATGGACTTGTTTCCCAGGAAATATTACAGTTTCGTTTATGTTTTGTCTGAGTGAATTTTGGAAAAGGGAGAATTTGCGAAATGTGTTTCTTGATATAGAGGTTTGTGCACATGAGCTTGTTAACTTGTGAGATTTGAGTTTGTCCGTTGTCTGTATTTTTATCCCCTCGCAATTCATTGTGAGATTGGATATAGTAATGGGGTCATTTGATGTGGATGAGTGTGTGAGTGTAACACTGAGCTTGTAGACACTGCACAGGCCACATTTTGTGTGCCATTGATTTCATACTTGTAGCTTTGTTATCAAGAGAGGAAGAACCCTGTTGATTTTTGGGTTACAAGACTAGGCCAAAAAAATATGTCTGTTTACGGTTTCCCAACCAACCCTATTTTTGACTCCCCGACCCTAAAAGTTTTTATCGTATCCGAGCCCAAAAATCCAGAATTGAAATTACCTCCTTCTTTTAAAAGTAGTTTGGTATGATCCAAGTCATATAGGAACTTAATGATATGCGAGCAAAGGTAAACTTTGATCAAACACTGAACGATCTGATCAAGGAAACACGAGAAGAAATCTGATGGCATGACTAGGGTGTTGTCCTTGGAATTTGGACAGTGTTCTCACAATCGGGAGGGCATTAAACGATTTATAGTACCCATGCCCGATCACACATTTATTTTGATTTATTTCATCGGTATCACAATTCCTCCAGTACCAGTAAAATGCGTCAGTTTACCATTAAAGGATTGAGATCTGTAGAGGATAATCAATGTAAAAAAAAATATCTGACTGACCGACCATATTTTTGGGGGGCATGAAACCTTAAACAGACATTTTTTTTTTTTTTGGCCTTGAGGTTACTTAGGAACTTGATACAAAAAGCTTGTAGACACTCACTGCGAGGGGATACGCCTTGCGGAACTCTTGTTCTCATATTTAAGCAAGAACCACAGGGCCAATTTCAACCAAACTTGGCATAAAGCATACTTGGGTAAAGGGGGATTTCAAGTTTGCTCAAATGATGGTCTATACCCCATTCACAAGAGAAGATGATTGAAAAAAAATTGTGAAAATAGGGTTGGACCATAGGATTAAAAAAAAATCAAGTCTGTTCAAAGCACAACCTCCTGGGTCATGATAGAGGTTCAACAAAGGGACAGGAACATTCTAAAATACACCAGAGTACACTATGTCAGGTTAATCTGAAAGCATCCTTATGTAGTGTAAATTCAAATTTATTCAAACCATGGCCCTAGGGAGGGGGGGGGGGGGGGGTAATGTCAAGCCACAGTAGAGGTTTAAAAGTAACAAATTGTCATTATGAAGATTCAAGTTTATTCAAGCCTTAATCCTGTAGTTGTTATAGGGATTTTTAAAATTTACATGAAATTTGAGTATTTATAGGGGGGGGGGGGGGGGGGAAATAGGAAAAAAATAGCTTCTCAAGAACCACAAGGGTACAAGTTGTAAAATTGAAATGAAAGCATATTCTCTTAAAGGTATAAATTTCAGTTTGTGTAACACCTTTTAAATTCCTTGGGCCAAGGTCAGGGTTACAATAAGGGTTTAATGTTTAAATGCATATTAAGAAAGTGTTACTGTTCATGTCAGCAATGTGGCCTCTTGTTTAGTAATATCTTTATTATCTGATTTACAGAAGGAAAGTCCAAGAAAAAACGAAACAGACCTAGCAATTGTGGCACTCCCTATGACAGAGTGCGTGTGGCTGACCTGATTGCAGAGAGAGACAGACTGAGATCAGAGGAGGAGATTCTGGCCAGACAGACCTCTCAAGAGTCCTGTATGGGTTCCCTTGGTGTCCAGACCCCACTTGAGCAGGGAAAATCGCCATCTCCTCTCAGTTCCAAGTCAGGCCTTATGTCTCCAACGTTACCTCCTTCTAGCAACGTGCAGCCTCTGATACAGGCTGTGTCAGATATAGGACAGATTTATCCACAGCATTTATCCACCATGCAGTCAGCTGGTATCTTACCCGAGACATACACACAAACAATACCTGATACGATAAATGCAACAAGCAGCAATGTTCAGTTATCCATCCAGTCTCCAGCATACTACAGCACAGGCAATATTCACCCCCAGCAAGTTGGAAATATACCTCCATTAGGAAGCCCTCCTCTAGGACCCCAGAGTTTTAACATGTTTTCACATGTTGGCTTTGGAATACCTTACACAGACAAGAGAGGTAACTCTTCCTATCCCATGCCCTACACCAAACCATCTATGTATAGATTCACAAATCCTGCACTCTCCGACCTCATTGATCCCACTTCATGGTCAGAAAAGAAGAAACCGAGATCCAAAAAACCACGAGTGAAGAAAGATAAAAAGAAAACGACATCAGTGTTTGAGAGCAACACTCCACCCCCGAATGTGGATGTGAGTGTGCTCAAAGATCAAGGGCACGGACCCATACCCAAGGTCAAATGTTCTTCTCCTTCCAGTCAGTTTCTTGAAAACACCACAGGGTTTTTATCTGATCAGACAATTATGTCTAAGAGCTCTCTAGCCTCTGGTTCTCGGGATTCCAAAGACAATCCCAGCACATCCAGAGTTTCCAGTGCATATTCTATGCCATCTTCACCTAGTTTTGGAAATGCCAGTGACAGTCTTGACATTAGTGCAAATGTGGTAGTTCACTCTTCGCAGCCCGAGAGACCTGATCTAAGTATCTCAATATCAGACAGCACCATGAGAGCTTTGTCCATGAGTGATAATACTTTCACTGAAGACCGGTGTCACTCACTGTCTCCAAGTGACTCCAATGGAGAGTGCTTAGCAGAGACCATGATGCCTACGTCCATTGTTCATCACACTGGAAAAACAGAGATTCCCAAAGTAGAAATCAAAGTCTCTGACACCAGCAAAACGTCAGATGTAACAAATCTTCAGACTTTGCCAATGCAGACACCAAGCAATAATAATTGTAAGCAGAGTGATGGAACAGCATTACCCAATTTCAGCACTATACAGCAGTTGTTAGGTTATAACATGTCTAATCAGTTTCCTGCCAGCAAAATGTTGTCTGCAGCAGCTCGAGCTCAAATGGCACAAAAGACCACTGTACTGCCAACGGAACTGAATAGCATTCAAGTGACCCAACAACTGCTTTCATCATTTCAGAAGACTTTCATGGATAAACCTGGAGCCATTGTAACAAGTGAACAGGAAGCTCTGAAAGTTCTTTCCCAGAATGCTACAGTTGTTTCTTCACCTTCGTCAGAAACTTTACCCGAATCTCAGCATAGTCACTCAAATCCTGGGGGTGTGAAAGTAGCAAATACAAATCCAACATTTTCTGTGGATTCTCAAATCCCAAGTGTAATGTTGCAATCTGGATCACAACCACAAATTAGTATAGCAGTCTCTAACGTCCTTACTGTTATGAATACTACCCAGCAAACGCCACAGATACTAAATTCCCACAATGCACCACTTCTTAGTACACAGACAACGCCTATTGTGTCTGCACAGTTGTTTTCTCAGCAGCCTAGCGTAGTTAATTCCCAGCCTGGCCATATAGCAGTATCACAACCAACTGTTGTACACACTCAAAGTGCTCAGCTTGCAGGAACACAGCAAACTCCCATTATATACACCCAAGCCACATCAATTCTTACAACACAGACCACACCAATTATACACACGCAGACTACACCAATTATCAACACACAGGCAACGTCGATCATGAACAATCAGAATTCACAATTCCTGTCTGCTGTTGGAAATATTAATCAAAATGCTGTTATGTTTCCAAATCCAGCTTTGAACTGTGCACAGAGTAATTCTGTTTTTAACCCAGTGATGAGTCCACCCTCCCTGATGATGCCAGGTAACCTTACTTATGCACCAGATCAATGCATGCCTGCCAACTTTAACTTTAGTGGAGTTGGAAATCAGCAAATTGTGGGAAATAACTCCAATGTATGCATCAAACCTCTGGGACAATTTATCAACATGGATACGAATCAGATCAAGCAAGCGTTACCAACACAGTCTTGTGATCTCTCCCAGGGCAGTCTGCAGTCAGCAATACATAACCCTCCAGGTCAGCTACTGGTCTTACCAAACCTCCAAATGCCTCTTGTTCAAGTGTTTGGCAATGGTCAGAAAAATGGAGCCCCTGACATTAATTCTGTCCTGTCACAACTTCAGACAAATTTAGCACCCATGTTTAATGCGCAACAAGTGTGGAATAACCTCACAACAGGTAGCAACTTGACAGCCATGCAGCTACAGACTCTACAACTCCAACAGCAGCTTTTGCAACAAATTCAGCAACTTCAAGGCATGCAGTCTCTGATTAGCCAGTTCAGCACTGGTGATGGGGGTAAGCTTCCTCCACACTTCCAGATGGAGGTGGACAGGAAGGATAGCAATGCGCTGTCAATGGTCACCATGGTGAATGATGTCTCCACAACAACACAGTCACCTCCCTTACAGAGTCAGGAAAATGATGAAGACCCCAATGTAGAATTGAGTTCAGAGGTTACAAGTACGCATGCAGGAAACACTGAGTCAGAAAATGTGGACAGCACTGAAAGTGAGGCTTCACAGAGTGCAGAAACAGAGGTCAAAAGGTCAGACACTGAGATGCATGTGGACTCTGAAGTGTCCTCAGAGAAAGAATCAGAGAGGCAACAAGCAGCACTAGAGGATATGGCTATGGTAGAAGAAGATTTGGAGAGTTCAGATACGCAGCACTCAAGTATGGAACAAGAAAGTGTTTCCACAGGATTCTCAAAGGAATACGATGAACATTATTCACAAGAGTGTACTGATGGAGGTGATATGAGAATCAACAGTAGTACAGAGGTGAAGATCAAAACAGTGCACCCAAATGAAACGGATTCTGACACTAACATAGTCACGGAAACGTTTGGTAAAGAAAGGTTAAAACATAACAAGAGAGACAGTGCTGCAGAAGTAGAGTGTGCTTTCGAGAAGAAAAATGATGAAGACACCGAAAAGAAAGTTATTAGTTATAAGGAACAGAGTGTTTTCGTTAGCGATGACTGCGTGTGTGTGCCGGACTCCAGCCAGGCGGGTGAGAACTGCAGTAAGCAGTCCTTTGACTCTACGTGGGTGACCAGCAGTACCAAGCATTCCAAAACCGTAACAGAATCTGTGACTGATTCCCAAACTGCTAGGCAAGAAGGTATAATGAATTCTAAATTTTTATTAATTTTATGGTATTTTGTTGTATTGAGAGTAGTACCTTTTGAGTGCCTGAGGCCATGTATGTAAACAAACTTTTGTTCATATTCAAGGAATACTTGCAAAATTCCTCCCTAATATTTCTCATTGTGAAGCAATCTTTATGTTAGATGTTTGATTTTATATGTAGGCTCATTCTGAAATATTTCTTAAAGCAAATTCATTTACCATTTATTAATGATTCATGAGTATAATTGTATGCACATTCTCGTACCATCACTCATACTATCACTCGTACCACCATCCATACCATCACTCGTACCATCAGCCATACCACACTTGTACCATCACCTGTACCATCACCCGTACCATCACCCATACCATCACTCATACCATCACTTATACCATCACCCGTACCATCACCCATACCATCACCCATACCATCACCCATACCATCACTCTTACCATCACCCGTACCATCACTCATACCATCACTCATGCCATCACTCATACCATCACCTGTACCATCACCCGTACCATCACTCGTACCATCACTAATACCACACTCGTACCATCACTCGTACCATCACTCATACCATCACCTGTACCATCACCCGTACCATCACCCATACCATCACTCATGCCATCACTCATACCATCACCCATACCATCACTCTTACCATCACCCGTACCATCACTCATACCATCACTCATACCATCACCCATACCATCACTCATGCCATCATTCATACCATCACCCATACCATCACCTGTACCATCACTAGGTCTTACTCCTCTTCAACCTTCAGATGGATCAAGAAAGATATGCATGTGGTCAGCAAACTTGTACAACTCAATTTCACAAAGTTATAGACAAACAATGGCCAAACAAGGGGGCCATATCATTTTATGAATGCAGTTCCACTTTTAAATGCTTATTCATGGTACAATGGTATAAGAAGAGTAATTGTTGATTTTAGAAGATTCCAACAACATACCTAAAGCGATGAATGGAGGGGTGAATTTCATTGAGGGAGACCTGATTTGGGGACAGATCCGGGGCTTTCCTTCCTGGCCCGGGAAAGTGGTGCCACCGTGTGATGTCATTGACCCAGAACCACTGGAAATGGGAAAGGTACGAGTAAGATTGAAGTATCGGAATGCCCAGGTTTATGCTGGACCAATGAATAGATTAATGTGATTTCAAAGAACAAGTGGCAAAGTCTGCAGTAAAGTGTGAACTTGCTCTCCTGTTACATTTCTTGTTTGACCCAAATCCAACATTTGCTGTATGACATAGTATTTAGTTTCAAGGTGAAAAAGCTACCAGTGATCTTTCTTTAATACAGTCCTAGTGGGGGTAGGGGGGATTTAACAAACTTGATCAAACTTTATTTTACTTGATTTTCATTGACATAATTCATTTTTCTTTAAAACCATTAGATTTAATGAAGTGCATACTATTATTACAAATACATCTAGTGATATGCAAGACATCGAGCTTGTGGAATGCAGACAGTGATAATTAGGGTATATGTATGTATATTTCAGATCTGGGTAAAATGGTACGGTGATCACACCTTTACACAGGTAGAGCAGGACAAACTAAAATCCCTGGTAGATGGCCTAAAGGCTCACCAAAGACAAAAGAACAGGAAGTAATATATTTACTAACTTATAATTAACTTATAATATGATAAACAATGTCCAGGTGTCAGCGTTTCACATTTTTCTTATTTAGCACGGAGTCATTCTCCTGCCATGAGGATTGTTCTACCGTATGTCAATGCCAGTGTTACATATAAATTTGTTTTTATTCAGAGGCAGGAAGATGAATTCCAATCTTGAGGCTGCAATACAAGAGGCACTGGCTGATTTAGGACAAATTACAGCCAGCAGTATTAACAGCAAGGCAAAGACAACCAAAAAGAAACGAGTCAGATAACAGAAATCTTATGTGTTACAACTCAGAATTGAGTTGAATAAGGGGAGTAACTGGACATCATTAATTATAGGGTAATGGTTCTTGGTGACATTTCTTTAATGATGTATATTATTCGTAGAAGTCAATTCTGTTACTCATTATTTGGTAATTTTCATTTTTGATCAGTTTTTATGTATTTCAAAATGGAGCACATTTTAGCTCGCTGGGACACGCGTATACAGAGTTATTGTCATGAACCCGGTGTTGGAATCAGTGTCACACTTTAAGGGAAAAAGTTTATCCTGGGCTATATCTTTTAAACCAAGGGGGATAGAACTTTGATATTTCACATATAGATTCCTCACAATTAGGCCTTTCATTTGGTACCAAGATTTGTGACCTTCACCCTTGACTTTGACATATACTTTTCAGATACTTTAACCTTGGCTTTATATTTCTAACCAAGGACAGAGCAAGTCAAGTCGCATTTCCCCACGAGTTACATTGTCTTCTGATAACTCTTGTTATTAGTTTATTGTTTAAAGGAAATAACTCTAAGGGTTACATAATAAAAACAAATGTTTGGGTTCATTTTAAGAGTATGTGTAACATAATGACAGATGGCTACTTAAGATTTTTTTTCTTCAGTAATTGAGAATATAAATTGAATGTTGTTATCAAAAGGGGTCTTTCTCAGATCCCTTCATCTATGCACATGGGTAGTTTACATGTAGACTATGTAAGAATGCCAAAATGATAATACGAGCAATGTCTCTTTTGATGACATGCTTGAAATAATGCATAATATGTCCTTAATGTACTCCACAGGCAGTGTTGCTCCATTCTTGCATATCAGCTTTGTACTTCAGTCTTATTTCCAGTCAAACAAGCAATTCAAGATATTGGAAGAAATGATAAGAGACATCAAAGTTATATTATCCGAAATAGATGACAAACAACATTGTTTTGTATTTTGGGTAATATACCATACCGTGTTGTTCAAGTGTATGTGTACCAAATGCAAAATATTGATGAGCTAAGGATTGTTTTCCTATTGGTCAATTTTGAATATTGGAACATTTTTGATTGGCTGGAGGTGAAATAGATCTGGGAAATTCTAGGTCATGGATGACCTTTGGCTGTGATATGTCTGTGAAAATGGCTCTGTACAGATGAAGTTTGAATATATTTTGCATATATTGGTATTGTATATAGATGTGATGTTTGTGTAAATATTACAGCAATTTTTTTTTATTCCCCACACCAACAAAGTTTTGGGGGGGAGGGGGTTATATTGGATTCACCCTGTCTGTCCAGAGACATTTTTCATTCAGAGATTTTCTCTGATAATGTTTCCCCCCCCCCCCCCCCCCCCCCCCCCCCCCCGATTTGGTGGAAATATTGAATATCATGTACACTTATTATTTTCAGATTGATTCACTCAATATAGCCGAAAATATGTTTATGTTCAGAATATAAAAGGTGATTTTTTTTTTTCTGTAGATTCTGTTAGTAATATCAGGGCCATGTCTAACAGAGATCAGTTACTTCCTCAAGTCTTGAATTATGTTACAGCCCGTGGTAATTTGGTAGAAATGTACATCGTTTTGATTTGAGTCATGTAGACAAATGATCAAAGATGTCAAGTTCCAACTTCTAAATCTTATCAACAAATCATTTGAAATATAATATTGTCTTAAAATATATCAATGAACGTGTAGTTCAAAAGGCAACACATTACCCAAAGTCAGCCAAGTAGGCGAGAGTTCAGCAAATGTTTACGATTTATATATGATTTACAGTGTATTTGTTAGTCAGTCATTTATTTCAAAACTTTTTAAGTTCAATTCCAATTTATAATAGGTGTGAAATAAATTTAACATCAGTTTATCATAAAATGAATAGAATTTAAGAATTTATTGGTGGGTCTATCATATGTTTACATGCCACCATATATAGGATGGGTTGTGTTGGTACAGTTAAGCTTTTCTCGTCATTTTTGTTGATTTTATGTAGCCTAGACAATTTTTTTTGTCATTTTTTTTTTCAGTTTAAGGTTTATGAAATAGTTTCAGCAAGTACAGTTTATGAAATCGTCTACACAGAACCATTTTATTCTCTGGAAAGCACTGTTTCACTGAATGCAGAAAGACATATGTCATGTGCTTCGATGTGTTTCCATAGATTGTAAATAGAATTTCATATAATGCATACTAGTGGTGGAACCTCATCAGCTGTTAGTGGTAGAACCTCATCAGCTGTTAGTGGTAGAACCTCATCAGCTGTTATTCCGTATTGAAAATACTATATCTTCAGTACTACTTTATATGTGCCATGCTTAATATATATATATTCTATAGTGACTATACAGGTGTTGTATAAAGTGCTTATATATATAAATATATATTATACACGGGAGCCTTGTGTTGACCATGGGGTACGTTGTCATTTTTCTGAATATATTATACATTATGTTAAATCTGTCTTGTTTGTGCTGTGTTGTCTCTTTGTTTTGGCTCAAGGCTGTTGTTATCTTTTTCTTTTTTTTCCCCATTTTTTTTAAGAAATACATTGTACTGTCTTCATTCACACTGTTGATTTCAAAGTGAAAGTGAAAATGAATGTAGACACTAAATTGCTAATACATGCAGTGGAAGTTAATCACCCATTTGTTAAAAGCTACAGCAAAATTAATCATTATAGAACCAAGTCGCGTGCATCTTTAGCGTCTTTAGGTGGGGTATGTTTTTAGACATTGATTCTGTATGCTATATATTTTAAAGTCTTATGATCGAGGCTTCTCCTGCATCTAATGCAAATCATACTTTAGTTAGTGGTGTTACTATTGTAAAAATGGACAATGCTTGTCACATTACATTTATGTGCAATTTGTTGCTCTTTGATAAAAGTGGAATCTTCATAATTAAATAATGAACTAGACTTAAGTAGAGTTCATTTATGTTACAGCAGTAGAAAATCATAAATTCATAATTTTCTTCATTTTGGCAGAAAGACACGTTTCCTGCATTTCTTCAAAATATCTGAGGCAGTGTCTGATAGACACATATATGTTGCAACTTTTAGCTTTTTTGTTTCGACACGCTTGGTTTGTGGCGTCACGGTACGGTAACGTTCTGATTTCTGTGATGTATTTTACATACACATGGAAGTACCTCAGGAATGCCCCACCAGATAACAAGTTTGTTGACTGTTGTCATGGTTACCAGATGTTGATGGTGGGCTGGTTCCTAGATCTGTTTCTTTGTGTTGCCAAGAGAGTATAAGTGCTTACTGTTGTTGTTAATCTAGGTACAGTGTTACAGAAATGAACATTTTAAGGTTTGTGCAAATTTTACTTTTTAGCATATTAAAATCATAATATATTGCTTCCTTGTTACCTTGCTTTATTTACGTTATTGTGTTACAATACTTTTGATTGGTTAGTTTACATGATCCAGGAATTCGTACATTAGAAAAAGATGAGGAAGGTTCGTGGTCAGAAACAGGTCAACTGAGTACCACCAATGGGGTCATTTCTTTAGACAGGTGAACATTGTATGATGAACTGACTCTCAGTTTGTGCTGAGAAATGAAGGAGAATACTGAAGGTCCATTGCTATTTTCTCAAAACATGGACTTCTGGAAAACGGGTTCAGACGCAGTGTCATCTGAAATCAACGGCATGTGGTAATGTTAATAATAGGTAGTGTAATTTGTCAATTTTTGCCCATTAAACAAACGGCTTTTCCATTGTGAAACATTGCTCTTGAAAAAAAAAAAAACAAGATAAAATCCCATTTTTAGTTCATCTAAACTGAAAGCTCAAGTGAGCTTTTCAGATCACCTTTTACCCGTCCATCTGTATACTTTATACATGCTATCGTTCTTCAGAACCATTGGGCGAATTTTAACCAAACTTGCCGTAAACTATCATTGGGTAAAGGGGATTAAGAATTCTTCAAATGAAGTGTCGCACCCTTTTTGAAGGGGAGAAAATGAAGAAATTATTATCATAATCATAGTAATAATCAAGCAAAGTCGGATAGGGGATCTACGCTAGCCAAGTGCGTTTCTCTTTCTCGGTGAAAATCAGCGTCGTCCTTGACTAGCGAAGATGCAGATAGTGGCGAGTCAAAAGTCTTACGTGGGGTTTAAAACTCTTATAAACAGCTAAGATACGATTAGTCATTTTCAAAGTCGGGCATCCTTAGGTAGTGCAGATTCATTTTTTTTAAATCAATGCCCCCAAAGTTGGGGCCACAGAAGAGGTTATATTGGGAAGTTTTCATAACATGGGAATTTGTTGGAAAAACTAATAACTCTTTTCTCAAGAGTAGTAGGGTGTGATAAAATGATGCACGTATCAGTGTGCAAAGCATCTCCAGGAAGCTCAGATCAAGTTTATTCAAATTCTGAGAATGGATAGGATGGACTATCAATAGGGAATCAGACGTTTTCAATAAGAGATTATTTAAAATTCGTGTCGAGAACAACAGGGTCATAATTAATCATTGCCATATGGAAGTATCCTTGGGTAGTGCAGATTCAAGTTTCTTCAAATCAGTACCTTGGGTAGGTCTGGGCTACTATAGATTGAAAATTTCTTTTTGGGATATATTTTACAAACACCTGAAGAATTTCAAATGCTTTTTCATAATTGTCTCAGACTGATTGTGTTCATGTAATTAAAAGGTAATTACTGAAAATGTTTTTTTTTGTTTGTTTGTTTGTGTGTTTTTTGATTGTTTTTTTTTTTGTTTTTTGAAAAAGGTCTTTTTCGTGAAAACAAACGACATCACTTTCAATCATTGGACAGTTTGCATATTTGTTATTACAGGTATGTGGTGAACTTTTCAAGATTCAAAGAGCGCACTCTTTATAAAAAAAAAAAAAAATAATGTCAGTTTAAAAAGGGTCAGATGGACGGAGAAATAGACTTATTTAAATTTTATATTAAATGGGATAATCTGAGTACAATATTTGTCAGAATTTCATGTAAAGAAAGGAAATTAAGTCTGCTGGAGACAAAATCTTTAGACTTTTGAAATCTGCTTCTGTTGGACGTCATTAGATACAGATATATTGTTGATGTACAACAGCGCCTTAGTGCAATATTAAAATGGTCTCGTATTACATTTTTTTTTTTTTTTTTTGATTCAATTCAATTTATTTATTCACTCAAATCATTGGTACAATGGTATATGATGTACATAACTATATGTGTTAGCAAATAAACAAAATTGTCAAGGGAACAAATATATAACTAATACGTGTATGTACAATAAGTAAATAAAAAAAAATTGAATGTATATTAACACAAAAGAAAGGTGGAAGGTATAATGCATACAAAGGAATTTAATAATTTAATCTATAAACATGTCAGGAAGGACAGCAGCCTATCATTGCCGCCTTTTTACAGGAAAATCAATATATAATTCCACACTTTCAAAGATAAACATAAAACAGTGATTTATTATTGGAACTCTCAGAGTACATGTAACGTGTAGTGGTCCTACATCATTAGAGTTTACTCCGGTACCAAGACAATGATTACGTAGTGTTTTATATAGAAGTTCTATATATGCACGCTGAATCTAGCGCCTGGCGCACAGTCCCCCCCCCCCCCCCCCCCCCTTCTGTTTTAATAATGTGTAGCAATTAATATTAGATAGCATTTTCATGTAAATATATTCATTTTTTACACACACACACACACACACACACAGATATATATATATATATATATATATATATATATATATATATAAACACACACAAACAAACAAAAACCCACTAAAATATGAACGTCTCTTTTTGTGAGAACTCGGTAGCGTCAGGCAGGATTCGCCTTCTGTGACCTCATTAAAGCTTCGGCCTGGCACTACAGGGTGCTCTTCAAAACAACCCCCAGACACCCAACATTTTGCCCCCCCCCCCCCCCCCCCCCCCCCCCAGTTCAGCCGTTCAGAAATTTCTAGATTCTTCATTGTTCAGTTTATTTGTACATTAGATGGAAACAAAAATTCTTTTAATGCTTGACTATATCTGTTCCTCTTCTTTATACATATTTTCCTCATTCGGAATTGCCTGTTTGTGATGTTGCACGAGTTGTCAATCTTACCGATTGTTAATTATTTTTCAGGTGTGGGTAAACACGTGTTCTCTCCGTAATTAGAGACATACCATCCAGTCGTTCAATAGTGAACCCAATTTTGATCAGAAATGAAAGGAGGGTGATAAATTAGTTTGGAGGGTGATAAATTAGTTTGGAGGGGGACACCGAAAGCGTTTTCAGGACGTGAAGATACGTTATTACTCCAACACGAGACATTGAATGGATAGATATCGGTATCTGGTGTTTTAGCTGTCCCGGTTTTGGAGGCTTAAATTTGGATTATCATTGATTTGCTATGCGAGTCCAGGTATAAAAAACCCAGACCGATATGAAAAGCGTTTGTTGAGAAGTTTTCAATTGTTATCACCAGCCATTCGGAATTCGTTAGCCAACTCTCTCTCTCTCTCTCTCTCTCTCTCTCTCTCTCTCTCTCTCTCTCTCTCTCTCTCTCTCTCTCTCTCTCTCTCTCTCTCTCTCTCCTCGACACATCCGTTGAGGCAGATGTATTGTGTAGCGTACTGAAGGAAGTGAAACAAACAAGAGCGTTCAGACATTGCAAAGCTCCGCTGAGGCTCTCCATTCTGTCACTATCTGCTTGCCTGCTGCTGTTCTCACCCAAACATCGACCCTAAATAAAGTTTTCTATGAAAGGTACCGTTTTCATGTAACATTGCAGATAAACATACACAAAACCAATCCACGAACTTATTTTGAAGGTTTAAGTGAAACAAGCGATCTCCGTCATCTCGCACCAGCAACATTTTCAGCCATCTTGGAGCCATGTAAAAATCCATCTCTCCGAATTCATTGACTGCGCGCAGCAATTCAGTTAAAGATCTCCCCAAATAATTAATGATATCTTCAATTCTAAATTATTACGCGGATGAATTGAATTGTTGAAAGCATTAATTATTCTGCTGAATTGATGAGCATTATAACCAAAGTGTTACTCTCTATATAATGCGCGGTACAATTGATTTGAAAAGAGCGATAATTAAATTGATGCGCGCATCAATTCAATGAATGCGCTCAATAACTGAATTATTGTCCCCTTCAGTTGAATTAATTATATCATTAATCAAATTGATGCGCGCAGTAATTCTTTCAGAGAGACTATTTCATTCATTTATTCGTCCAAACCACGATGATTGTGGTTTATGATATACATTACAGAGACTTCCTGTATCAATACAAGTAACGTCAGAGGTTTGTTGTTCTTGTTTTTTTTCTCTCTCGTCATACTCAACAATTTTTCAGTTATCTGGTGGCGTCCAGTTTTTGTAGGTGGAGGAGAGAACCTTAACTTAACAACTTTCTTTATTTCTCTTTACCAATAGTACAATAGTATTGAGAAAATACACATTTACATAAGAATTTTCACAAATATATAACATATGCATAATTATGAATAAAAACTACAACAGTACATTTACAAACAAAGCCATTGTAGAGAGGACAGAGAATGATGGATAGCTTTTACGAATTTACTTAATTTTCTTAGCGTGACAATGTTACCAGAATTAAAGATAGATTTTGTATATAATACATTTGGTGGTGATCGTTTTCTCCAATTAATACATTGATATCTAATTACAGAAAAACTACTACATTTAAACAAATAATGGTATTCATCACCAATTTCATCATCATTACACAACGTACATTTTCTTTGGGACCTTTCTATACCGTACCACCTACCAACTTCAATAGGTAATCGATTATTACATGTACGAAATCTACACAAAGCTATTCTGTCAGAAGGGTCAAGTATATCAAGGTATTTTTCAAAACAAAAATTGTCTTTTATGATACGATAGAAAACTCCCTTTGATGAATTAAATACATCACTATACCATTTTTGTTCAAACTGGTCACATATTCGTTGCTTAATAGTATGCTTGAACCATTCAAAAGTAAAACCTCCTCTTAGATCCCACAAATTACTGAAACCAAGATTACTTAAATTATTTTTTACATAATGCATCCACTTAGAAAAGCAGAAATCTTGTGTTAATTTGCATTTACAAAATGCGTACATAATATTTGAAAATTTATTATCACCTGCAAAAGCAACCTTACACCAATAATTAAGGATTCTTGATTGTACATCAACAAAAAGTGGATACGCTCCCAATTCACCATATATCATATAATTTGGTGTTGAGCGTTTTAAATTCAAAAGCAATTTACAAAACTTTAAATGCACTCTTTCTAAACATTCATAATTACAAGTACCCCAAACTTCACAACCATACAGTAAAATCGGCTTTACAATACTACAAAAAAGATCATACTGACAGCTTATCGATAGTTTGTGTAATCTTCCCTTCTTTAAGATCTCATAAACAGCCTTTAATCCTTTCTGGGCATTTCTCTTAATAGTGCTTGCAAAACCACCGTTTCTATTGAAAATTACGCCAAGATACAAATATTCATTAACTACCTCCACATCATGTGAATCATATTTGAAATTATAATTTTGTAATCGTTCTTTTGAAAATATAACTACTCTTGTCTTTTCTGTGTTTACTTTAAGTTTCCATATTTTGCAGTACTCACTGAAAATATCTAAAACTGTTTGTAAACCATCTTGAGTCTCCGAAATCAACACTGTATCATCTGCATATAACAGGATAAAAAGTTTGAAGTAAATGCCCAGTGCGTCTCTAACATCATTACTTAGATTTTCCAAACCTGTGACATTATTTGTTACAAAAAAATCCTCCACGTCATTCAAATACAGTGAGAATAAAAATGGTGACAAATTCTCGCCTTGACGTAGGCCGTTATTACACATAAAGTAGTCTGAGAATTTATTATCATGGACAATTCGTGATTTAATGCCTTTGTACATATTATTGATTAAATTGTACATTTTACCTGTGATGTTATTCATTAACATCTTATGCCATAGACCATCTCTCCAAACCTTATCAAAAGCTTTCTCAAAATCAACGTCATACTCAACAATTTTTCAGTTATCTGGTGGCGTCCAGTTTTTGTAGGTGGAGGAGAGAACCCAGATACAATGTATCCGGGAAGAGACCACCGACCTTCCGAAAGTAATCTGGCAAACTTTCTTACATATATCGCCGCGAGCGAGATTCGAACCCGCGCCGACTAGAGGTCAGAGGTTTTTTGATTTTGAGAGCAATGCTCCAACCACTCCGCCACGGAGGCCCTGTAACATCAGAAGAATGTAAATAGGTATGCAAATAAACACAGTGAAATACATACACAGAAATGTACAAAAATATGTACATAGATATGTACAAAAATATATACACAGATATGTACAAAAATATATACATAGATATGTACAAAAATATATGCACAGATATGTACAAAAATATGAAATTTTGAGTTGGGGAGAACAGATTAATACATATATCTTTAAAATAAACATAAATAGTTTTTTAAAAAGATTTTTATCTTTACTGGTTGACATATTTTCATATAATTTCATTATATTTAGTCTCGTACAATATTTTCTGTGTAGGTATTCTTTTCTTATAAGGATAAAGCACTACGCTCTAACACAAAATGGAATTCATCAGCACATTTTGTTTCAATACATAAAACACAATCTTTCGTTTTATGGTATCCTAAACCATCGGCCGGTCTCCACTGGGAGGCAATGGTTCGTGGTACGAAATCTCAAAATGCTGCTGCAGGGTTCCTTGGGTTAATTTTCTAGGTAGGATTCCACACCAAAATTTGTTTTAAAAATTCAGTACCTTGTACCCTTGGTAGAACTAAAAACATCACGTGACCACGTCTGGATGAATTGATCCGTAAGACTTTGTTTTACAGCGTTTGTTATCCACTTTTCATTCACAATACCTTGTTCATACCATAAAGTTCACACATGTTTAAAATTCTATAAATACATTCAAACCATGGATTTTTAAATGAGCCACTATAGTACTGTGTATATAAATATTTATAAAGAATATGTACAATCTTGTTTCCGTGACCAGGCGTTAATTTGGCCCATTAAGAAATCATTCTAGTATTCACTTCAGTTCAAACAGGAAAACGTCCAGTTTCGCCAAATACATGTACGACGGAGTGGAGCTTTTTAAACGAAAAATATGTTTAAAAAATTTAAATGGACAACTTCTATAATTTGTAAGTTTTCAAATCTCATCCGTAAATCAAAACTGGTAAAATGACTTTGTCAAACAAATCAAGTTAGCACTTAACTGTTAAATTAAATTGTCTGATTTTCCTTTTAACGCCATACATAGGTTTCTGGACTTGTTCGCATAGATGTTCTTAGAACATGATCTGGAAAATACAATGCCTAGATATTTGAATTCTTTCACATTCTCAATATTACTTCCATTATAATAAAAACATTTTCTCAACATAGGACCCTTTGAGAAAAATCAGAATTTCATTTTTTTCAACATTAACATTCAATTTCCACTGCGTATATAAAAAATTCATTCAATACGAGTTCTAAATCTTTAGGAGATTCAGCCAAAACAACTGTCATCTGATATACAGTAAAATTGAAATCGTCAGATATATCATTAATTCATCGTCAATTGATTCAGAGATACTTTGAAGGCCAACTTTTCCCCTCTCTTGTAAAATATATCAAAATCATTATGTATGTGTATAATGAGAACAAAATAGGGAGATAAACTCTCCCCTTGTCTTACTCCAACACTGCATGAGAAAAATTCACTAGTCATGCTTTGACATAATACCGGAACTTGCCTTCCAATGACTTGTCAGAATGTTTTTTTGACTTGCTCACCAATGCCCTTGTTTCCTGACTTAAAACCAAAACTTGCTCTCCAACGACCTTGTCTTCTAACTTCAAACCAACAAGAACCTATATTTCTGTGGACGATTGCATTCCTCCAGTGAAATCAAATACATAAATTATTTAATATCATCAGTCTTCCACGCAATAATTTTGAGAATTTCGTTTTTCTGGCATTGATATTTTAAATTTCAACTTTGAAACTAAAACAAAGCACCTTAATGCGTTCACTCTTGTAGCTCTGTTGATCTGTATTCTTAAACATAATTTACGTCACAAGTCTAAACTTCACGAATAAAACATAAAAGTTATATGAAGTTTCTCTGATAATATTGTTTCACGATTCATTAGCTATAATTAGGAACTCTAGACTACAGTGAGCATACAGTAATTCATTTGTATTTTACAACTCAAAACTATAGATCGTATTTGCTGACCCTAGTTTACGGAGTAAAATTATCTTCAACAACATTGACATCTACAGTTCACAAATGATAGCTAAATACAGTGTCACGACTCTGAACTACAGTTAACGATTTTTTTGTGGGGGCAAAACTATATATTCAGGACTCGAGGATATGGTTTACGATGTTGGAATATGATTGAAATCTGTCAATGAATTATAGTTTATGTTTGATAAAAGTTTTCAAATGGAAATTTTAGTTAATCCTGGTTGTCCATTCTTAGTTATAGTTTGTAATGATAATTACAGTTTCACGACAAGTAAATCACAGATTATAAGTGATCAATCACAGATTGTAAGTGATCAATCACAGATTGTAAATGATCAATCACAGATTGTAAATGATCAATCACAGATTGTAAAATGATCAATCACAGATTATAAGTGATCAATCACAGATTGTAAGTGATCAATCACAGATTGTAAGTGATCAATCACAGATTATAAGTGGTTAATTCTTATAAAGAGCAACAATTCAATTAAAGAGATCATTAACTCAAATATGGATATGCTGAATTAAAGATATCTCTAATTATATAATTGCTCTTTCTAAAGGGGTAATTACGGCCACCATTAATTCAACTGAAGAGAGCAATAATTCAGTTATAGTTCTATTCAATTGAATGGTAGCACCCAATGATTGAATTATTGCTCTCTACAATTGAATTGTAGCGCGCATCAATTCAATTATTGATATCATCAATTCATTTGAAGACAGCAACAATTCAGTTACAGCTCTCATCAATTCAGCAGAGTAATTAATGCTATCATCAAATCAATTAATGTGTGTAATAATTCAGCAATAAAAATATCATTAATTATTTGAAGAAATCTTTAACTGAATTGTTGCACAATTCAAATGAATTGATGGTATCTTCAAATAATTAAAATATCTTCAATTATATGAGTTAATTTGGCGCACCATAGTTTTGGTTCCCTTTAAAGGATGCTTTATGGTTTATAAATCGCAAAAATTATATCATCAGAAAAAGATAAGTTTGGATGTCTATCTTGTATATTTCAAAGGTCAAAGGTCAAACTTGGGCAGAGACAAGAAGACAGACTAAATTCAATATGCCCCCGATTTTCGATCTTGGAAACATAAAAAACATGATAAGTGTGAAGTTGTCCATGAAAAATGGGTGAAACAAAAAAAAATGCATTGCGCATGTCAAATAACAGCGGTCCTCGGGTAATTGCATGGGTTTGACCGACGTTTTAGTATTACAATAGTGGGTTCCGTTCAGTGCTATATAATGTTGAATTTTCAGTAGAGAATCTAATAAACGACAGTGTAATATTCTTAAAAGCATAAAAGAAAAGATTTTTTTAAAAATCGGAAAACCATGTATTGAATGAATTCTATAATTTGATTGCAATACAAAATCCCAAGGTTTACCGGAACACGCCGTCTAATCTGTACAACATTGCACTTCTCTGTTGTTCTGAACATAACTGGTCAATACTCCGTTATCTAAATTGTTAAAAATAAAAGTCTGATGTACAAAAAGGACTGCAATGTATCTGTGTAGTATTATCTTCGATGATCCGAGCCTACGATAAAACCTGAGATCAGGCTACTGTTTGACTCCAAGGAAACGGCTATTGACGCGATGGTAGACCAATTTACCTATTGTTAAAGACATAAGGGGCGGAGCTTTCCCTTATCCGTTTATTCCTTCCTTTGCATCAATCAGAGTTATTTAGTCCACATAAGAAATGATGTGGGTTTTGAATGTCTCTGTATGAAGAATAAGGCTGGTGCTTGTTTTCTTCATAGTTAGTCTTCCAATGTGAACGTCAACCGATTTGCCAACTGCTTTGACTTGTTGCATAAAGAATTGCAACGTGATCCAGTTTTGTTTCCAAGTTCCTTTATCAAGCTTCAACTCTGCATTTGTAGCCACAATGTCAAAAGAATGCTCAAGTATCAACAAGCTATTGTAAATGTAACTCTTAGACACCGAACCGATTGATTTTAACAACACGGTCGTATATCAAGTACCGCCGCGGCCTTTTATCTACTGATAACTTTTCGATCCAGCTTGCTTAAAATTAAGAAATAAATGTAAACATGAATACAAAAATACGTAAATAATCTAACCTGGCTTAAATGCCTTATATTTCTTTAGAAAACTGAGTCCTGTGTTTTTATACGACAAATCAGTGCTACCCAGGTAGAGAGCGTTTTTCTTATGGAAGAGTTCACTTCAACAGAAAATTTCATTGTTGTCTTTCGCTGTGTGATTCTATTGACGATCGTTTTTACGTGTTAGTTGACTTTAGACGCTTAAGGGTGTCAAAACACGAATCTTGATTCCGTTAAAACACAGGATACTAATTTTCTACCCAGCAGTTATGCATGTTTTTCTCCAAGAAACAAAAATCGATCTGTAAGGTTTCTTAGCCATGTCGGGAATTTCTCTAGAATCGCGGGATTTACCTATGCCGTGGTTTTATTCGGGATTTGATTGACAAATAAGAAGGACTTTGTTTACATCTGCGGTTTGCTTAGATACGCGACATTCAAGGCAATGGTCTAACTAGCCGTGTACGGAGTGTAATTATCGACGTTTTCATTAGTAACTTGAAGACCATCAGAGAAGAGCACGTTGTCTCTGACTTTAAAGTTACAGTTTAATAGGAAACATCAAAACTCCAGGAACCTGCATGTGAAAAGCGCTCCGAGAAGAGTACGAGAAACAGAGTGTGCTTAGCATTCTCTGGTTGCGATTGTTGCACTGCCAGTGTCTGGTTGCGAGTGTTGCACTGCCAGACGACGTGATGGAGGACCGCGGGTATGGGGAAACGGAACTCCCTAACTATATGAGAGGCGCCATGAAAGGCTTTACCGCGCATTTCTTCATCAACGGTGAGGAACACTATCAAAGTAAATCACTGCTAGTCAATCCTAAACGTTACAGAAATTTCGACACCTTTCTGGATGATGCAGGGAAGTCTTTGAACCCGAGGTTTGGTGCAATTAGGAATGTATACACACCTTCCGGAAAACACAAAATTTCGGGGTTTGATGATATGAAGGAAGATGGACAGTACGTGGCAGCTGGAGTGGAGAAATACAAAAATATCGGCAAACCGTAAGTACCCTGCTGTTCTGTTACACACCGCCCGCAGACGCCACCAATTAACGTTGTTGTAACGCTTCAGTTTTAAACCATTGGGTGGAGCATTGCCGAGTTCCACGGAGGTATTTTGATGCACTCAAATTACCTCAAAACTGATACAATAACTCCAGATAAGCTTTTCCGAATCGTTAATCAAATGTATTGATGATGTGGCATTATATTTCTTTACAAAACTAAAAAAAAAGAAAAAAAGAAAAAGAAAAAAAAAAGAATTAGTAAAACGTAATGCCTACACGTAAATGCTGCTGTTTTGTGATCTTTCTCTTCAATTTGGAATAATGACCTATAATCAAGGGTGGTACTAAATTACTTTAACCCAAAAATTCTGCAAAAGTTACCCGTGAGGACCCGGGTTAGAATACTAGTAGGTCCTCCGTACCCTTTGCTTGTCGTAAGAGGTGACTGAATGGGACGGTCCTTAGGATGAGACCGCAGAAACCGAGGTCCCGTGTCACAGCACGTGTAGCACGATAAAGATCCCTCCCTGCTCAAAGGCCATAAGCAGCCCTTCACCGGCATTGGTGACGTCTCCATATGAGTGAAAAATTCTCGAGCGGGACGTTAAACAATATATAATCAATCAATCAACCAATCTGTAAAAGTAAAGTGCTTTGAGCACGTTATTAAAATCAGGTGATGTCCAAACCCTGGAATTCTTCATCAGAAGCGAACATTTTAATTACAAGTATTCCTCTCATCCCTAGGGTTTCCGCTAGGGTGTTCCTCTTATCGCTAGGATGTTCCTCTTGTTTCCAGGGTCTTCCTCTTATTACTAGGATGTTCCTATTATCGCTAGGATGTTCCTCATATTTCTAGGATGTTCCTATTACCGCTAGGATATTCCTATTATTTCTAGGATGTTCTTATTATCGCTAGGATATTTCTCTTATTTCTAGGGTGTTCCTTTCCGCTAGGATATTCCTCTTGTTTCTAGGGTGTTCCTTTCCGCCAAGATATTCCTCTTCTTTCTAGGATGTTCCTATCATCGCTAGGATGTTCCTCTTATTTCTAGGATGTTCCTCTTATTTCTAAGATGTTCCTCTTATTTCTAGGGTGTTCCTATCATCGCTAGGATGTACCTGTTATTTCTAGGATGTTCCTATCATCGCTAGGATGTTCCTCTTATTTCTAGGATGTTCCTCTTATTTCTAGGGTGTTCCTATTATAGCTAGGACGTTCCTCTTATCCCTGTGTTTTACAGGAACGTAGCGTATCGTAAATACATGGCTAAAGAAGACGAGGGTTAAAGTTTACTCGTGAATGTCCCCATGTTTGCATATGAATTTTGAATTCTTATGGAGTGTTTACATGGACAATTACAGTAAATTCTGGGAGTAGAATAGCGAGATAAAGGTTAGTTATGAAGCCTTCATTTCTTTCTTCAATATGCATGAGGACAACCTTGTGCATTATACTAGCATAATGTGTTGGCAAGCTCTGAAATTGAAATGATGGTTTAAAGCACATAAAACTACCTGTATTAAGATTCTATACATTGAACTTGCAAACTGAATATTGAAAAGTTGTGAATGAAGGCATATAATTTATTATTCAGGACTATTTCGTATTGCTTTTGATAAATTGTAAGGCACTCCAAACATGTTGATGCTCATGACCTGTGTACAAAGTCTGTGGAATATTTCTGAATACTCTGGCTGTCCTGCGGATCAAATAAGGGACAGTTTTAGTTTCCGCAAAGACATCACATTAAATTATAGCCGTCACACTTTAACCCGTGTCTCGTCATATCAACCGATAAAAAAAAAAACAACCCAGTTACCTTCAAAGTGGATTTTTTTTTAAAAGTAGTTGTTTTTTATGTTTCCTTAAATAAAGTTTTGTAGTTGATTTTAATGTTTTGATGGGGTGTGGGGGTGGGGGTGGGGGTATGGGGGTGGGGTGTCAGGGTACAAGTTGAACTCCATCGCTTTGATTACTGTCTCTCCTGTCAAAGCTGTCCAAAGATATGACAACATGAGAAATGATTGTCCCTCCCTAAAGCTCATTATCGCCCGAAAATTGTCGTTATGGTATTGTGCAAACTTTGAATTTGTGTGGACAAAGTGACAGCACGTAGCGGATGTAGAAGAATCAATTTTTTTTTTTACAATGTTTGCACATATCTTGATCAAAATTATTGGAGGGTCCAGCTTAGCCCAAAATCGATTAAGATTTGAAGGGTGGTAAATTGAGTTTGAAATTATAGGTCCCGAATTTGAAATGTTAATTATTCATTTTTATAATGGATTTAGGTACTAAAGCCGAGGGTAGGGTGGAGCAAAGTTGTTCCACTGTGGTTGTGTTCATGTGCACACTAGTTCATATACGTCACGACCTTTGATAGTTTGTTAATTACATATAAGATCATATAAAATGTCTAATCTTTCCCATCGTGATGTTTCTACAAAACATAAATCGATTTCTTTGACAGTGATTACAGAATTCAAATCCACTGATTGCGGTTTTTCCTACACATTCCATCACGAAGTTCTTGAATCTGAAATCTGTTTACACTTTGAGAGTCAACGAAATCATTTGTGATTGTGAAACAAGGATTTTCCCTTCTGAAACATTACGCCATTATTCGCGTGCGATTTTTACTTTGATTTGTTTTTGTTGGTTGTAAAAACATCGATTTATGCTACCGTTTAAAAAGTCTAACAAAGAGGAAAATGTTTCCTGAAATTCTTAATAAGGGAGGCATGTCCCAGTCACCCATTTTGAAAAATGTTTGTTATAAGAACTGGCACTGCATTTTATTCATTCTGAGAAGAATTGTCAATGTGAGTAATTAACTATAGATTTTGGAGATGAAAGTAAAATAATTTTGACTAATAATGTCCTATTAATGATTTGCACAAAGCTGGGGACTGGTTAAAACTTCTAGAACGAACACACTGCATGGCAGTGAAAGCTGAGGCACATTAACTTAGTAGTCTGTGGAAAATGATTTTGCAAGTTGCAGTGGGTTACTTTGTTTTTTTTTTTGTTTTTTTTTCTTGGGGGGGGGGGGGGGGGTGTCTGTGTTTAGCAGTTTCTCTGGCAATGAGTTACAGCAAGATAGATTATTTCAACACAGAATACAGGTATTTAACTTTTGACAGGATCCCACGTTTTAATACCTGCAGACGAAACACACTACAATTACCATGGATACTAAAACCAATGTAATAAATCAATAAAGAATAGACGACATAGGTAATAAACTCCCTGTCCCTTTATACGGTAATTAACCCAGGGTGTAGGACCTGCCTTATTGTGCTCTTCGTCGTCAACTCATTAATGTGTTCGCAAATATCCATAAACCCCCTCAACTGGAAAATATCTCTGGTCTGTAATTAAATTTCTGCTCTGCTTTCATGCTGATTCAATTAAACTTTAGTTTTGGCCTGTCTGCATACGTTAATAGTCATTAACTGGTCCCCGTAAATATATCCATCATATAATGATATACGAATAGGTCGATATAAACGTTTATCATCTAGAAATTGAATGTTTAATTAAATTGATAATGTTAAAATTCCACAGACCGACTTGTGTTTCACTACTTTGATTGATACACACACCAACACTTCAAGCTTTTGATTTAAAAGAAAAAACAAAAAAAAAGGGGGGGGGGGGCAACAACGCAAGAAAGAAAGAAATTTTACCTGTCTCAGGTATAACCTTTGTTTGTTAAATAACTTTGATCCGAGGCACGTTTATGATAATTACTAAATTTGATCAAAACTTGGACCTTCAACTCAATAAACATTTAAACAACCCCATTTAAATCTGCCATTAACGTGTATTTAGAAATAAAATTTATGAAATTTGATCTTCAACCATTCTTCACATGACTAATTAGGCAAACCTTTCTAATTAATATAAATGTTCTAAAACTTCGACAAAAGTTAATCAAATTAATAAGGATGGAGCTAATTAATTTATCGTCAAACACATACGGGTATTAAGATCAGCTGTACACAGTAATTAAACTCCTTCCTCTAATCTGACCCTTAGAATGTTGCTATGGAAACACAACGCTTACTTATCTAATTTCATTATGAATATTAGCTTCTCTGCTGTACAAACTAAGAACAGGGAAAGGTTGCAGGACTCCTCAGTCCCACGGGTCCGTGGTCCACATTTCAGGGATTGTTCGTTGTTTAAAAAATCCATACCAATTTTTTCAAAAAACCCAAAACGTTTAAACCAGATTCTTTGATCAGGACGACGAATGTATAAACATATTTGATTTTGATTAGATTCTACTCTCAGTCTCGTATTCTTCAAAGGATCTATGAGATTGATCACTGTTCATTATCTACACTAATATTTCATTCAAGTGTTTATATATATATATATATATATATATATATATATATATGTGTGTGTGTGTGTGTGTGTGTGTGTGTGTGTGTGTGTGTAATTTCCTACGAAATATAGATTTTTAAAAACCATTTCAATATGCACCATGAGTATACAAATAATACACATTGATGATGGAAAATAAACCGATTATCACCAGATATAAGGACTTCAGACTAGGAACCCACATGTGTACATGTGAAACAAAATGTATGCTTTGTTTAGTTTTAGAATCTATACTACTTTACTGAAACTAGAGATTCGATCTTTTGATCAATCATCACGCTTAACTGATGTCATATCTTGTTTACTGATGTCATATCTTGTTTACTGGTGTCAAATCTTGTTTACTGGTGTCATATCTTGTTTACTGGTGTCATATCTTGTTTACTGGTGTCGTATCTTGTTTACTGGTGTCAAATCTTGTTTACTGATGTCAAATCTTGTTTACTGATGTCATATCTTGTTTACTGGTGTCGTATCTTGTTTACTGGTGTCATATCTTGTTTACTGATGTCATATCTTGTTTACTGGTGTCAAATCTTGTTTACTGGTGTCGTATCTTGTTTACTGATGTCATATCTTGTTTACTGGTGTCGTATCTTGTTTACTGATGTCAAATCTTGTTTACTGATGTCAAATCTTGTTTACTGATGTCATATCTTGTTTACTGGTGTCGTATCTTGTTTACTGGTGTCATATCTTGTTTACTGATGTCATATCTTATTTCCTGATGTCATATCTTGTTTCCTGATGTCATATCTTGTTTATTGGTGTCGTATCTTGTTTACTGATGTCATATCTTGTTTACTGGTGTCAAATCTTGTTTACTGGTGTCGTATCTTGTTTACTGATGTCATATCTTGTTTCCTGATGTCATATCTTGTTTCCTGATGTCATATCTTGTTTACTGGTGTCAAATCTTGTTTACTGGTGTCATATCTTGTTTCCTGATGTCATATCTTGTTTACTGATGTCGTATCTTGTTTACTGGTGTCAAATCTTGTTTACTGATGCAATATCTTGTTTACTGGTGTCATATCCTGTTTACTGATGTCATATCTTGTTTATTGGTGTCATATCTTGTTTACTGATGTCAAATCTTGTTTACTGGTGTCATATCTTGTTTACTGGTGTCAAATCTTGTTTACTGATGTCAAATCTTGTTTACTGGTGTCATATCTTGTTTCCTGATGTCATATCTTGTTTACTGGTGTCGTATCTTGTTTACTGGTGTCATATCTTGTTTACTGATGTCATATCTTGTTTACTGGTGTCGTATCTTGTTTACTGGTGTCAAATCTTGTTTCCTGATGTCATATCTTGTTTACTGGTGTCGTATCTTGTTTACTGATGTCAAATCTTGTTTCCTGATGTCATATCTTGTTTCCTGATGTCATATCTTGTTTACTGGTGTCGTATCTTGTTTACTGGTGTCATATCTTGTTTACTGATACTTCCTTTATTACACATTTCCAACTTCCCAACAAATGACTGTAAAAGGCGCAGTGCTGTGGAAGATGTTGTGGAAGTTATGGGATTACACCCCCCCCCCCCCCCCCCGGCGGCACAGACTTTAGATGGAAGAGTTCGACTAGAAAATTAACTTTTCGTCAAGATAGGGGGGACTGTAATTTTTCTTTTACAACAGAAAAAGTATTATCTAGAGGTGCAACACCCCCTTTTTGAAATGTTCTGGATTTATTTTTCCTATGATGGATTGGGGTTATACAAAAAAAAAAATACAAATTTAAAACTTGCCTCATTGACAATGCTGAAATGAAACTTTAATTCAGTGTGCATGTAATAGTCCACTAATATTTTTAGACAAAGGACTCAACATGCTTGATTGCCTGATGTATTTCGGACCTAACCATACTTACTTATGGTCCAAAATCTTAGAACGGATATGGACGCTGAAATTACATACAAAATATTTCATCGTAGAATAATACTCTAACCGTCAGTCCCGGCCCTGTGAAGAGAACGAAGAGTCCGTCAATACTTCCGCGGACTTCAAATAGTGCTGTGTATACATTCTTATGCTTAACTTACCTGCCATGGGGTGGTTATTTTAGTTCGCACCTTTTTTATCTCTCAGCAAGATATAAGAGTGTTTTCGTGTCTTTTATGTGGCCACTTAAGTCTAAATCTGTGTTGTGAAATTTAGGTTTGTTTGTGGGACAACTTGAACGTTTTCAAGAGATAAAATATTTGAAGGTGATCACACAATGAAAGTAAAGTTGTTCATTTATTATGGACCATATATCTCCCCCAAACAGTGATAGAGGGCTCCGTGTCCGGGAAACTCGAGTCATTCTAAACAGGCCGACAAATACACTTCTAAGTATCCGCCAAGTCTCGCCATTATCCCATCTACAGCGAGATCAAGGATTAGTCATTAACAAATAGGAGTATTGTTGCTAAAAATGACGCGTAAGGTATTTAGAACGTAATCAACATTCCAAAATGTTAATATGCGTCTTTTAAGACTTATCAAGATAATAAATTGATTTCTCAATGATTTTGACAGGCGCTTTACGTTATGTAATAAAAGGCTTTGGGTTTTTAATTTTTTTTTTAAATTTTCGTTGAGAAACGACACAATGGCATATTATCAAATTCGTATGACCTTGTTACAGAACTGCGATTGAAATTTAATACCTTGTCTGTTATTTCGTATGTGCACCCACAGCAAACAGATCTTCCCCCACCCCCGAGTTTGACCTAGTACTTGTGAAACTTGACCCTGTTTCAAGGCTAAATGTAACGCGTCACTGAAAAAAAACAAACCGCAACCCGATTCTCCTTGTATATTACATATTTAGGTTGTCAGAGTGCCTAGCTCCAAAATGATAGAAACTTGTATGGGTTAAAGCGCCCACTTTCAATGATTTTTGTAAGGAAAAGATATTTTCTGAAAACATGTACAATATTTTCATAGATATGAAGTTATTAAAGATCAAGAATATACCTATCTGTAATTTACTAGTGCAAACTGAGTATAATCAAATAACACTATCACTAATACAAACTGATTATTATTAAATAACACTATCACTAGTACAGACTGAGTATAATTAAATAACACTATCACTACTACAGACTGAGTATAATTAAATAACACTATCACTAGTACAAACTGAGTATAATTAAATAACACTATCACTACTACAGACTGAGTATAATTAAATAAGACTATCACTACTACAAACTGAGTATAATTAAATAACACTATCACTAGTACAGACTGAGTATAATTAAATAAGACTATCACTAGTACAAACTGAGTATAATTAAATAACACTATCACTAGTACAGACTGAGTATAATTAAATAAGACTATCACTACTACAAACTGAGTATAATTAGATAACACTATCACTAGTACAGACTGAGTATAATTAAATAACACTATCACTAGTACAAACTGAGTATAATTAAATAACACTATCACTAGTACAAACTGAGTATAATTAGATAACACTATCACTAGTACAAACTGAGTATAATTAAATAACACTATCACTACTACAGACTGAGTATAATTAAATAAGACTATCACTAGTACAGACCGAGTATAATTAGATAACACTATCACTAGTACAAACTGAGTATAATCAAATAACACTATCACTAGTACAAACTGAGTATAATTAAATAAGACTATCACTAGTACAGACTGAGTATAATTAAATAACACTATCACTACTACAGACTGAGTATAATTAAATAAGACTATCACACTACAAACTGAGTATAAATATCAATATACTCAAATTGCGAAGAGAGAAAACGATCATTGAAAAGATGCCTGCCTATTGTCTCTCGGGCATATTTTTATTTCTTGATAAAAAAAACCCCCTGCATTAGGATTACTTAAAAGTAATTATTATACATATACAATGCATTTCTTAAGATATAAAAAGATACATTGTATGTCAGAAATAAAATCAGCAGTAAAAAGAATAATAATAATGGACCTCAGAAAATGGAAGGTATCTCTGTATTTACCAGCCTGGCAAAGTCCTGACTGCCGGCACGCAGATCTTCAGCCGCACTATAAATATCGCGACAAAAACCTCAAAGAAACTTCCGACGTACAAAATAGCCCCAACGAGAGATGACGTTTTATTTATTGTAGGGATGAAATCGAGTTTTTTTAAATTAGGAATAGAATGAAGATGGAAATATAAAACTGATTTCTGATTTTTTTTTATTCATACCATAACGACACAAGTAGATATCTTACATCACTGAATGCTCAGTAATATAATGGAACTACTTTCTATACAGCGTATTCTCTTTTTTCTTAAAGTCTACTTACCGAAAAACTTGAATTATTTCAAGAAGAGAAAAAAATAAAATGAACTAAAGATGGTAAAGAATGTGCGGGAATAAGACGAGTCAAATACCAACAGATAAATAAACAATATAAAAAATTCCCAGAATTCCAACTTTTAGTTAATTTATTAAATATAATCAGTTCGTTTGCTATCTTATTTTACATAATAGGTTGTGTCCCAAAAGATATCCCAACATCTGCAGGGCTATCATTTCCATCTGTATCTTCAGGAAAGTCACATAATAAATGTGTATTTTGTAATAGAAGTTGTAATGTACCAAACGGGACTCGACAGATTCAAATTTTGATCACACCTATCGGGAGCAAATTTTGTAAGACACACTTAGTTGGAAAGAGTCTTATTACTGAAGTAAAAGTTGAATTAACAAACTACAAGAATCAGAATTCACATTAACATAAATAAAATATTTACCCGAACGAATACCTGTTAGGGTTCCGAGTTTCTGTGATTTTTATTTATTTATTTATTTATTTATTTTTTTGTTTTTGTTTGTTTGTTTTTTTTGGGTTTTTTTATATTAACTGAACAATGATAAATATTACACATCTATACTTGGGATTTCTAAATACAGTTTTGATGACTGACCTAGTAACATCAATGAGAAATACAAACAAATCAAAATGCAGTAGACATCATTTTATTCAAAAGCCTGGCTTTTAGTACTTTAAGTACTTTGATTTTTGGGATAGTACGTCACAATATGGCAGGATCATAAAACCATATAGCTTATTCCTGCTGGTGTGGGTTTCTCTGCTGCTCAGTCTTTGGGAATAAAATATAAGAAAATAAATATGCTTTTAAATATTGATTGACATAATGTGCCAGTGTAGTCTGTCTAGATATGGAAAGAACAGTATTCTTAAACATTCACAAATGCCAATATTGTATTATTTTTTGTACACATGGAAGTTTTTGAGCATGTTGCATCAACATTTAGATCGGAAAATTGTTTTCTAAATATGCATTTATACTTAATTAATATCTTAATTAAATGCATCAACAAAGACCTAATTTTATGAACTTTCAGGTCTAATAGAACCTAAAACGGATATACCTGTATTTCAAATATAGAAGAAAAAGCACATTGCCATTTTTATTTGGGGTGTAAGGTTTGGGGGTCTACAATGAGGCGTTTTTCTACCTAGAATGAAAGATGGACCCGGGTTAATTCTTAATGGACTCATTTTTCCGGGGACTGTCTAACCCGAGCTCGTTTATCCGGCAGGGGGGGGGGGGGGGGGGGGGGGGGTCTATAAATTAAGGAAAAGTCTATGCTGCAATTTATACTGTATACGTGTGTATTGCAGGACACACAAGATCGTGAATTTGAATTCAACAGGAGGAGGGGAGGGGGGGATTATCGATTTGTTTATTCATCATTATAATATCAATATCTATGGAAACAATGACATTTTTTTGTAAGTCGAGAAAATCTAGCCTGACGTGTTGTGGCACCTTACTTTCATCTTTTCTTGGATACTTGGTGACGAATAGCGTGTAATTGAAAACGCATTTTTTCACCCTAGAAACGACCATAATGAACTATGGCTCGCGGTGGGTCTCAAGGTCACGCCCAGTTTTGTACCTCGTTTGAACCTTTTGGAATACTTTAAAGGGTACGACCCGGTGAACGAAAAGGCACGACAAAGATACAATTTAAATTTGTCATTTAATCTAATTTTTGAGTTTACGCAAAGAGTAAATAAATCCAGAGTAGAGGAAAGGAGATTTATCAAAAAAGAAAAAACGGAGCAAGAGCAATGAAAACCCCCCGAGTATGTTTGTCTCTAAATCCTTTTGTCATTATTTGCTTAGCGTATACTTTATTGTGGCAGTGTAACATTTGAGACTGAACCACACAACAATGTTTTATGGATTACTTTTCTCTATTGAATTCTTGCCATCTATAACCCGTTCTCGACATATATGTACATAGCGGCCAATCTGGTTCACTGTATACGTGGTAATTATGTGCCAGAAACAGAGAGATTCTTGATCACACAGATACATATACCCTCTCTCTCTCTCTCTCTCTCTCTCTCTCTCTCTCTCTCTCTCTCTCTCTCTCTCTCTCATGGCTTCTAATTTCATTGGTAGGAAAATTTGACTTTTTACTTCACAAAGACATTATTTACCTAAACACGACAGACTGCGGTGTCTGTCTTAGTATTTAATTATTCATTCCTTTAAAAGCTATGCATTGATTAGATTTCTTATACTAATAAAAGCGCAGTGCGTTGTTTTAATGTAGCAACCGATATGTATACGTATAGTAGATATAGGGTATCCATACGTTTAATTACCAGCAAGTTTTTGAGACGATGGACTACGCATCCTTGTTCTAATGTATCAAGTGAAAATAAGTACATGTATTAGAATTAGACAGGATATTGCCGGCAATATGAGATGCTAGACTTCGCGTCTTTGGATTATTTTGCAATATTACTTTTTTTTTCCCCGCTGCCATTGTGTTTATCGGTTACTATTGGTACATGGACCTGATGTAATAAATCACTAAGAACACACAAGAACCTGTCTAGTATAGGGAACGCGCCGACAGTTTAGTGTAATATACAAACTCCTAACATCCATTGTAATCCGTAGGTCAACAATCGAGTCTAATAAATAAACACAATAGTGGTCTTCTCCTCAAACATTATCTTTCATTACAACGTGTCGAAATATCTATTGTGAAGGTCCGTCTACAAGGAGGCCGATATTAATCTCAGCAAATTATTGTGAGACTATACAAGGCCTGTTGGCAAGTGTAAAACAAACATCAATGAAACCCAGGCGACATAACTCTCTTTGACCCATATTTATAAAGTGCCAGCGACTATAATAGGTCTGTTATGGTAGAAAAATGCTTTATTGCACGATATCTGAAGCACTACATCAAACGGTAAATAACATCATGGACTGTCAATTTCTGTAGAGTCCCCATTCTGTTGTAAATCTGTTCTTCCGTGTGTCCTCCTAAAAAGAGATTCCACGTGCATTTGCCTGGTTTCTCTCATACCATAAAAATAATTACACCTACAGTGACCATCTGAAGTTAGCGTTCTACCCTTGTCAAGAACGGAACGATTGGGGAGATCAAAACTTCTGAGAAAAGTTGGACTATATTGGTGCATTTTACAGTTGGTTGTGCGCGATAAACCTTGATCTTTCAGATACTAGTAGCTAGAGATTTGATTGCTGCTAAGGAAGAAATAATTGAAAGATATCCACGAGTGGATTACAGTCGATTGCCAAATGATAACGGGAAGGTCCATTTGATGGTGTCTGTTGCGCTGTTAGCAAAGGCAATATCAATTAGTTCCTTATGGTGATGATTTAATAGATAGATCTTATTTTCGATCCAATTATGAAATCTAATGCATTCACAGCGACATCAACAATAAAGGATTGGATGGAATTCTACGCTCATTATAATGACGATAATTAACGTTTGAAGGCAGTCATTGGGGAATACTTTAAAAGTCGAGTTAAACCTGCATAAAGCAAATGATTTTAAGTCATCTTTTTCTCAAGAAGCACCTGCTGTGTACGTTATTCTCTAAAAACACCTGCTGTGTACGTTATTCTCTAAAAGCACGTGTTGTGTACGTTAACAGTACTCAGAAGCACCTGTTGTGTACGTTATTCTCTAAAAGCACGTGTTGTGTACGTTAACTGTACTCAGAAGCACCTGTTGTGTACATTATTCTCTAAAAGCACGTGTTGTGTACGTTAACAGTACTCAGAAGCACCTGTTGTGTACGTTATTCTCTAAAAGCACGTGTTGTGTACGTTAACTGTACTCAAGAAGCACCTGCTGTGTACGTTAACAGTACGTAATAAAAACATTACCAGTAAAACTCATTTCCTCTAAACATTTCCTCTAAACGGTGTCCACCGGAAAGGGTCCAACTTTAAAGTTAATATCAAGTGATAACAGTTTCATCTTGCAATGCGTTTACATTGGGTTTAACTTAAATTTTTAGCCATGCTGAATTGATATATTCTTTCTTTCATCAAATCACATCATTAAGTGTAAAATTATAAATTATAAATAATGAAATTTTACTTAATGATATACCACATCTAAAACCAAGAATTAGAATCCCGATGGATCTACTGTAGGTCTGGTGTATATCTATTAATACAAATATACATATCACTCAGATTTCTGAATCAATACACTCATTATGAAATAATATAAATAAGATAATCATACGACTTCTACACTTATATACAATCCTTATTATATCTATCTAGTAATTGACAAGTAAATATAAGTCTGTACGTCCAAATGTCCAAAGTGAAATTTAAATGAAGTACAATTTCAACTTTCCAATTTAATTTCCAAATTCAAACTCATTCTTACACTGACCAAGAACTGTCATATACCCAATAATTAAGACACTATCCAATGAAGCATGGAAAACAATCTGTAACCAACCTAAACTATGGCTGGCCATAAGGGAAATATTCAAATGGTAAAGGTTCTGTTTAATACTTACTGTGGAAACCTGTTAGTGAATTTATTGCACACAATATGCTGAATTTATTTATTGTAAAATTAAAAACACTAAACACTGTATTAATATGAATTAAACATTTTATTATTCAAATAGATAAGGATGCTCTACCACACTTCTACCATGTTCTAGCCCCCCCCCCCCCCCCCCCCCCCCCGGTGAATTGTTAGTGTCATGTTTTATATTTGAAAATGTTTATCTGCACGTAAACACGAAATTAACTTCAATGGTCTGAAGTCCACAACTGTAACTTATAATCAATAAAAATTAAATCTAAACAATGCCCAACTTATAAGTCCCTTGGGTTCCGGGTCAAAATAGGTCATCAGTACCTCTTACATGTCGTAAGAGACGCCTAACTGAGGCGGTCCTTCTCAGGAGACCGCAAAAACCGAGGCCCCGTGTCACAGCAGGTGTGGCACGATAAAGATCCCTCCCTGTTCAAAGGCTGTTAGCACTGAGCAAATTTTGCAGCCCTTCACCGACAATGGTGACGTCTCCATATGAGTGGAAAATTCTTGAGCGGGACATTATACAAACAATAATCCCAACTTATAATCAATAAAAATTATATCTAAATACATGTATGTCCACCTGTTCAAGCGATTTTTCTGTAATTCTTCATTTTTCCCCTTTTCACAGCAGTGGGGGCATACCAAACTTGATTTTCTATGTGAAGGCACACACACACACACACACACACACACACACACACACACACACACAGATACATACATTTACACACACACACACACACACACACACACACACACACACACACACACACACACACACACACACACACACACACACACATATATATATATATATATGTATGTGTGTGTGTGTGTGTGTGTGTGTGTGTGTGTGTGTGTGTGTGTGTGTGTGTGTGTGTGTGTGGTTAAGCAAAATGGCGGACAACGAAAGATTTAATAATTACTTATGCGTATATACGTTCATGCATTAAACAAGTTTGACGTGCCGTCAATCCACTGATCGCGCTGGTATTAGTGGTTAAACAGTTTATGACCGGGAGGTCGTGGGGGGAGAGCCTCATTCGTGCCCTGGCTGCGTCAAACCAAAGATAAATATAGCTATAGGTCGTCATCGTTCCTTCGCTGAATCCCATTTAGGAGTAAGTCAAGAGTTTTACGGATGAGACCTTAAAAACGTAGGTTCCGACCGAGCGTTAGGACATTAAAGAACTCTTACTGCTAAGGGTCCTGAGCGCCCTGTGACGCCTCAGTGTGGTTGAATGTTTATTGTTTAACGTCTCGAGAATTTTTCGCACATATGGAGATGTCACCATTGCCGGTGAAGAGCTGCAAAATTTAGGCCTATGCTTGGCGATTACATCTCAATATGAGCGAACTATTCTAGAAATGGACTCAAAGCAAATACTGAAAAACAAATAATTCCTTCATTAGATGTTTAGGAAAAATATTCAAGCATCATTGGTGTCTTAAAGCGTCTAGAAAATCAATTTGTCCTATTTACAGGTAGTTTTTATAAATCAAATTCCTGCACTGGAGTCAGTTGGATGTTTTTTTTATAATCACGAAATGAAGACATTTTCATTTATATCATGATACTGACGTTCTAATGAGCCGACTTAATGGGGCGGTCCTTCAGATGAGACCGTAAAAACCGAGGCTCCGTGTAGCTGTAGGTAAATACCTCTCCTTCCTCAAAGGCCTTAATCACCAAGCACAGGCTACACTTTTGCGGCCCTTTACCGACAATGGTGACGTCTCCAATTGAGTGAGAGATTCTCGTGAGGGACGTTAAACAGTATACAACCAACCAATTTAAACAAGGTTGAAATCTGGACTAGTTCATCTTGAGAGAAACCAAACCGTAGAAGGAAGATCGACCGATTCATCTGAAGTTACTAATGTTCCAATAACAGCGTGTCACTTCCTTTGATCGAGTGTGCTAATGTTTGGGCGAAGCTTCTCATAGATTTTAATGATGTTTTTCGTTTGTTCTCAGTGACCATCTCATTGAAAGAATGACATAACATGGTCATCCAAACTAACTTTTATTGAAGTCATACAACCAATCATTGAGTAAAATCCGCACGCTCGGTCGAGCGAATTGACACGCTGTTATTGGAAGGATAGTATCCTGCACTAAGTGATGTGTAAACGCGACGTGATAGTATGTTTTGCTTCTTGTTATCAAGCAAATCAGAAGTGAAATTTTACTTCAATTATTCAGACATAACGATGATTTTTAAGTGGCGGTCAATGATTTTTGCTTCTACTGTGAAGGGATTACGTTACTTTACCCTATTACGTTATACGTAATAAAGTAACCGACGTGAGGATTGTAATACGAGTGCAGGTTAAATAACTTAAGATCAGCGGACACCTATAACAGTAACTATAATAGACCTCCTTTATGACGTCACTCAGTCAGGTGTGAAGGATTCCGATCTGTAAATCTTTGGGGGAAATGTTGGAGGTGTCAATTTTTTATATTTTTTGAATGTCAACAAAGAATGTAAGAATACGTATGGATGAATTTTAGCAAAAATAAACCTGACATATATAAGCGTATGAGAGATGGAAAAACGGGAAAAATAATTCGTGGCTGTGGATAAAGTTCATTTTGCGGTTGATTTACATATATATTTGCTTGATTTTGACACAAGAGAACTAACTCGATTTATTTTAAAGAGACCAAATGTTCTAGTATCTCACAAGTGGTCATCTCAAAAGCTTTCAGAAAATAGGAACTAGCTATGCAGAATGAATTATGAAGGTGATCGGCGGGAAAATAACATATTCTGGATAAATTATTGGTTCTGTGCCTATTTTTTCAGGGGGTAGAAGGGAGAAGGGTTTGTATATAAAATCTGTACACGCTATCCACACTTTAGGTGCCTGTGATAAAGAGCACCTTTTAATACATTCTTGGGAAGAAAAACAAAACAAAGAAACAAAGAAACAAAAACAAAAAAAATAAATAAAAAAAACAAAACAAGAAAAAAAACAAAAAACAAACCAAACAAAAAAAAAACAAAAAAAAAACAACAACAACAAAAAAAAAACAAACAAACAAAAAAAAAAAAAAACCAAACAAAAAACAAAACCCCCAAAACTACCCCCACCAACCTTTGTAAGAGCTATCACTCAGTTGAAATATTACATAATCGCAATACTCCCCGCTCATTATTATATCATTATCATATAAGAGCTGTTTATCCTTTCGACCATGTAGTGACATTGATACGCGCCGTCCCCAGTGTCAATCGACGTAAATGCCCTGTTTCGATCTCTCTTATCAATTCTGGGACGCGAACTTAAAAAATGCACTGCTCTGTAAATAGATTTCAATTATTTTAAAGTTTTCGAAAGTTGTAGCAATTAAATTCCATAAAACAATGGAGATTCGCAAATCTAGTCTGATTCGTGTCTCTGGACATTTTTAAACATACAATAAATGACGCGAACACACCAAAACGATTCAAAACGAATTCCGTAGTCCTTACCAAACCGCATTGTTTTTATTTAAATTGAAGCAGTGCAATGGATGAAGGAATACTACACTTAGTAATCCTGAGATATGGGCTGTTAGATTTTATTCACTGATTACTTGATACGATTTGCACCGAGCCATCAGATATTCCACAGACAAGCCCTGTCCCCCTCTTCACGCCTGTTGAATTCTTTGAAGTTGAACGTGTGTGAAGCCACATTAGATGCAAACAAATAGTAACTACGAACTCATCGAATGTTTTTCAAGGGAATGCATTCATCCTCAATACACATGTGAATCATACCTTACTAATATAAACTTAACCTATTTATAATATATGTATAAAAAGATATAGATACTTGTTCGTTAGAAGCTGTGAAATGTCTCGCACCTGCTTGGTTTGATGTGAGACTCCCCCATTTCTTATCAGATTTCGAATCCAACAATCTTGAACAATGTGTAAGATTTGCTCCAACTTGTTTGGATAACTTTTTGTGAATAATTGAATCAATCTGAATGAATGATCTACGGAAAACAAGCCTAAATTTCGGACACAGTATCTCGCTATGAAGAAAGCGAATCCTCTACCGCCAGTAGAACCCAAGAGACAACAAAATCTTTCTCGTGTTGACGAAAGAGAACTTCCATACGGAAAAATAATTAAAATGTACAAAAACGGTGATAGGTTCTTCAAAGCCAGAGGAATTCTGGTGAACGAAAATCTCTTAAAAACATGGGAAATATTTCTGGATACAGTTCAGGAGAAATTGAAGTTCGAGCGACCAGTGAGAGGAATCTACACCCCGGAGGGTGGAACGGAAGTCTCTACCTTTAGCCAACTAATGGATGACCATTCTTACGTTGCTGCTTTCGGTAAATTCGAACCTATCAGGTAAGAGTGACAAGAAGGAAAGTCCCTGATGACAGTGCTCTGCGTTGGTAGGTCTGGTCTGTTTTGGATTCCGATGTGTCTGTTTTATATAGTCCCTATAGAGCATTTGGTTGATAAGTGCAGGTTAAATGATGTGACAAAGCGGACATGTCAATTGCTCGAATGAGTTCTAGGCACCAGGCCAAATTCTGTACTTCATTTTGAGCATGTGCAGCACGGGAATAATTACTTGGTAGATTACCTGTTAGGTTCTCCTACCTGTAGCGGTAAACGGTGCGTCTCAAATTTGTTTGTTTGTGTATATTAAGTCCCGTTAAGAATTTTTTGTTTACTCATATAGATATATCATCGGTTGTAGGTAAAATACCACAAATTTAGACCAATCTTTAGCGCTTACGGCCGTAGTAATGAAGTTTTTTAGCGTGCTAACGCCTACCGCGACACGGGACCTCCATTTTTAAGGTCATATCCGAAAGACCTCTAAATGTCCAGCGTTTGGCGAAGGGTCACTACCCACGTTTACGTCTTAAGTCTTAGTTTGGTACCAGTAGATTATTTTCAGAATTTTTTTTTCTTTCTGTCGGATTACTGTTGGTATTTGTTATTTTCACATTACACATCGCCATGTACGGTCATTTTGGTTTTCAAATAGCATATTCCAGATTGCATGAAAATGAACGTTGAACCATCAATATATTGGCCATTGTTCGGTATCAAAAGAGCTTAATATGTAGACAGTCTCGATAGTAGCCATGGTTGTGTAGCCTGGCTTTAAGATAAAGAAAAGAAAAAGTCAAGATAACTATCAGTAATCAATCTCGTAATTCCTATAGAAAATACAAATCAGAAAGATGGGTAAACACGGACCCCTGGTCATACCAGAGGTGGGATCAGGTGCCTAGGAGGAATAAGTATCCCCTGTCGACAGACACAAACGCCATGAGCCCTATATTCCGATCAGGTAAATGGAGCAATCCGTAGTCAGCATCAGTGTGTCAAAAACTGCCTAACAATTGGTATGAAACACATCAGACAGCATTTGACTTAATAGTAAGTTGTACTGGCAAACTAGATCGTTATAACGACCATAAAATTTGCGAAATGCTGACTTTAGACGAGACTGTACAAACCCCTGTAACATCAACGTCTTTTTCATTAGCCGCCTCGATTTAAAAACTGATCATATGTAGAACAAGCTCTTGCGTATCGAATCAGTTGATAGCTATAAGCATCATATGCAGGTGATGATGGAATATTGCCACATAAATAAGGGAAGTTGACGACGGAGAAATTGAAATCATCCCGTTTGTCATAAAGTTGAGTTGTTTGCCGCCGGCATCTATTTTCAGTAAACTATCTAAGTACGAAGCAGAAGTGGAAGACTCTGTGGTGTCTTTTATTTCAAGTTCACTGGGATATATCGAATCGATATATGAATGAAAATGATCATTGTTAATAGACAAAACGTCGTCGATATACCTAAATATCGAATTGAAGGCCTCAGGTCAGCTTACAAAGGAGCACAATTCGTGCCCATGGGAATTCCAACAGACTGTTGGATGACCTGGTCACCAAAGACTACGAAAAGTTTGTCAATGAGGAACACTAGCATCATTTTAATATCAATTTCAGAGTATTTGTGCGTGGAGTCAGAGTGGTGTTTAACAAAATAATTTTTGGGATGACCAATCACTAAATATGAATATTTCCTTTTACCATTAATGTTGACGAAGCAATTGTCTATAATGTCAAAAAGTCTAGTCTTTAACTTATAATGAGGTATGGTCGTGTAAATGTTGTAAAATAATACGTTTTAATGTTGTGAATTTGAGAAAAGTTTTGTAATTTCAAATTCACTAAAAGTTCTTTAGAATTTTTAAGAATCCACATTTGAATAACACCACTTCTGACATATGTAGTAGCACAGTACGTTTGAAGTTTCTCCTTCACAGTAGTTAAAATATTTTTTTATTTATAGATAAAAAGTGACTGCGTAGTTTCAAGATGAGGGTCATTTACTATTAATTGCTACATGTTGCCGGAAAAAGCCTTATTTTTAAAATCCAACATAAGGAAATTTAATGCACATTTTTAGGGGACATTTAAGAAATCTCAAACGCATTGTTTTGGATGTATGATTTCGTCGTACATATAAACTATTTACAAGTACTAGTTAATTCTTTCAGAGTCCGATTATTTTCATTAGAATATATACAGTAAATATACATACTATTCTCTCTCTCTCTCTCTCTCTCTCTCTCTCTCTCTCTCTCACTTTTCAAAATGAATGCGGCATGCGACATTTCTCAGATCTTTGCAATAATAGTGGTAAAATTTTGTTTAAAATATAGGTATCATAAAACATAATTTTTCTTTATAACTTCATAATATCACACCTAAAGAAAATTGTTAGTATTTTCTATCAAGGTTATTGCAGAGATCATAGAAATGACGCGTCCATTATTCTCCAATATACGCCGATTAATCAATAGATTGTCAGAAAAGTGATATACGAGGGTTGTTCAATATGTAATGTGTATTGTACGATATCTCGAAAGCATTCGACTCAAATTGTGAAATGACCATTATATCCCTTGAAAGTATTGTCCTCAGTTAAAAATACGTAATTTCAATCTCTGAATCTATTTCTGAAATATGACACGGTACGCTGATTTAGGTAGATTTCTGAGGCAATGACTGATGGTTGAGCCAAGGGCTTGTCGGGACTTGTAACGACGACCAGATAAGAACTTTTAAGTTTTGAAAAAGTCGCATGGGGCTAGATCTGGAAAGTACGGTGGGTGTGGCAAAACGGTAACCTCTTCCGATTTCAGAAATTGCTTCACAAGCTCAGATGTATGTGATGGAGCATTATCATGAATTAGACGAACATGCCTAAATCCTGACACAGGGCGTCGTTTATGATAATATTTCTTGAGCTTTTTTTATATAACATCTCGGTAATACCGACCTTTAACACTTTTGCCCTTCGGCACCGGAATTTGTACGGCTATACCATCACATGAGAATATGCAATAAAGAACCTTCTTTGTTCTTATGGTTCTCTTATCATCTACTCTTGTCAACTACGTGTCTTCTACCGTGTTTAGTTTGCTATATTTTGTTTCCAATTTTTCTTACTGGTTCGAAATAGTGAACCCATGTTTCGTCACCAGTAACAATGTTTGCAAATTGTCTTTTATTGAATTTGGGAAACATTTCGAGCAATTGCTTAGCGGTTTGTAGTGGTACCCGGTTTTGGTCATCTGTCAATATATGCGGTATCCATCTGAGAGAAATCTTTTCTACTTTCAAAATACGCTTTAAATTGAAAAGCACCAGCGATAGCGATATGCCAACAACTTTGGCAATATCACGTATCGTATACCTGCCATCACTTTCTATTATTTCCATGACTTTTGAGACATTTACCTTGCCTGTTACAGTCACAGGTCGGCCAGAATTTGCTGTATCTTTGACGGACTCTGTGCCAGTGAGAAATTTCTTTCTCCACCTACGAACTGTCTCATAAGATACCTTATCAGACCCATACACTTCATCCAGTTCAGTAAAATCTGCAATACTGAATGACCGAGTTTTGTGCGAACTTTTATAATAAGCTCTAATCTCTTCAATATTTCAACCCGTTTCCCAACCATTTTTACAACAGTAGTCAACGACTGGCTCTACTGAAATGACTATAAGTTTAAAATGATGTGGAGCTGAAGGCTCGTATTTATACCGTTGGAAAAATATTGTAAAGAGCTATGAAATAGTATCATCATTCACGAAATCGTGCAAAGGGCTATCGCGCTGTGGTACAATACACATTACATATCGAACAGCCCTCGTATATTAAACTTCCAAAAGAAAAATAAATATAGGAGTTTAAAACGTATTATACTTATTTAACTATATCGGTTTCATGTCTTCAAGCTGATCAGTGTATTGCCCTAAATTATTTCTTAAATGCCTTTTCTGCGATCCCACATGCTGTTTTTTAATGCATGTACAACAATAAAATCTTATCTATAACTGATCGTTTCATTTTAGTATTACAGAAATGAATCAGTGCATGTTACAAACAAATTTATATTTGCATATTTGACTTTCAATATAAAAGCATGTGCCTACGTTACGAGATCGATACACGTGTAGAAAAACATGGCGATGCACAGACAAGTTGATGTGTGTCGTTTTGGATATTGTATGCAGATGAAATAATTTACACCGCATCATTTGATACAATCCGTCAACATCAAACTAAAGACTTGAGATATATTTCAAAATAGTAGACCCTGCTATCTACGTTTTACGTATGGAAAAAAAACCAACGTATTCTGTTTCGGAAGTTGTCATGACGTCACGAAGTGACCAAAGTTTTAGCTATATAAGAAAACGATCGGCTGTTTATTCACCATGCAAGTCTGAGGTTTTTCGGATAAGACCTTTAAAAAAAACCAAGTTAGAGTAGATGCTGGCTCCACACGTTTTAAAACAATATAGTCCAACATATTTTTTTTCCGGAGGCAGTCATACGACTTGAATGTATTGTGACGTCACAATACCCAACTAACCAATCACATTCAAATGAAGCTCCAATACTGTTTGTTGGCAGTTCCATCAAATTAGCTGACGTGTTAGAAAATTTCTTTTCTATTTACAAAAACGCTTTTAAAAACATTACATGTAAATAGGTTGTAATACAAGAGATAAATGTTTTTTGTTAAATGGTTTTTTTTTTAAAGTAATCATTGTATAAGAAGGAAGATTGAACAATTCTGAATAATTTATGTTTATTTTTAAATAATGGTGGAAGTGAAATACATTAAATTCACATGACGTGTAGCTCAGAAGCTGGCCTTTTAGCACATGAGACTTTTTGGAAGAGTTAACACCCTTGGTAAAATAAGAAAAATCCAATTTTCTTAAAATATGTGTGGTAAATGATTAATTTGATTTAATATTATCATAAAGAGAATGTTTACGGAACTTTTCGCCAAAAAGATGTGCATGAAAATGTGAGTTCTTATAAAATTACTTTAATACAACATGCCATTCCCGTAGAATAATTTACCATGTTCTTCCCATAAACATCCATGTCAAATTTTAGATGAAATAAATTAAGCAGTAATCACAATTCTGTAAATTCGGAGGAGTATTTTTGTTTAACAAACTTTTTTTGAAAAAAAGATACAATGATTACAAAAATTCTACCATCCGTTTAGTAGTGATAAAATGTGATAGTTATATATTGAATTCGTTAAAACCATGTAATATGAATGTTCACCACGCGGACGACAAATGCTCATATATACGCGCTAACATTCGATATATACAAGTCATTACACAGCATAGAACATAATTTATCCGAGCTCTGGACAAATTTACATGCAGTCAGAGGGTACGTTTGATTGTCTGGTCGAATCAAGGAGTCAAGTCCTTAGTAATTTTCTTCTGACATAAACAACACAACCGCGGTTCAATTTAGATATTGGATGAAATTCTTACTAAAGTGTTCGTGATTTGGTTTATAGAGGTGCGCTTGCCGTCATTAAGTATTCCAAAGAACTTTGTTTTCACAAAATTCTGATTATTTTGCCATTTGACATCAGAATAAGAGAGTGGGGCTTTCTTTAAGAATGATGTTTTAGATTTAGAAAATTTGAAGCTTTTCAAATTGACCCACTTCTGAATTAATGTTAATCCAAGTTTTAAACTACTTAAGGCATATAAAGATTGTTTCATAAACGTAAGTAAATATTTAAAATGTTAACACTTGTACCTTTCAGAATAAATTAATGGCATCTCCTACAAATTGAGAGTTATATGGCATGCACACTCAATGTTCTAGCCTTGCAATATCACCTGCCCCTCCCCCTTCTACACAAATTGCCTTTTTGTCAATACATCAGTTGTTATGAAAAGCACACTAACCCATACTTGAGTTGTAGAGTTGTCTTTCCTACTTTAAAATAAAGGATAGGTTGACATCGTCGGATACACATGTTATTTATTTATTTTTCATTTATTTTACATTTTCGTAACTATAAGGGTCCTCCGTGGCCGAATGGTTAGAGCATTGCGCTCAAAATCACAAAGCCTCTCACCTCTAGTCGGCGCGGGTTCGATTCTTGCTCGCGCCGATATATGTGAGAAAGTTTGCCAGTTTACTTTCGGAAGGTCGGTGGTCTCTTCCCGGGAACATTGTATCTGGTTTCTCTCCTCCACCTACAAAAACTGGACGCCACCAGATAACTGAAAAATTGTAGAGAGTGGCGGAAAACAACAACAACAACAATCAATCAATCAATCATAACTACAGATACAACTTACTTCATACACTCAAAGTGATACATTTTGGATTAAAAAGCGATTATGTAAATTGTATAGATAATTATATCGTAGAATTGGAGGCAAACAATATAAAAAAAAAAAAAAGAAGAAAAAAAGATTGGTTTTTCCCAGTATGCTGAAACACGTATTTCTTAATTATACAATATCAGCATAGTTAATATCTTTTCATGTAGAGGTAACAGGTTTTGTATCATATTCTATTCTCCGTCAGATTTGTATTGTTAGCTGGTCCAGAATTGTTAGCGGGCCTTCTGCTGGTCCAGTATTGTTAGCGGGCCTTCAGCTGGTCCAGAATTGTTAGCGGGCCTTCTACTGGTCCAGATTTGTTAGCGGGCCTTCTACTGGTCCAGTATTGTTAGCGGGCCTTCTGCTGGTCCAGTATTATTAGCGGGCCTTCTGCTGGTCCAGTTTCGTTAGCTGGCCTTCTGCTGGTCCAGTATTCCAGATATGTACCGTTAGCGCGCCTTTTGGTGGCTCATTATTCCTTCTCCCCTTATTTTGGATAGACAGTCTTAATATCTACATGATATTTAAAAATCCCTTTTGATTTCATTTCTATATTTAAATATTTATTACTACTGCACCTGGCAAAGACCACTTGATAATATACTAACAGTCGTTTGCTTTTGAATCGTCCTGTAATTGATTGAGTGTCACTTAATGGTCTTCAAACCCTGCCTTCTTTTTTTCTATGACTCTTGTATTTATATGAGCAACTAAAAACTCTTTATTTTCATGAAAAGAATTAATCATCTTTACTTTAAAGGGAAAAAAAGTTATTGAAATAGAAGACAAGTGTATTTAAAACGTGACAAAGACAGGAATCTTAGCCCTGGATTTCAGAATCTGCTCTTCAAGTCAGATAAAGTTTTATAGTCATTCTGAAGAGAATGCTGAGTAAGTGGAATCTGGACTGAGCTGTCTGGAATCTGAATTGGGCTATATGGAATCTGGATTGGGCTGTCTGGAATCAGGACTGGGCCACGTTGCTCACTATACAATGCTGTATTAGATTTCGACTTGATCGATGGTGCTACGACAATAGTAAAATATATTGTTTCTACAGATCTCCAATAAACTAGCATCCCTTGCTTTATTCCATGCTATTTATCCAAAACAGAAAAAGAAATATAGACTATGAAATCCGGATAGGACCACATTTACTATCGCGCTATCGATTTGTATGTCGATGGCGTTATGATGTTAATGCGATAACACGTTGAAACGATAGCATGATGACGATGACACAATAGTGGTGATATACCCTGACAATAAAACATGGGGTACCGCACTATTGTCTCGTTCAACTAGACACTCGGTTATCTCCGTAAAACTCCAACGAGCTTGTCGGAGATTTACGGAGACAGCCGAGCGTATGGTTGAACTAGACTCACCGCTCTATCGTAATCGCTACATCGTCCTCGTACCATTGTAAATCATCTCATCATCTAACCATTATACATGTCATCGACTAACGAGGATATGGGCCTATCTGAAATCCATAATTAAACTAAGAGAGGGAGTGATCTGAAATAAAAGCAAGAGTTCTGACAAAAATGAAGACGTTCAAGATGATTCCCCTTTTGCCATAGACAAAACAATCAATAAATAAACAAAACAATAAATAAATAAACAAAACAATAAATAAATAAAGCAATAAATAAATAAACAATAAATAAATAAAACAATAGATAAATAAATAAAGCAATAAATAAATAAACAATAAATAAATAAATAAAGCAATAAATAAATAAACAATAAATAAATAAATAAAGCAATAAATAAATAAATAAAACAATAAATAAATAAACAAATAAATAAATAAAACAATAAATAAATAAAGCAATAAATAAATAAATAAAACAATAAATAAATAAACAAAGCAATTAATAAATAAAAAAAAAAGCTTAAGGTTCTCCCAAGACTTTGCTGAAAGTCTCACAAGTTTGACATTATATAGAATGACAAACATTGACCAAATTTTTTCCCCCAAAGTTCAATTCTTGGCCCACATGCTGTACTTTACACAATACCCAGATGTACTAAATGTATATTACTTGTACTATAATCCTTTGGTTTGGCTTTGTTTTGATTGGGTATATTGGGGGGGGGGGGGGGTATCAATATCTGATCTCTGTGAGTCGCTTCTTGTATCAGTTGGCATCATTGTAAAAACACGAAATTTCCAATACTGTTTCGGTTTTATTTGTTTGATTGTATTCGTTTGTTGTTTCACATGTTGTTCGAGAATTTTTCACTCCAGTAACAACGTTACCAGCTTTATGTGAAGTGCCACAAATTTTGACCTCGGTATGGCTCTCAAGTTTGTAACAGTGACTATCCTGACAGAGGAAATCCGTTCTAAAGTCCCCCAGCAGATCCGGATTAGAATAGGTCCTCAGTACCCCTTGCTTGTCGTAAGAGACGACCAAATGGGGTGGTCCTTCGGACGAGACCGCAGAATCCGAGGTCCGTGTCAAATCAGGTGTGGCACAATAAAAATCCTTCCCTGCTCAAAGGCCATAAGTGCCAAGCATAGGACCAGTTTTTTGCAGCCCTTCACCGGTAATAGTGACGTCTCCATATGAGTGAAAAATTCTCGAGCGGGACGTTAAACGGTATATAACCAACCTTTTTAAAGTCGTGCTTGAAAGACTCTAAAGTAATGGCGGGTGTTTGGCGAAGGAGGTCACTAGTATGTGAAACATTTTAGATTTGTTGCGTTATCTGGTTTAAAAAGAATCGATCCCAGGACCCTGTATACGAGCATCCTACCGAGTAACCACTAGGCTAGCACAATTGTTGGTGAAACCATTTTCTTTTATATTATAAAGAATGGCTAATTTACAATGTAAGGGTCAATAAAAAAAAAGCACATACGTCAACTCAACAATTTTCTCTGATAGGAACTTTCATCATAGGTGTGTTCTACATGCAGTATGTTGAACGAGCATACGTCTTGCAAAGTTAATCCTTGGCTTTATACACTATTGGCGAGCTAACGATAACGGAATCTGGGTTCCTAAAAAAATTAAAGTTCTTGTTGAGGTATTTTGTAAAATAACTCTTCATAATATGGATTGATATTTCTTATTCTGGGGCTCTATGATTGTTATTGAAGTTTCAGTGTACATACTGACAGTGGTGTGTTAACTTTTTGTGAATTTAAAAATTTGTCGATAGGCTTCGTGATTCCCCCATACAAATGTAAGTAAAAAGCTTTGAATATATTCCAAAAATGAAAACATTTTGTTCCATAATGAGATACGGTTCATAAAATTCTTTTACAACCAAGCATGTGTGTTATTTCCATGTGCAAAAACGTTAATTCTCAACAACGGAAATGTATAGCATATAGAATTTTCTTGACGTTGAGTATATGTCATTCAATCTCATTCATTGTCGATTTTTTGATTTAGACGAATTAGTTTTTAAAAAAATTCAATCTGAATTCTTAGCTCATTGGAACTACTAGTTGTCGTCATGACTACGTTGTCTCAGTTCAATCCCACAATCCACCAGTGAAAGAGCAAAGAAAGTAAGACTTCGAACGCAGAGCTGGTTTAATGTAGTGTTTTATTTTAATAACAATGTCGTGGGGAAAATATCCATCCATAGAGGAAAGAGATTTAGTACATGGAACTCCTATTAAAGTTTATAAAAATGGAGATCCATGGTTTCCGGGGAAGCGAGTGGTTGTCAATCAGCGACAGCACCCGACTTTCGAATCGTTCCTCAATTACTTAACGAACAGTCTAAAGGAGGAGAGAGCTGTCCGACAGCTCTTCACGCCGGACCATGGGACCAGGATCACGCACTATGACCAAATTAAGCCAGAGAGCATCTACGTCACCTCTCACGCCGAACACCTCAGAAAACTTAGGTGAGATCACCGAAAAAGCAGTTTTGCAAAGTTCTTTCTAGGGGGTAAAATATGTTAGATGTTATGTTTGTATACGTAATTTTCATGGACCTATCTCTTTTCAAAAAAGAAATTTATGCTAACGGTTGAGATTTACCATTGCATGGTTGCAAAGTTATTCCTTTGAACAAGTTATGATATTCTTTTTGTGTATACACTTACCTATTCCATGAAATATCCATTTAGAATGTTGACACTGATTACAGAAGACGCGAAATGAATTCGAGGTTTTAAACAAACAATTTTTATAAGAATAAAGCGAAAGATATCCTTTTATAAAGATGAAAAATGAGTATTTCTAAGAATTAAAATAAATGTTGCTCGGTGCGATAAGGGTAATAATTTTTGGATTTTCTTGCAAATTGTTGCACTCAGCAGTCGGGCCGCGGTGTTTTTATAAGAAACATGTATGCCTTTATATTCTTTTCACCTGAAAAGCAATCAACTTAAGCCGATTACCAAACTGATAATTCTTTCTTTGCACATTTGTTGAGATGGAACTTGGTGTTAAGAATTTTCTATTTTAATTTTCATATTATGAAGTAAGATATCAAATAATCAATTCAACTCACTGAAAAGATGAACATTTTGATATGACATTAAAGCAATAACGTTTGTGTATAAAGAATAGATTTGAAGGCAATGCCGTCATACAAGTTTGTCGAGCATTTTGAAAAAAAAAATCCTTTTATATATCAACTGCAGTTTGATTTATAGGGAACGTATTAAGAGTCATTTTGAAAACAAAATAAACCGATTTAAGGCAATACACACTCGGTTGATTCCAAATGAAATTGATCGTGCGGCATAGTGTAAACAAAAGACATACATTTCCTCAGATGGGCGATCAGTTTTCACTTTACACAATGCCAATGAAAACCCAGTCAAAATTATTCTAATAATGAATTCCATAGACACTCAGGGGGAAACTATTTTTGGCCAGTTTAAATTGGAAATTTTCATTTTACGACTGCATGTCTCTACAAACAAATGATCAATTTAGCAATATATCGTGAACATTTTAAAAGACACTTTTGCGATTTTGGTACAGTCTTTGTACTTGAACTCAAGGTTACAATAGTGTTAAATTCAATAAAGAAATTCCGTACGAGAGAGCAGGGGATATAATTAATATATATTGCAATTTCAGTGCAATGAAAACACCAGTAAAATACTTTTTATGGAAAAGTGTATCGGTTTAAAATATTTAAGTGAAATTTTGGAGTATGATTAAATTTCTAATCAAATAAAACGCTGTCATTATGTTTACCAGACTTCAATCTTCGATACAGTTTTTACGAGTTTTATCGATCACCCATTTTTTCTCGAAGGAACTCGGTGTTAAAGAACTCTGACAGTGATGTGTCCTTTGTACAAATACATCAATCTTGTCTTCACACAGAACAAGGTCCTGGAGGTCTAACATTATTAATGGGTATTTCAAATACTCCAGTAATTAATGAGTCTTTATTTCTTGTACATGGAAAACTGTAGGGCCTGCATGTTTAATAGAACTAAGGAATATTAGGTACCGGGACACTGACTCGATTTAATTGGTTTTCCAATGATTTCATTGAAAAGATAGACATAACAAACCCTGGATTAAGAGAAGGCTTATGCTAAAACACGCACGTATATATAAATCTCCAAGAGCATGGGATGAAATCTATACGTTATGTAGCGATCTACACAGGGACCGGTTATTTCCGGTTATTTTGTTCGGAATAATAATACATGTACTAGGTTTCTACTCTATACCCCCCCCCCCCCCCCCCACTAATTTGGCGTACTATTATTATTACGGATAAAATTACCGGTTCCTGTAATATCATATTTTTTTTTGTTTTTTGTGTTTGTTTGTTTGTTTGTTTTGGTTTTTTTTTTGGTTTTTTTTGTTTTGTTTTTGCTTTTGGTTGGTTTTTTTTGGGGGTGGGAGGGGGGTGTTTGTTTGTTTGTTTTTTTTTGTTTTTTTTTTCGAACATTAGGGTTGTCTGAGCTTGCATGAAACTTATGAATGTAATATACAAACTGTATATTTCAGAGGAGGGGGAGTTGATGTCAGATTGTACAGTAGGTAACAGTATGTACACAGGTGGGGGGTTGATGTCAGATTGTACAGTAGGTAACAGTATGTACAGGATCTTTGAAGACTCTAAATGATTAAATAGAAATTTGGCTAAGGTTAAAATATGAACTGTACTTAAGGGGCCAAACATACGTTGCATTTGTGTCTTGAAAGTTCCATACAATAGGTTACCCTAGCTCTAGTATTATGGCATATTGTAAACCAACATCCCTGCCGGTGCTTAGTTGAAATCAAAACTAAGGGAAATTTGGAATCTCCATTTCTGTGACTTCGTTCATTAACCTCGCGAATCGAGTCAGCTGTGTACGATATTCCTTTGCTGGTTCATTTGAAATAGAATATAAAATACACGTCAAAAACTAATTTACAAGGCCAATATTTAGTATCTTTCCGGGAATTCCACGTATTTATTTTTTATTTAAAAAAAGAAAAAACAGCTGTGTGTATGGAAGGTTCTATATCTTGAAGTTTGGTAAAAGTTGAAAATAAGTGTAGCTTAAATCTTGTTCACGTAGAATTCCGAAATTCCCTTGAAGTGACCTTGAAACATACTGATTTTGTTTATATTCAACCTTAAAAACCACTAATAACTAAAATCTTTATGTTAAATAACATTCCTGAAAGTTTGACATAAATTTGCCAAGTATTCCCCATCCACTGACCTTGATTTTCCATATGTAACCTTGAAAACCAAGATATTTATACAAGATACCATTCCTGCAAGTCTGAAAAAGTTGATGAATTAAATGTGTCGATACGACCCAAATCCCCCCCCCCCCCAACCAGTAGTCAAGCATATGTAAAGGAGTGTATCATTAATGAATTATTATGTCAACTGGGAAAAAAAATTAATATGATCTCCACTGTATGACGTTTACACTCGAAAAAAAAAATGCATGCTTGTCGGAAAGTCTGGGGAATGGGGTTTCTGCTGAAGACACGTCATCTAAAACAAAGCTAAAACACCATCAGCAAGACTTCAATGCACTGTTGTATGTACACTGCTGCACGGAAATATAAATTGAAAATAAACAATCTCAGCATAGCGAAAAAATTCAAATTCCACAGAATATAAATCTACTAATAATCTGTAGCTCTTCAATGCAACCTCAAAACAAAAATCAACTCGATATCAACAACCAAAAAAATAGTCCTTAGAATTGTGACGTCAATGATATCCTTAAAGTCTTAGGGCCGTAGCTCTACTGGCGGTAGGTCATTGGAAACAAAACTTCAACTTGCTCTGTAAAACTCTTCAAAATATAACCATACCAATGTCTGCAGCCATATCGAAAGAAAAGTTCAGAAAAGTGTGAGTCATTGCAAAATTGCAGTGGAACGTCGTCGCACTATCACTTTAGAAACTATAGATACTTGAGACTTATAAAAAGGTAAAGATAACAGTGGTCTGGCAACACCTATAAGGAACACAAATTTAAGAGTTGGGTAAACACGAATCCCTGGATATACCAGAGGTGGGAGTAGGTACCTAGGAGAAGTAAGCACCCCGTGTCGACCGGTCACACCCGCCGTGAGCCCTGTATCTTGATCAAGTAAACGGAGTAATCTGTTGTCAAAATCAGTCTGTAAAGAACGGCCTAACAATTGGTATGAAACCCGTCAGACATTATTTGACCCAGTGACAGGTTGTATTGGCAGTCTATATCGTTATAACGACGAAAGGATTTGCGAAATGCTGAATTTAAAACGAGACTGCTGAAACCCATGTAACATCGAATTGTTGTCAGTATAATTCGGGCGGTGGGATGGATTTTACTGAATTTTGCCTATGATACCTAACACTCCCCAACTATTTAAAAAATATATAATCTTGAACTTTGACCAGAGCAATGGTACGAGTAGAACACATCCTCTCGCCCATCATTGCTAGCCACGTTAACCGAGTCCGGGAGAAACTACCTAGAGATTTGCGACGATGCCTCTTGCCATGGAAAACTTGTCTACCAGGTTTAATTACCCTACTCCTATTAATAATCTTTATCTTTCCAAAGATGAACACACACAGAAATACCCCGTGTTACCAAGATACAACCCGTTCGTGATAATTAAATATATGTACCAAGTTTGGTTATCTTTTGTTTTTGTCTTTTGTGTCTACGAAATTCCCGTTTGTTTGACCTATGACAGTTGACTTTTAAAGTAATGCACTCCTTCCTCTAACCATTGGAAACTTGTGATCAAATTTTTTTTTATCCTACCCTTTTAAATATTGTTTTTTTTTTTTTTATTAATTTAGTACACAAGGCGCAGACAGACAAATAGGCAGACGCACTGCGCTACAGCAACAGGAACAAGAAATCCCCTGCAGATAGCCTCATATCAATACTATTCACTTATTTTATCAATACTATTGATATAATACTATCTGCAGGGGTGTTTTTTAAACGATATATAAACTACCAAAACGTGTCGGCATCGTTATTAGAACGATTCAAAGTGAAGTTTTTTTTTAAGGGATTAATATTTTTATTTATTTATTTTATTTTCCACAATCCGGATGACAAGCCCCTCTGGTTGAAGGCAATCTGTGCTCGCGCATATTCAGAATTACATCCGTGGAAAGAAAATGCTGTCGAAAGGAAAATGAAACAAAGACGGATACCCCCGTATGAACAAACTCTAAGGTAGAGGTCATGAGGTAAAAATTTGCTACCAAAAGAGAGGTCTTGTCAAAAGGAGCACATGTGAAATACGAAAGCCCTATCTCCGTCCATTCCAAAGTTATAGTCGAGTTTGAAGTTTTAGAACAAACCGAGAGATGGACTGACCAAAAACGTAGTCCTATTACTGGGCCATAAAAACATTGGTAACAGTAGTAGGGACGAACAAGGAAAGACTAAAAGAACAACCCAGCAAATAAAGGTTCGCAGTAACACTTGTGAGATTTTGCCCCTGCGTTTTGCGTAGAATTATACAGGAAGCCGTGCGTCGGTCTTGCGTCCCACGCAAGACAGATGCGCATAGAACCCACAGGTAGATAAGGAGTGCGACACTTGTACGTTTTCCTTACGCCCATCTGACTTTCAGCGTTCGTGCGGACGCAGTATGTTTGCACTGTCGTCTTGCGTCGTTCTGACTCCCACCTTACGAATTTTCGGCCCCTACAACTTCTAAAACTCGCGCCTAGGGCGAGAAACGCAGAAGACGTTAATAAATCCTGTGCTACCGTTAGTCACCGGGGAGGTGCGAGGCAAATTTCCAGACAGGTCCGGATCTCCCTCATTCTCCGCTTGGCTGGATTCGTTCATACCTTTCAATATCCCAGCTTACAATCTGCAGTTACCTACTTCCAAAAATATTTGTCAATTGTTGTAGATAAAGGATATTGTAGCAACTGTGAAAGTGTCATAATCCTGGAACTTATATACATTCTAGATACTAGTATTTGAAATTTAATATGATGGGCATTCATCCGGAAAATAGAGGTCAGTTGCAGTGTCTGGTGTTACACCGGCATATGTGATTTTTGCATAAAAAATTGATGTGAAAGCTATTGTATTATGATATGTAGTCGGTGACAATGAGACCGTTTTGCCTCACCCTGTATCAGAGAAAAACATTGTTCATGTTTTAACATTACTCGGAGAAAAGTATATCCAATGATATAGAGTAATACAGATGTCATTCTCTACCCAGAATTCCGTGTGCTACTCTTCCTACAGTGTTAGGGAAGCTTGCGTAACGCGCCTTCTGGTGAGAGAGTGATACAGACCTATGATTTCAGATGCGATTATACCGTCATGTTCTAAAGAAAGTTCCAGTATATTGTTGTTACTCTGGTCCGTCTGTCACACCTGCTTTTACTTATTTAAGCAATAACCATTTAATTTTTTGGAATATGATAGATGGTGTCCTATAGATGTGCAATTATGTTTCTGAATTTTCAATTATACCCTAGGGGCAAAGTTGGAGGGGGGGGGCATGTTTTTTTTTCGTAAAGAAAAAAAACTGTTTCCCATAATTTTACGCATTACTTAAAACCAAATCATCGGTGGTGCCCTGTGGGTGTGCAATAAGGTTTTAGAATTCTCATTTCATCCTGGCCCCGTGGGGATCCGGGTTGATAAATAGATCCTCAGTACCCCTTGCTTGTCGTAAGTGGCGACTAAATGGGGCGGTCCTTCGGGTGAGACCACAAAAACCGAGGTTCCGTGTCACAGCAGGTGTGGCACGTAAAAGATCCCTCCCTGCTCAAAGGCCCTAAGCGCCGAGCATAGGCCTAAATTTGCAGCCCTTCACCGGCAATGGTGACGTCTCCATATGAGTGAAAAATTCTCGAGCGGGACGTTAAACAATATTTAATCAATCAATCATTTCATCCTGAGTCCCAGTTGTGTGTGGGGGTGGGGTGGGGATGGAGTGGGGGGTGGGGGTTGAAAAACGACGTTTTTCTATAGAAAAACTTCTCTAACATTTTATACAGTAGCCAAATCATCTTTTGGGAGATGATGTGCAATAAGGTTTCGGAATTTTCTTTTGCCACCTTGAGAGGCAAATGGGGTAAAAAAACGAGAACAAAAATCTGATGCTCAGTGCATGTTCTAATGCCTTCGACTGATAAGTATAAAAAAAATAATCATACTTCAGGAACCCTTTTCCAAACATAATTTATTATCTATTGAGTTATTAATTAATTATTAATTAATTCTTTATTAAGATATGAATTTATTCTTTATTAAGGTATGAATTAATTAAATATGAAATACTTAAATAAGAGGCCATTGCATTACAATGCCACTACACTGTCAACATGCTCTATATCACGTCTAAATCGTATACATTATCGCTACCGTTAGCCAGCCCTTATTCATGTACAACATCTGCAATTGAGATAAAAAAAAAAAGAGAGTAATTTCTGGCAATGTAGTGGTAATGTATTCGTCTCAAAGGTCATATTATCACTTGAACGTTTTATGCTAAATTTGATCATGTATATTCAAGTAAATTCTAAAATATTCTTTGCTAGTTACACAAGATCAACGGAGTGTCTTGGATGCGCGTATCGATGGCTTATGACAACATCCGTAGTTTTATCTATTGTTTTTCTCTTTGTATAAGCAAGTCAACTGCTAATACACGATTTATTTTTAACATATACCTGGCCAAATCGGGTAGATATGAGCCTTTAGAAATTTACTCGGTAGGTCTGAATTATGTCAATCTTTGTTAATGTAGTCAAAATTAGACTTGTAAATTCCCTCCTAGATACGATGCACTCAATGAAGTGTGACGTATATAGGGTAGCGAAATTTACAAGTCTAATTAATTTATGAAAATCTTTGCAGAGGTGAACACTTACTTTGAAATTGTAGAAACCAACTGAAATACCGTGCAAAGGAACTTTACAAAATTATTGAAAACTGTGTAATGTTCAGCTAGGGAAGGAGGAAATAGTTTTCGACCCCCCCCCCCCTTCCTCTCGGAAGCTCTATTCACCAACTGAACTATTTGGCCACAGACGATCGAATCCAACCGAACGCCACCCTTGTAAATATAGGTATATAAGTGGTATTTTGTAAAAGTATTTGATGTAATCAATGCATTCTTCTAGCTACATGCAAACATAATGGCGTATTCAGTTACCCTAGTCACGCAGCAGAATTTTAGTCTTCTTTTAATTTAAATGAGTACAAAGAGTGACACCATGTCATTACCTCGTTCTTCACGGAGACACATATAACATGGACACGGAACATGTAAGAACTGCGCTTGAGTTCAATTTTTAAAAGTTTCTCATTGTGTAGACGTCAGATCATATAAGTCATCAAATCATATAAGTGCAATTAAACTTTGGAATAACTGTAGGCTGATTTTTCCCCTGTTCTCTACAGTATAAATAATGGAAAGAAAGAAAAAAAATCTGAAGTTTCAAGATTAGAGAGCCAGTTAGGCCTATGCAGTTATGCAATAAAAATGTGTGTGTGTTTCATTTATTTTATTTTTATTTATTTATTTTAGGCTTAAAGAATAATTTATATTTGACTCATTTTTATCTTAACTGTTGTCTTGAATATAACAGATGCTTGCTTCTATCTACATTTACGAAACGACTAAAGCTATCCCTTTTATATGTAACAAATATTCATATGTAACGGTTGTACACAAATAGGTCTATTGATTGTTGTAACTAGTCGATTTAGGTCAAGAATCTCCATTGATAAAAATTTAAATCACACTTTATGAATATGACTGGTTGCAGATCATTACTTGTTATTTTAAAATTTATTTTTGTGATTATGTAATAAAACTTTTTTTTTAAATAACGGAATCTGTTTAATCCTACCGGTGTGTGTTTTTTATATATTATTTACACTTAACACGTGGTTGCTAAGGATTATCGGTTCAAAGGTCGTTCCATGTAAACACAGTGTATCCCAGAATTCACCACCGGTTGATCAGCATTAGAAATGTTGTTTGAACGAAAACAGATTCTACATGTTAATAGGATGTCTTGATATAAGGAAATAGCTACTATATTCTTGTTATTCTGAGTGATATTTATTATAGCCAATAATCGAAATGGCACACACTACTCATTCATCTTTACCATCAATCGAAGAACGCAGTGTTACAAACGCAAAACGCTTCAAGTTTTGCAGAAATGGGGACAAGAATTTTGGACCTAAAATGGTCACTTATAATGATAAGAAAGTCAGGAACTTTGAAAAATTTCTAGAGCAGCTAACGGATGATGTTAAATTAAAGTCGGGTGGTTCTGTTTATCGAGTTTACACTCCGCGACATGGAACTAGGGTCACCGATTTACAACATTTCCAGGAAGGCGAGTGTTATGTGGTTGCTGGAAAAGAAAAATTTCTTCCTATGGGGTAAGGAACTAGTCGGTAACGGATGTTCCGTTTCCTAGGGTATAATTTCATTCTAAAAACTCTTGCATTAATTAGCTTCGGGTTTTGGAAACATTAGGATTTTCTCTTCATCGTGATAGAATTGCTTTCTTTAACAATTTTTGTGCTGACAAGAAACTTGTCACACACAGTGGGATATTATCCGTACAAAGGTTAGAAAGAAATTGCCACTCCCTGCCGATGCTAGAAAGTTGTAAAAAGTAATAAATAAAAATAAATAAAGAGATTAAAAATAAAGTGATATCCTACATTTAATGAATGCTGATAAGAAAATTTGACTTTGAATCACTTAATCAGAATTATCCAGCTGTGTTTTTGACAGGAATGGGGAGTTGTGTTATTTTGATGGTGAAAAAAATCTTTAAAATGCTAACGTTGTCAACTTTTAGATTGATAAATAAAATGTGACATTTTTTTTTCCTCTTGTGGTCTGTTGTAGAATTTGGTTACCATGCATACACACATGCAGTTCAAGTCCTCATAGCATTTTGTATAGAGTACTCAGTGATAACTGTTAAAGGCTTATCAGACTGCATTATCAGATGAATTCTTTAAAAAGCTCTGTGTCTGTTAAATTACTGCAATGTCTAACACTACATTGTCAAGTCCCAGCTTAGATCCCAAGGCTAGATTCAAATACCATTCAAGACTATTCATCTGTGACAAAATACCAATACACAAGACTGGAACAGATCCGAAAAATCTCATCTAATGATAGAATTAAGCACTAATTTGAAGTGTGCCAAGTAATATTTGATTTAGATGTGTAAATTGTAATGTTATTTTAATTGTTGCAGATTGTATAATCAGCTTACATGTATGCACTCAGTTGTCAAAATAACATCTCCTTTGCCCAATTAGAAACCTTTTCCTGTAAAATAGGGTTTAAACTAATGGCCAGAACATGATTATGCATATCTTCAATTTCATCAGTGTAAATTTGATAATATAGAAGTTCGTTGACCAGTATATAGATGCTAATGACTTTTTTTTTCCCTCCTAGTAACAATTATAACATAGATAATGACCATATAACTGCTTGTCATGTGCCTTTAGAGAAAATGCTAACCCTATTATATAAAATATAAAAAACACATGTCTTGGGGAAAAAAAAAAAAACACATCTGAATTCTGTTTTAATATTGTTCATCTATAATGGTTTCTTTTTCATGGACATAAATTGTATAACTTGACTGGTCTGAATGATGACAGTTTTTTCTTACTTGCGTAGTTGAACTTGAAAATATATATTTATGTGTTGAATGTTCAGAGAATTTGTGTTTTGAGTAAAATGTATAATCTACTTTAAGTATGGTACTAAAATTTGTCATTCACCTTCAATACTAAATCTGATTTTTCATTAACTTTTATGATGTCTAAAAGTTTCTTTTCCTCTTCCATGGTGTAATGTATTTTGCTAATTTTTTTTTTTTTAAATGTCATCTATCTTAATTGTAACCCCCCCCCCCCCCCACACACACACAGACACACAAACCATTTCTCAACTCAAGATCATTATACCATGCAAATTCCATACAGATTTTACAGAATACCTTGAATCTTAATATAAATACTCAGACAGTCATGTGTGTGTTTACTGACAACAAAAATATATGCAAATGAAGGGCCATAGCAACATTAAGAAACAATTTCTGTATTTTGTTTTATTTAGCTATAGTTCAGTTTTCACAGATTACTTTAAAAAAAAAAAGTCACTTGTCCAGTCTGGAAAATAGAAGACAGTGTTAATATTTGTTTGTCTAAATTTTGGACTTGCACCATTTATATGCTATTGTTGAAGTCCGGAGGAACTTGGATTTGTAAATAGTAATCGATAAGTTCCAAGCTAACAAATACTTGACATGTAGGAGATTCTTAGTTTATCCCATCACAATTAAAAGTTGTTTTGTTTTTGTTGGGAAATATCATGATCGAAATCTCAATCTTCTTTTGAAATCCTTAGTAGAAAAAGAAAATCAATCTGTTTTAAAAGCCTTGAACTACAGTAAGTTGAATGAAACTTGTCTAATTGCAAGGGCACCTCCTGCAAGGTTATATTGATTTGTGGAAAATGTTCACATAACAACTGTTAGTTGCTTTTATGTACATGTGTATATATATTTATATATATATATATATATATATATAAGCAACCAACTGCAGGTATATATGTTTTTGTTTTGAATATTACTGTCGAAAGGGCCAAAGACTTTAGTAAAATCAGTCCTGTTGGACTTCAGTGATAGTCTCTTATTTTAGAATCTAGGAATGATTTTTCAAATATTTATACAGAACTCATTTGATACGATTATGTTCACAATTAATCCATGATCATATCAAAGTAATATAAATAATGGATACAACCATCAAAATAATTGATCAACATCTTGGTGATTGACAATTATGTCTTCAGCCTACAGAGAAACATCTTTGAAATGGCCATGTTGTCATAATCTTCAATAATTCATCATAATGATCAACAGATACCAAACTCGATCTGCTTCATTGAGAAGTTTGAAGTTGATAGGATCAGTAACAGCAAGGCTTCTTATCATATGTGTATTCAATTGGACTATGATAAACCACAGTTACGATGCTGTTAGTGGGGTGTTAATAGTATTTATATGTGAAAATTCTGTTACCAAATAATTATATATCCAAGAAAGTGTCTGGCAAAGTGGATATATGGATAATTTAATATGAATTTTAAATAACAGAGAGCAGAAAGATTCTTTTCTTTCTGATTATGTTTATTTTGATTGGTTAAAAGATCATGAATTGATTGCAGATCAATAACTATAATGTTTTAATCAATCAGTTGATTGTATGTGTTCTTAACTAAACCTCCTGTGGAGCTTTTCTGTCAGCAATTGTATGTCGTATCCAGATTGATGGTAAATGATGTTTACAGTGATGGAGTGTGAAGGGCTATAATTGAAATGTTGTGTAAACCCCTTCAATTATTGCCCCCATAGAAAAGCATGGGATTTATATTGATTGCAGGGCTATTGAAAAGTAAAGGAAAGTTATTCAGGTGTGAGCTTATGGTGGTAATTACAACAGCTTTTCTTTGGTACAAACACAATATTATCAAGATTTCCTAACACATTTTTGTTTTGTTGCAGGATATAATATATATCTGTCTCTGTTGCAGTGGCAGATATTAGAGTGGGGGTTGGGGAATTAGGGAGTTGGAGAGTTGGGGGGGTTGGGTTACATCCCCCTTATGCGGTTGAAAAAAAATGTGGGGGAGGGATTTTGAGTCAGTTTCATTTTTGAGGAGCAAAAGGTATTATCTGAGGTTATCAATTTTCTGACAGCGATACCACAGAAGCTTACCATAGTTTTTGGTTTTTTGTCTGTTATTTTTTTTCAAAAAAGAATTTGTCATTAAATTTTACTTCTTTTTTTTCCAGATACACAGCTATAGAAGGCCACAGTCCAAGACCTTCCAAAATAAATAAAAGCAATTTTAATGTAAGTATTCACACACCATGTTCTATCTTTCAGAATTACAAAATCACAAAAATATGACTTGGTATTGACCAATTTATTTCAATGACAAAATGCTGAGGCTTCATCAATTTTGAAATTGAATATTGTGGATCTGTCGGAAACACAGCTTTGTTCATGGAAAGCTATACCATTAGCAAATGTTGCATTTTTTGTGCTTTTAATTTTGTGATCTAACACTCTCCCACAATTGTAATGAATATGGGGTATTCAATAAAGTCCTGAAATCACGACAATGCTGGAATAAAAATAGATCATGGAAATCATTTTCATTATTTTCCTATTCCAACACTGAAGACTCAATTTTACGACACATAGAATAGAAAAACTTTGAATATAATATGTGCCCTCTGTGATGGAATGAAAAATCTCTTGATCCCAATTTGAAGTGTCATTAATAGTTTGTACCAGGGGTTCTTAAAAGTGTACATATTTTGGCGAATGCATGTTGGATGTCTGTAATAAAAAAAAAAATGTCATATGGCATTTTTATTATCACATGAGTAAGTAGAGCAAGATTAAACACTGATTATTAATCACAAATACTTTAAAGTACCAACAAAATCTGAAGAGTGTATATATAGAGGTGACTGTGTATGTACTACAGGTATAATTGGGGAAGGATTTGAAGAGATTAAAGGATTTAGATTTATAAGATATACCCTGGAAAAGAATCAATGGGGTAGACTTTGTCAACTGTAGAATAAATTTCTTAGAATAATTTTTTTTCTTCTTCAAAATGTGTATTTCAGAAAAGGGGGATAATTAGTATAGCACATGTAATTCTGTGGTCATTTTCACAAAAAATCTTATGACTAAGATAAAAAGTTTGTCTATGCCTTATACTCAACTGAGTGCCACTACACCCCGAGTAAGAATGCCAGTTATATCACTTATGTATATAATTAGTTTTCCTCATTCAGAAGTATATGAGTGAATAATTATAAAGAAATTATTGTGTTTTGAAATTTTCATCTTAATCGTAAGATTTTTTGTGAAAAGGGCCACTGGATTTACTGTTCTTACATTAGAACAGTTGATTTCGAGAGTAGCAGGATCTAATACTGATCTCTCTCTCTCCCTCCCTCTCCCTCTCTCTCCCTCCCTCTCCCTCTCCCTCTCTCTCTCTCTCTCTCACTCTCTCTCTTTCTTTCTCTCTCTTACCAAAGCCCCATATTTAAAGCATACAATATATATGTACATAATATATAACAATGTATATGATATATAACAATGTACACAATGCATAACCATATACACAATACATAACAATATACACAATGTATAACACATGTATAACACAATATATAACAATATACATATTATAGTAATGTACACAATGTATAACACTGTACACACTGTATAACACAATGTATAACACTACACAATGTATAACACAATACATATTTTAGTAATGTACACAATGTATAACACTGTGCACAATGTATAACATAATGCAATACAAAAGACAGTACTACATAAACAGGAATGCTTCAGAAGGTGTTCTAAGCTTGACAGTCATTATAACAGAACTTTGGCATCAGACATGTGTTGTGAACATTTTGTGTATAACTCATAAATTTGTTCCTGTTTAACTAAGGATGGTCCTAGCTTATGGAACAATGAAATAGTGGTCTACTAATAGAGGGAGGAGGGGGGGGGGGGGAACAAAGTTCCTGGGTAAGACCTGTATCAGGGAAAATGCATGATTACATTTACAAGCTACCAGTAATTTTTAAATTATTTAGGCACCTTCTCTAGTCGAGACATTTGCAGACCTGTCTGATGTAATTACATGTAACGACTAGGCCATGTATTTGTAGCCCTTTGCATTTTCATGGGTATTCGTGGTATTGGTAAGCAATTATAAGCCTCTTGTTGTTACCAACGTTAGCAGTGGTCTGTGTGTTTCTCATCAATGATTATATTTAAATGCCATGATGAGAGATTTGAAGATAAAAATGATAAAATGCATAATCAATAGATCCATATGAGGGCTTGGCTGGGATAATTTGATTTTAGACTGTACAGGAGGTCAGATTAGCTAGGTATAATCTATCATGACTGGCTTATCCAGATTTCTAACACAGAATAGCTTCATTTCCACATCTCACATATAAACACTCACACCTGTCATACCAACCTACAGTATTTCAGGGCCAGAATTTGGGATGTTGTCTGTTGCTAATAAGGTTGTCTGTGCTGAAGTGCTTTGGGGGTCTCAACTTCTCTCACGATCATAAACAAAGTCTGAGAAGGAGAACATCTGCAGATTTATTCCTATATTCATCATGAAGAAATATTTCATCATTTTAAAACCATCTATCCACTCATATTCTTAGGCTTTCAGATTGTGTTATGATGCAACAGCGGTAACTTAGGGTATTCCTTTGCCCAGATCAAAGTCTATGTGTTTGACTTGAGTTTTTATGAAGTTATCCCACAATAGAATTGGGGGACATTGTGTAATGTGGGATTGTGTTTGGGTGCTTTACCAGGCTTTTGTGGTTGCCTGTGACACAACTAAATGTGTCAGGATTGAATCATGTGCTAAGCAGTTACTGGGTTCTGTAGAAATTTTAAAATTCAATGTTGTGAAGGATGGGGAAACTTGCTCAAGTTGAAGAAGATACCCTGCTCTGTAGAACCTGTTTGACATCTAGCACACCAATTTGTTCCTGAAAGAAAGTTAATGATCTATAAATGTAGATTAGTGTTGATTGAATTAAGTTTATATGGAACATGTAGAAGTTCATTAAACATGAAAACTTAATGGATCAGGAGAAACTGATGATTTATTCTTAGACCCTGATATGATATTTCAGAATCATTTGACGGCCTGTTAAACACCCACACTCCTGATGGTTTCTAAGGACAGCAAGGACACAATCCCAATTGTTGTAAAAAATATTTCTGAAGTTTAAATTCTCTTCATAGGTTAAATGAAGTTAAGCATTTCTTGACCCTTTTGTGGAGTCAGTAAATCAGTTTTTGTCGTTCACTGTGACTATAGTGAGTGTACCAGTAAAATACTCCTTATTATTTTCTTAAGACCCCTAAAATGTTATGCTTTAATTTAAAACTTATAGGTTCATTTCAAACTTAAAAGACACTCTGGCATTCAATTTTAGATTGCTTTTTGCTGGGTTTTGATAACATTATATTGCCCATTTAAATTGCCTATTTGATTTTTTTCTTCTGACATGTATGTGTGAGAGGATTAGCTTCTGTATGGTTAATTCAATCTGATTGCAATAGGAATCTGATTGTTTATAATAAAGATTTACTCATTCAATTTCAAAATCATGTTTACCTTAGTTTTATACATTGATGAAGTAAAAAAAAAATTTTTTTAATAGTTTGACTATTTACTCTTTGAAATCGACTTCATATTGCCTCATAAAGTTCTATGTCTTGTGGGTTTATATAAGCATTTAGATGGATTATGCCAGGCACAATGTTCTAGAATTTATTTCAAAATCCTTAAAGCCTTTCTGACAATATGTGTGCTGTAGTTCTCTTGTTGCCAGTTACACTGTAATTGTGGTCTGGTGAAACACAAGCTTTCCAAATTGCCAAATCTTCAGTGGAAATTTTTTTTTATGTAGTAGTGAAATGGTCTTATCTCCATGATCCTTTCTTTGATTACTTTGCACTTGAACACTATACATCTAAGAAGGTTTACTATATATAGTACTTACAAAATAGTGAGAAAAGGATTGCACACACACACACACACACACATGCAGAAAAGGTGTAAAGCAACAAAATTAAGTTCATTTTTTTCAAACTTGTGAAAATAGTTCAGGACAAAGATCACACAAAAGCAAACTTAGGAATTTCCCACACAATGGTCAGAGAAGAGTCCTCTGACTGACTGTACATTGTCTGCTCTTCATCAAAATGATCCAAGATCAACAAGAAAGGTCTCCTGCAAGGAGGAATTTTTCTTGTGCTCTTGTTGAAAATGAGATGCATATTTTTGTTACCCTTAACTGAATACCAATAGGTAGTGTTATGAAAGCTCATGTAAATTTAAAAGTGATAAATTTATCTTTTGTATTATAACTTCTCATTTTGAAAATTGATTGTTAAGTTCTTGCCTGACCAGAGCATTATCCACCCTTTCAAATATTATTGATTTTATACCAGTAAAATTAGTTTAAGAGTGTATAAAAATTATTCGTGTCCAAAGAACGTTATTTGAAAGTTCTTGAAATCTAAGCTCTCAGACTTAAAATTCAATTAGGTTGGTACCAAAAAAATGTAACCCCTGTAATACAGTATGCAGACCTGTCGGATTCAAATGAAGAAATTTCTCAGTAAGATATGTGTAATATAGTCTATAGGGCAGCCATCTACTGTCTAGATGCTTGTAGCTTTTGGACCTCATCTGGCTTCACAAGGTGAAATTTACAATTTCTGTATGAACTCCAGGATGTGTGAACTATGTGATTTATTCTAAAAATAAAGAGTCAATGTGACTTGATAGTTCTAACTAAAGCATAGCAGGCTACAGAAGTATATAAATTCATCTAAAGTAAACGTCTTTTTGTAAATATTTAGATATGCACAATTACAATGGACCAGAAAGACATCAAAGAGAAAGCTTTATTTTTTCTGGTTTTCACTGCTCAGCCTATCTAGAGATGATCTCATGGCTTAGAATATTGTTGGTTTCATTCAATAAAAAAGGTTAATCTCCTTTGTTCACTGTGTGCACCAGGTTTACAATGGCTTCCTGTTGCTAGTCTCCACTGAAACTTGTGTTGTCAGTAGGCTGTTCTGTGTTTGTCAGATTAGGAAAACGATTGACTAAATATTTCAGGCTACAATAGTAAGTAAACACTCCAATGTCAGATGTATATTTTAAACTTCACAAAGCAAACATCTTCAGAAGAGAGCCTCGGTGTGTTGTTTGTTTTTGTTGCATGAAGGACCTGTCTACTTGTTCATTGGTACTTACGTGCTGTCATTCCTACAGTGTTCCTGACAACTGTACTTGGATATCATAACTGCAACAGGATTGTAGAGATATTATTCAGATTCTCATTTACAATGAATATCACACTGGAAGTACAAAACAGCATCCAAACTAAATACAGTTTTAGAGAACAGATTTTTTTTTACAGTGAACTTTGAATGTAAAGTATGACAATAAATCACCAACAGTATTGGTTAGGCAGTCACATTTTAGCCATAAGGCACAACTGAGGTTTTCTGTGCAGGATTTGATAATTCATTGTCGGTTGTTAATGTCATCATCATCAACGTTTAACATTTTCCTCTCTGGAAACAGTCTTTGCCAATTTCAACCAAACTTGGTAGATTTAAGTATCCTTTTTTTTTTTTTTTAAAGTGATTCAAGTTTGTTCAAATGAAAGGGTTTGCTCCTATCCAAGGTGGAAATGTTTCAGTAATAGGATTGATTGTTTGTTGTTTTATGTCCCATCGAGAATATTTCACTGATATTGAGACGTCTTCAGTAATAGGAAATAATGAAATAAAGTGATCTGTTTAAAAAAAAAATCATTGTCCCAAGAGGCACTATATCAGAAAAACAGAATTTCACATGAAAGCTTTCTGATATTTTATAGTCAAGTTTGTTCAAACCAATACTCCTGGAGCCAGGTTGGGTTTGCAATAGAGGGTTTAATTTTTTTACAGAAATGTGCAGAAACAATCTTTAAAAATATTCTTCTCAAGAACCACAAAGATACTATGTTTGTCAAATTGATATGCAAACTTCCTTATGTAATGTAGATTCAAATTTGTTCAAATTATGACCCTTAGGGTTAGGATGGAATCACAAATGTAGACTCAAGAAAATAGTTTAAAATGATCTTCTCAACGGTTGACATGCGAAAACATTGTCAGATAGGTATCAATAGCTGTTCAGACTAACTGTGACCTCCCAGTGCTAGAATGATGGTGCAGCAGAAATACAAAGTTTTACATTGGATTATATGTAGAGAGGACATTTCTGAATAATCTTTTCATCAAGAAAAAGGGTAGAGTTTTATCAATTTCGTAAAACACATTAGTCAATTACTGCAAACCAACTTTTATTTGCAACAACTTTATTTTGTGATTTACCAGTGATAAACTGGTTCGCTGTGACTTAACTTTCGTGACCAAGATAATCTTAAACGAATACAAGACAACGAAGGACTGATTCACTATGAGAAATATTTGTGACGACAAGGTTCTTGCAAAATAAAGGTGCACCGATTAACCATAAGAACATATATTATGGTAATGCTGTGATATGGTGTAATTCATGATACTTTACACTATATCACGGTTCAGTGTTCTCTTTCTGGATTAATTTGTTCCATCCAGTTTGACTCTAAGATTATGTTGTAAAATGGCTTCCGGTAGCGAAATACTTGGCGCCGACTATGCCATGGAGTTCATTTCTCCTCTTGCAACCCATAAATCTCCAATATGGAAGTTGATCTATTTAAAGAAAACCATGCTGTTGTAACAGTAAAGTGGAATTAAATGATACCAAAATCAGTGTAATTGTTCATTTGTCATTATTTATAGCATCTTAAAAGTATTGTGATACGTATCATATTGTCAGTTCTGTATCATGATATGCATTATATCATGAGGCAAGCGTATCGTTGCACCCTTATTGCAAAACTAGCAAAAATTTCTCACACTTTGGAAGTTGGATTACAGCAGCTTTATGTAGAATCAGATTTGTTCAATGAAGTTCCCTGACTAGGCTACACTAGAGATTTAATGATTTAGGAAATCAATATTTATTGATTTTTTAAAACATTTTCCTTTGCAAAACCACAAGGATACAGTTTGATGTAGTGAAGATTCAAAGTTTCTTCATTTCATGACTTTGGAGCCACATTAGGGATGTAATCTCTGTATAAGGTGACTCAAGTGAGCATTGTGGCCCATGGGCCTCTTGTAGTACAGTGCTGGGACAATGAATAGCTAAATACTTATAGTGAAATATTGATCTAAAAATCTTGTATTGTGATTTATCTGTGTAAAATTAGATAGCAGCTATTTGTATTTATTGTAGTTGTTTAATGTTTAAAGATGGCAATCAAATTTGTTGACATTGATACAGGAATGCAAAGAGTCTAGTTTTTGAAGTGATAAATGATTGTTTAAGTGATTTTGTTGAATAAAGAGATTTTTTTATGACAGTAAGTATAGGTAAGATACAATGTATCAAGGCAGCTGAATTGATCAGAAATTTTGTTGGATCACCTAGTAAGAGCTGTGCATTTGATTCTGTAAACTTCACACTCGTCTCTATATAAGTAATTTGGGAAATATTTGTTTTGGAATGTTTAAAGGTATTTTGAAAGCTCTTTAAGTAAGAAGGAAAAGACTAAACATATTAGACTTAGTGTTAAGCTGTTTAATAATGCATGATTTTCTACTGGATATTGAAGCTGGAAATGCTGGATGATTTTTAACAAGAAAAGTACACTGTATAGTTTATGAAAATCATATGTTTACATTTTATTGCATTTAAAGGTAGAAAACCTATCAACCCATGTTTTCAAAAGAAGAAAATATTAAGTATCCTGTTATATAACTCGTGAACATGTAATAAATATTTGTTATTCCCTTACGACTAAGTTGTGTTGGGTATATATTGTATTTTGTTTGTGCGTCCATTCTTTCAAGTTTCAGTTTGTGCCACATCTATCAGAAATCTGAATTTCTATCAGTTTTCAAGGTTAAATGTCAAAGGTGAAGGTCATGAAAGGGATAAATAAAACACCTATGTATGGGCTGCAGGGAGATGTAACAATATTTTGCAGAGCCTCAATAACTTGTTTTATTTCTCACCATGCCATTGTAAACATAAGATAAAATAAACACTTGTATGAGTGTATCATTAGCAGTAATTATCCAATGAAGTCTTGTTATTTACTTAAGTTTACTAATGAAGGTATAATGCTGCTCCTTCATTATTGGATTTTACGTTTGTTTTATTGGCCGTTGTGAGCAGTGCCTTCCATTAAGGATTATCAATACCAGTGGTCTCGTGTCAATTATGCAGGGTATTAGGTTAGCTAATGGTGACGTATTATGTTGAAATTCAAAGACTCAATTTACAACAAATATCAATTTTCCTGAGCATAAAAAAAAGAGAGAATCCAGTGGTATCCTTCACCTCCACAGAACAAATTTTACAGTTATTGACATTTTTGTGGTCAAACACCGGCCAGTATGATGCTTTATTTGCCTGAAAAGTACGATACTCCCAGAGTCTTGGGGATGAAGTGAAAATTGTACATCAAGAGTCGCTGAAGTATCATATTGACCAAGAAAATGGGTAGTTTAAAACATTGAAACATTTACTAGAGCTTGGGGTACTTCATTAGCTAACTAGTGTGTATTGACTTAGTCAAAAGTGATTACAGTGATGAGGTTTTGATGGATGAGCAAGAAGTGATGACCAATGGTCGTATGAATTCGGAAATTCCCAAATTAATTTGGGTCCCATGTTACAAAAATCAAATGTTATATTCATCTCGAAGGCTCATGCAGGTGAACATAATGTTCTATTTCTTCCCCTAGTTTATTGGATCTCAGGCAATCGGAAAGCTTGGAAATTATCAACCTCATAATAATCCTATCTACATGCCATATTACTGTATAATATTGAATTAATGGGTTGTTTTTTTTGTTTTTTGGGGGTTTTTTATTTTTATTTTTGATGGACTGTATGTAGCAGTAGATTTAAAGGTCATAAATTCAATATTTTAATTTTTTAGTGAAAAAATTGCTTTGTTATAAGTTATTTAATTTTTTGATATTAAATTTAGAAATATTTCAAACTGTCTCATTGATTTCTGTTTTATGTTTACAGAGTAGGATTGAACCAGTTTTTCACAGCAAAATAAGGCAAGATGCCAGATTCAGACAAAGTCAATCATTTGCTAGCAAAGCAAAACGCATAACGTAAGTATATGATATAAATATTTACATTTAATGTATATATATATATATATATATATATATATATATATATATACTATATACATCTGAGTATATATACATTGAAATAAATTTTAATTTTAGAATATTATTAGCTTATTATCCACAATTGTAAACCTAATTCAAAGACTGTTGATCTTTCAGGTAGAAATGTTTCACAAAATCGTATTTCTTACAGGGTTGCGATAAACAATGATGACATAGATCATCCCCATGTTGTTTTAATTCCTGCCAAGAAAGCTAATGATCTTCAATCTATCATTGAAACAGTGGATGATGATCTTAACATCAACAGGGGCATCAACCATAGAGTGGAATAGTAAGTGGATAAATCCACATTATTTTATGTTAAAGGACTGTGATCGTCATCCTTTAGAATTTGTGGAAATCAAATTGATTGAATTACATTTTTTTTTTTCATTGTAATTCAGAAAATCTAATGGTTTAAAAAATACTATATGATTAGGTATGAAATGTTTAGCAATCTGTAATGATATTGTAAGCCTAAGAAGAAATGAATCTTCTGATTTATAATATGGTCATTGACTACAGTATTAATATTAATAACAAAACATGGTCCATTATGGATAAAGTGAAAGTTGCAATGAAAAGTGCTGGAAATGTGGTGATATAACCACTGCAGAAATGTAATAAAGCAATTGTAGCATGTTGAATTTGGTCAATTTGTATTTTTATTGCAGCAACCAAAAGCAGAAATTTGTGATCATTGTTTGTTTGATAACACTATGGATTGACCAGTAAAATCAGCATTCTATTATCGTATAGTTTCACAAAGTACCTTTTGTATTATGTTGTGAAAAGCAGTTTATTATGCTCCCAGATGATAGATGGATAGATAAATGACCATGTGACCTTGACATTTAACCTAGTTTTTAAAAATTTTCAAAAAAAAATTTAAACATGGTAACATATGTGTATTCCTTGTGGCAAGACCTTTTCATTGACACCAAAATCTTTTACCTGGTGACCTAACATTGACCTTTGACCTATTTTTAGAACATTCAAATATAAGCCATATCTTTAAAAAATTGCAAGAGGTACTGCTTGTATATTTAGCATGTGCATTTCTTGTAAGAAGACCTTTCCAACAATACAACAGTATCAGATTTGTTGACCTTGTGACATTGACCTTGTGATGTTGACCACTGGGCTAGTTTTTGGAAATTTTCAAAGAAATTACAATGTCTTACAGTTCCACTTTGTTGTAGTCCAGGGGCATCAGTGTTTCACAAGCACATCTTGTTTTTATAATTTGCTTTCCAAATAATTTCTCTTGCATTGAATGTAATATTACATATAAGCTGTAATTGTATTATGTGTGTTGATTTTAGTTTGGTGGACACCGATACTGAGTTAGTTTGTACGAATCCCGATGATATCATTGAGGATCACATCTATGTTGCTTGTAATAGAAACCGTAAATTCATCCCCAAGACATACTCCAAGGATGGGAGGAAAAACTTTGTGGTTATTCCTTCACCACGCCCATTACAGTATGTATAAAATGTACAGCTGTGTACACTAAACTGCACACAAAATATGCTCACAAAATATTCTGTATCATAGAAAAATTAATTCTATCTCTTGCTGACCTGCATTATCTGTAGTTGAATTTTTTTTTATATTGATATGACTATATATTGGTTTGTGTTTCACGGTGTATTGTCAGATATAAGGAATTTAAATCATTGACTGTTTAAACAGATTTAAATTGAAAGATACACTTAATTAGTGTTTAATGATTGTGGCATTGCTAATTAAGCTAAAGTGTTCTTATCTGAACTTGAAATTGTGGAAAATAAAGCAATATAATAATTGTATTTTTAGTATACTTAATTAATGTTAATTTGATTTAACAGTTGTAAAATCTTGTTGTTGGGTTTAATTGGATGAAAAGATCAGTGTTGATCTGTGAAGACACACCCCCACAGCTTGCTATGAGTTGCATGGCTTTAATACACAAATGTAACATTAATGAAAAACAAGTTTACCATTTCAACAGAAAGAACTGACTAGTCCTAAAGATTTTGTGTCTTGTTTCATAGCATATTCATTTACACTGCTAGTACAGCCGTTTTGACATCAGCTCTGAAATGTGTCAGTCAATCAGAGCTGACAGTTTGAGATAGTTACATAAAAACTTTTTTTTTCCAGAACTAAATTGAAACCAAAACTTGTTTTAACACTGATCTTTTGATTCCCTCTTCTTTTCTAGTATATGTTTATAAATATATGGAAACAAACAGAATAATTATCCTGCTCCAATTGTGGGAGACAAAGATAAAAATATGGTTTAAGTCAGTTTTGATTTCTCATTATATATTCTTTCAGATAATTTTAAATAATCATATGCATATACCAAAATATAAAGAAAATCTTAGGACAATTTTTCTAAACCTTGCAGGAGGCCTAGGTTTATCTGGCAAAGGTGAGCTAGCATAACCATCATGTATGCTACTTGACCATCCATTTATCAGATTTTTTTTAGTTGTGTACATTAGTTGATAAAGGGTAGCACACATTTCATCAGCTAAGCTCTATGAAATTTTTGATCCAGATTTATTCTGTGTAGATTGAATTTCATACCATTTAGTATTCATTTACACTCGAGATGCAATCCTTGCTTTTATTATATTGGTAAATAAAAGAAAATGAAAATTTCTTGCATGAAAGCCATCAGTGACTCCAGTCACATTATTCTTTCTATTTAAAGCTTCGCTACATAGCAATTATAGACCAATATATCATACTTAGCTTTAATTGTAGAAATATTAGTTTAAACATCACAATCAGGAACATAAATGGTTTTTTCCTTTTATTTACTGCACACATTTTTACTTAGACTTAGGTCCTATATATTTTGATTAAACTAATGGTATAAATCTCATGACTTAAACATTTTGGTAATGTTTTCATTAATATATATATAATGTATATATATAATATATTAGTTTAACGAGTTTGAGTTTTGTAAATTCTTATCGAGTTCTTGGGTGAGGGGTGTGCATGGCACACAGCATTATTTAACTCTGCAGACTGCATTAGGTTATCAAAATTGCTAGTATAATTGCTGAATAATTTTGCTGTTTCAATTTTATTATATATAAATTATAAATAAAATATACTAGAAGCACTGTTTTATGACTTCACAATATTGTTTTTGCATGATAATTACATTTTAATTATTTATCTATTTAGTAAGTGATACAAAATTAGTTTTGTGTTAAACAGATTTTTTGGAGGGTTATATTTGCATTTCAGTATTAAAATGTCCAAATCAAGTAAAACAAATTAGATATTGATTAAATATTCAAAATTGAACACATTGTACTTTGAGTAGTTGTTATAAAGCATTTCCACTGTAGTAACATTTCATCCTGAACATAAAAATATGCAGATCATATTTGGTGCACTGACACTTTATAGAGTTAGTGATTAGACACCTAAATAAGACGCATTATAGAGTTAGTGATTAGACACCTAGATAAGACACATTATACAGTTAGTGATTAGACACCTAGATAAGACACATTATACAGTTAGTGATTAGACACCTAAATAAGACACATTATAGAGTTAGTCATTAGACACCTAGATAAGACACATTATACAGTTAGTGATTAGACACCAAGATAAGACGCATTATAGAGTTAGTGATTAGACACCTAGATAAGACACATTATACAGTTAGTCATTAGACACCTAAATAAGATGCATTATACAGTTAGTGATTAGACACCTAGATAAGACACTTTATAGAGTTAGTGATTAGACACCTAAATAAGACGCATTATAGAGTTAGTGATTAGACACCTAAATAAGATGCATTATAGAGTTAGTGATTAGACACCTAGATAAGACACATTATACAGTTAGTCATTAGACACCTAGATAAGACGCATTATAGAGTTAGTGATTAGACACCTAGATAAGACACTTTATACAGTTAGTGATTAGACACCTAGATAAGACACATTATAGAGTTAGTGATTAGACACCTAGATTAGACACATTATAGAGTTAGTGATTAGACACCTAGATAAGACGCATTATAGAGTTAGTGATTAGACACCTAAATGAGACACATTATACAGTTAGTGATTAGACACCTAGATAAGATGCATTATACAGTTAGTCATTAGACACCTAGATAAGACACATTATACAGTTAGTCATTAGACACCTAGATAAGACACATTATAGAGTTAGTGATTAGACACCTAGATAAGACACATTATACAGTTAGTGATTAGACACCTAGATAAGACACATTATAGAGTTAGTGATTAGACACCTAGATAAGACACATTATACAGTTAGTCATTAGACACCTAGATAAGACACGTTATACAGTTAGTCATTAGACACCTAGATAAGATTCATTATACAGTTAGTGATTAGACACCTAGATAAGACGCATTATAGAGTTAGTGATTAGACACCTAGATAAGACGCATTATAGAGTTAGTGATTAGACACCTAGATAAGACACATTATACAGTTAGTGATTAGACACCTAGATAAGATGCATTATAGAGTTAGTGATTAGACACCTAAATAAGACACATTATAGAGTTAGTGATTAGACACCTAAATGAGACACTATAGAGTTAGTCATTAGACACCTAGATAAGACACATTATACAGTTAGTCATTAGACACCTAGATAAGACACATTATACAGTTAGTCATTAGACACCTAGATAAGACACATTATACAGTTAGTGATTAGACACCTAGATAAGACACATTATACAGTTAGTGATTAGACACCTAGATAAGATTCATTATACAGTTAGTGATTAGACACCTAGATAAGACGCATTATAGAGTTAGTGATTAGACACCTAAATGAGACACTTTATAGAGTTAGTGATTAGACACCTAGATAAGATGCATTATAGAGTTAGTGATTAGACACCTAGATAAGACGCATTATAGAGTTAGTGATTAGACACCTAAATAAGATGCATTATAGAGTTAGTCATTAGACACCTAGATAAGACACATTATACAGTTAGTCATTAGACACCAAGATAAGACGCATTAAACAGTTAGTGATTAGACACCTAGATAAGATCCATTATAGAGTTAGTGATTAGACACCTAAATAAGACGCATTATAGAGTTAGTGATTAGACACCAAGATAAGATGCATTATAGAGTTAGTGATTAGACACCTAAATAAGATGCATTATAGAGTTAGTGATTAGACACCTAAATAAGATGCATTATAGAGTTAGTGATTAGACACCTAAATAAGATGCATTATAGAGTTAGTGATTAGACACCAAGATAAGATGCATTATAGAGTTAGTGATTAGACACCTAAATAAGATGCATTATAGAGTTAGTGATTAGACACCTAAATGAGACACTTTATAGAGTTAGTGATTAGACACCTAGATAAGACACATTATAGAGTTAGTTATTAGACACCTAGATAAGATGCATTATAGAGTTAGTGATTAGACACCATGATAAGACACATTATAGAGTTAGTGATTAGACACCTAAATAAGATGCATTATACAGTTAGTGATTAGACACCTAGATAAGACACATTATAGAGTTAGTGATTAGACACCTAGATAAGACGCATTATAGAGTTAGTGATTAGACACCTAGATAAGACGCATTATAGAGTTAGTGATTAGACACCTAAATGAGACACTTTATAGAGTTAGTGATTAGACACCTAGATAAGACACATTATAGAGTTAGTTATTAGACACCTAGATAAGATGCATTATAGAGTTAGTGATTAGACACCATGATAAGACACATTATAGAGTTAGTGATTAGACACCTAAATAAGATGCATTATACAGTTAGTCATTAGACACCTAGATAAGACGCATTATAGAGTTAGTGATTAGACACCTAGATAAGACGCATTATAGAGTTAGTGATTAGACACCTAGATAAGACACATTATAGAGTTAGTGATTAGACACCTAAATAAGACGCATTATAGAGTTAGTGATTAGACACCTAGATAAGACACTTTATACAGTTAGTGATTAGACACCTAGATAAGACGCATTATACAGTTAGTCATTAGACACCTAGATAAGACACATTATACAGTTAGTCATTAGACACCATGATAAGACGCATTATAGAGTTAGTGATTAGACACCTGCATAAGACACTTGTATTTTAGTGTGACTAACTAATTTTCATCAGCAGTGCTAATCAGCCATCTTATTCGTTGTCAATGTGCATGGATATTCATATTTGTAGGACAGATAAGAATTCATTGATGCTTGGAGTCTTTGACCTACGTGAAAAATAAATTGCATGCTAAATTTTCTTTCTTTTTGAATTGAGATTTGTTTTTTGGGTATGTCATGCAACGGGACTTAATCTTTATCCCCTGTTTATCCACTGTAGCAGAAGTTAATGTCCAAGTTCGTTTAGCAGATTTCTTTTTCTGTCAGTTTTTATATCTACATTATGTGCTTGACTTTCCTCATTTCCTAGAGTTTCACCTCCCCATTAAAAGCTAGACTTTGCACTTAACTAAGTGATCTTTGATAATGGTTAGAGTATAATAAATTTTCAGAATTTTATTGTGCTGTAGTTTCAATAACACCAAAAGTACAGTGTGATATTGTCAATGACCAAACTTTTGTTCTAGATCTAATGTGAGTGGTTCCCGGGAAAACAAGCGTCCTAGGTAAAATTCCTGCAACATAGTTTGTTTTCTACACGCACGCCTTCCCAAACTCCCTCTCTAATGTTGATATGGTCACCATATAACCGGAGTGTGTCCATATTTACTACATTATTGCCTTTGTTTTTATCAGCAACTCAAGCATGCTTTGTTTGACCTAATTTTTCCATTTCAGTTTTAACTATTCATGCATTATTTTCATGTTCTTCATTTCATGTTCCATATCACATATTTCATTTTATTGTTGATTGTGACTTTTTAACATCATACATGTTAATTTCATTCCATAAATAGATTAAAGAAGAAAAAAAAGGGCTTACAAATTTGCTGTTTGAATTGTTAATAGTAATTTGAGATTAATGGAAATTTGAAATCTACAATACAAGCTAGATTTTCATTATTTAGTACAAGTAAAACAACCACAAAAATTATTTTCAAGTTAAAAAAATAATTGTTTTCATAATGTGCAATAGGAATGATTTGGATAAGTGCCGAAAAAGTATCAGGTATAATTGCAGAATAGTATATTGCATGTTTCTAATTTACATGGATCTTCGATTTAATCCCTGGCTTTCGATTACATGGTTAAAGTTAATTAAACGGACAAGTGGGTCCATCTGATTAAGCGTCAATTATATTAGCTTGCTTTATTATGCATTGCACTGTATTGGATTTCACAGAGTTTGGGATATGGTTTTTATTTATCACTACAGGGTATGTCTTGGTATCATGTGTATGTAAGCATAATGTAGAGTAAATCATTTTCTTCTTGTTTTATTTCTTAATTATTTTTTTTTATTCTTATTTTGTTTTTATTTGGTTGGGAAGGTGGGGGGTGGGGGGTGGTAGTATTTGTATGACAAATTTTGAACATGAATGATGTTTTCCTGTTTCATTCATTTTCAGTGAATTTCATACTCTAAGGTATCTCAGTAACATTCACAGCTTGGCATCATTTAACAATAACCTTTATAACAGTCGCTTAACATCGCTGGTTCCATCATCCATATATTGATCTTAAACTAAAAAAAGGAATATGTGTGTTCTTAATTTATGTTTTTTGACCTGTCATATTATAATTGATTTGTTAAAGATTTTATAAGCAGTCTCTAAATATTTGCTTCAGCATTAAACCTTTTTTCTTGTTCTATATGATTGCCACATCCATAAGGTAAAAATCCCACATAACAAGAAGTTCACAGAATTGCAGAAGTCAGTACTGGATTGCCCCAAATTGAACACATTGGCAGGATTTCGTTTTCTGCAGCACAGACTTCCACTGACAGTGCTGTTTTATGTGAGAAATAATAGTTCTCACATCTTCTAAGTGTTTGATGGCTTATATTTGTTCAATTTCACATTTTACTGGGTTTTTTTTTTTTTTTTTTGTTTTTTTTTGCCACAGGCAGATATCGATGAGCTTTATAATGGATTATTTCTATTAATGGTCAGGATAACAATAAAGAGAATTGCTAATTTATTTTAAACAATCCGGAACACAGAAACGTCTACTGATAGTAAAGATATATTGATTGGGGGTGGATCCTTACCAAAGTTGCAAAGTATTTGGCATGTTGAGGGAAAAAAAGGAAAGATAAAAATTGATTTCCAACCAAAATTTTTATGGATGTGGTCCTAAACACAACAATATTTTCTTGGTTGGGAGACTTTAATTTTCAAAGCTTATGGATTTTAAAATGAAATGGTGTTCTTGGGGAAAGTTTAACTTTGTAAACATAGATTAGTGATCTAATAGCGAATTAATGTTAAACTTAGTCTGTATGTGGTTAGTACAGGGTGCACACGTTTACTAAATAAACAGGTACCTATGTATATCTGTTTGTCCTTTGCCTCCAAGGACAACCCAGACATTTAACTATTGTATGTAGGTCCTCTCCTACTTAGGGTGGAGAGTGTGCCAGATACTGACTTTAAATAACAGTTTAATTTATACCATGCATAAAATATCCAAAATGCCTATACTAAATGTGAACACATCACTCATGATTTTCAGCAATACTTGATTTTATGATCATGGTAATCCCTACAGTTGCTGTAGGACTCGACAGGTGTAATATAGAATTATAAACTATTCTAAAGCATCTTTAGTTTCTTCTTTTTTTTTTGGTCAGAGTTCAGAAGAAAAGGTTTGTGACAGGACATTCCTTTGGCATTCAGCTATTGTTGAGTTTAAAACTTTAAAAACTAGCTTTGAGTTATTTTGGTTAATTTCTTTGATCATTACAAAATATTCATTCTTCCATGTGACAGCATTTATTGTGTTACGTTGTGTATTAATATTGGCTTTGTGTTGATATTTTGTTGAAATGAATGATTGTGTAAAGATAATCTCTGTAAAAAGTCTCTGTTTATAACCCTATATAATATTTTAAAATTTGAGTGACATGTACTTCAGTGTCTTTTGAACTGTTTTGACCTTGACATGTGTGCAAATTGCAGAGAATTACAAAATCAACACTTTGGCATTTATTTCATTCATTACAGAACACTTCCTCCAATTGGATCAAAGAACTACAAGGGGTCTCCAGATAACTCGGTGACATCAAACCCAGAATATAGGTAAACTTCAGCCCTATGGGAGCTAACTGCCTCATAACAGACTTTACAAATCTGTAATTCATGTAGCAAGTCAATGTGACATAAGGAAAAACAAGAAAAGAGACTGAAAATTTTTTGTTTCATTCTCTTTGAAAATCAGAAGGAAACCCAATCAAGCAAATGGTGCAATTCACACGAAGCCACAGAAGCACAAGCGTACCCCAGAGAAGAAGCCCAAACAGACAGACTATGATAGAGGTCAGAGAGTAGATTTATACTATAACATAACGAACTCTATCGTAGATTTATACTGTGATATCTCAGACTATGATAGAGGTCAGAGAGCAGTTTTATACTGTGATATCTCAAACTGTAATAGAGGTCAGGGAGCAGTTTTATGCTGTGATATCTCAGACTATGATAGAGGTCAGGGAGTAGTTTTATGCTGTGATATCTCAAACTGTAATAGAGGTCAGGGAGCAGTTTTATACTGTGATATCTCAGACTATGATAGAGGTCAGGGAGTAGTTTTATGCTGTGATATCTCAAACTGTAATGGAGGTCAGGGAGCAGTTTTATACTGTGATATCTCAGACTATGATAGAGGTCAGGGAGTAGTTTTATGCTGTGATATCTCAAACTGTAATAGAGGTCAGGGAGCAGTTTTATACTGTGACATCTCAGACTGTGATAGAGGTCAGGGAGCAATTTTATACTGTGACATCTCAGACTGTGATAGAGGTCAGGGAGCAGTTTTATACTGTGATATCTCAGACTGTGATAGGTCTTGGAGCAGTTTTATACTGTGATATCTCAGACTGTGATAGAGGTCAGGGAGCAGTTTTATACTGTGATATCTCAGACTATGATAGAGGTCAGGGAGTAGTTTTATGCTGTGATATCTCAAACTGTAATAGAGGTCAGGGAGCAGTTTTATACTGTGACATCTCAGACTGTGATAGAGGTCAGGGAGCAATTTTATACTGTGACATCTCAGACTGTGATAGAGGTCAGGGAGCAGTTTTATACTGTGATATCTCAGACTGTGATAGAGGTCTTGGAGCAGTTTTATACTGTGATATCTCAGACTGTGATAGAGGTCAGGGAGCAGTTTTATACTGTGATATCTCAAACTATGATAGAGGTCAGGGAGTAGTTTTATGCTGTGATATCTCAAACTGTAATAGAGGTCAGGGAGCAGTTTTATACTGTGACATCTCAGACTGTGATAGAGGTCAGGGAGCAATTTTATACTGTGACATCTCAGACTGTGATAGAGGTCAGGGAGCAGTTTTATACTGTGATATCTCAGACTGTGATAGAGGTCTTGGAGCAGTTTTATACTGTGATATCTCAAACTGTAATAGAGGTCAGGGAGCAGTTTTATGCTGTGATATCTCAGACTATGATAGAGGTCAGGGAGTAGTTTTATGCTGTGATATCTCAAACTGTAATAGAGGTCAGGGAGCAGTTTTATACTGTGATATCTCAGAGTATGATAGAGGTCAGGGAGTAGTTTTATGCTGTGATATCTCAAACTGTAATGGAGGTCAGGGAGCAGTTTTATACTGTGATATCTCAGACTATGATAGAGGTCAGGGAGTAGTTTTATGCTGTGATATCTCAAACTGTAATAGAGGTCAGGGAGCAGTTTTATACTGTGACATCTCAGACTGTGATAGAGGTCAGGGAGCAATTTTATACTGTGACATCTCAGACTGTGATAGAGGTCAGGGAGCAATTTTATACTGTGATATCTCAGACTGTGATAGAGGTCTTGGAGCAGTTTTATACTGTGATATCTCAGACTGTGATAGAGGTCAGGGAGCAGTTTTATACTGTGATATCTCAGACTATGATAGAGGTCAGGGAGTAGTTTTATGCTGTGATATCTCAAACTGTAATAGAGGTCAGGGAGCAGTTTTATACTGTGATATCTCAGACTGTGATAGAGGTCAGGGAGCAATTTTATACTGTGACATCTCAGACTGTGATAGAGGTCAGGGAGCAGTTTTATACTGTGATATCTCAGACTGTGATAGAGGTCTTGGAGCAGTTTTATACTGTGATATCTCAGACTGTGATAGAGGTCAGGGAGCAGTTTTATACTGTGATATCTCAGACTATGATAGAGGTCAGGGAGTAGTTTTATGCTGTGATATCTCAAACTGTAATAGAGGTCAGGGAGCAGTTTTATACTGTGACATCTCAGACTGTGATAGAGGTCAGGGAGCAATTTTATACTGTGACATCTCAGACTGTGATAGAGGTCAGGGAGCAGTTTTATACTGTGATATCTCAGACTGTGATAGAGGTCTTGGAGCAGTTTTATACTGTGATATCTCAGACTGTGATAGAGGTCAGGGAGCAGTTTCATACTGTGATATCTCAAACTGTGATAGAGGTCAGGGAGCAGTTTTATACTGTGATATGTTTGACTGTGATAGAGGTCAGGGAGCAGTTTTATGCTGTGATATCTCAAACCGTAATAGAGGTCAGGGAGCAGTTTTATACTGTGATATCTCAGACTATGATAGAGGTCAGGGAGTAGTTTTATGCTGTGATATCTCAGACTGTGATAGAGGTCAGGGAGCAATTTTATACTGTGATATCTCAAACTGTGATAGAGGTCTTGGAGCAGTTTTATACTGTGATATCTCAGACTATGATAGAGGTCAGGGAGTAGTTTTATGCTGTGATATCTCAGACTGTGATAGAGATCAGGGAGCAGTTTTATACTGTGATATCTCAGACTATGATAGAGGTCTTGGAGCAGTTTTATACTGTGATATCTCAAACTGTAATAGAGGTCAGGGAGCAGTTTTATACTGTGATATCTCAGACTATGATAGAGGTCAGGGAGTAGTTTTATGCTGTGATATCTCAAACTGTAATAGAGGTCAGGGAGCAGTTTTATACTGTGATATCTAAAATAATTTTAAAGTCATTTGTAAGAGTTCTTTAATACCACTGTTTACTTCTTTTCCTTCATTTCAAATTCCTAAGATGTAAGACTTTGTTTTCTCGGGGCTATTGTATGATTAGCAGATTTGCTGAATAAGATTTTGTACATGCTGTGTAATCAGGGTATTCTTTTCCAGATGATGGTGGTGTCTTTAAAGCCAAGGACACAAACAAACACACTAAAGGAGCAAAGGAGGTAGGAGAGACAAAAGATACGCGGACAGACCTCCCCATAGATCAGGTCCCTGCAGAGGAGGTTAAGGTATCCCGGCCCCTGGGGCTCACTCCCTCTTTCACTGATCAGAGCAGATGGTTCTAGTTGGAATTCTGTTGTATGCAAATTAACCAATGCTTAGAATAAACAAATTCTAAAAAAAAGAAAAAAATCCACCAGTAATACAGCTATTAATGTGTTGCTCTTTTATTGTGCAGTACAGTATTAGATTTTTTTCTGGTGTACAGAACATGACCAGAATTCGAGATCCGTGATTTACATGAAACTAAGTCTCTCATGCTTCCTTTTGAATACTTGGAATATTTTTTTCTGTTTCAAGATTTACCTTTATTTCCAATATACTTACAAGAGGTCATTATAGGTAGGAAGACTGTGGGTGGGGGCAGGGAGAATGAGGTTAATTTTAGTCTCTTTTGGTGCCTTGAATTTTGTATTAAAACTTGGATTTGTTCTAGTTAAGACCAAAGGCCCTTTTTTTTGTCAAAATGCCAAAAGTTTTGTTCTTTAAATTAAGAAGTGACAAGAAAACTGGAGTAATAGAATATTATCATAACTATGGTGAAAACATTACTTCTTATTACATCGCAGTTATATTATATTACCTCAAAATTCAAAACCAACTCTTACAGACTATTGGGTAAAATGGATCTTGCCTTTAGAACTTTAAGATATTGAGGTCTGTTTTGTGTATATATGTATGTGTTGTATCTGTAAAGCACTAACAGAATTAGATATGAACCACACTCTGTAGTGTCTTTAACCTCTGTGTGCTTCACGCTTCATTCATTCTCACCATGCATAGGATGAATTCCTGTATGAAGATGAAAACACAGCCAAGGTCCCCACTGAAATAACATTAAATCACATGCAGTCTGATGAGGGGAATGAAGAAGATGATTATGACAATGATGAGGTTAGACCAATACAGGCGATGACCAGAAATCTGCTGTGCCATGATTATGTGAACCATAGCAAATGGAGTGTATATAGGAAAGCTAGTCATACTTTTCAGGACAAATTTCATCTTGTCTGTGTTTTGCTGCCTCATTTTCATGTCATTCTAACTGCTTATCTCTTATAATATATTTGTGTTTGTATATTTAAAACTTTGCAGTGCATTTGCTTTTTCATCTAGCTTTTAGCTATCTATTTCTTATCTTAACGATCTTCTGCATTTTATTGTTTGATAACAGAATTTAAACTTGCAGTTGTATTAGTAATGAATTATTGTACTGTAGAGGTTTAGAAACTTTAAATTCCAAGCTAGAGGTTTAGAAATTTTAAATTCCAAGCTAGAGGTTTAGAAACTTTAAATTCCAAGCTAGAGGTTTAGAAACTTTAAATTCCAAGCTAGAGGTTTAGAAACTTTTAATTCCAAGCTAGAGGTTTAGAAACTTTAAATTCCAAGCTAGAGGTTTAGAAACTTTAAATTCCAAGGTAGATGTGGTAACGGAAAATGTAACATCACTCTTGCAAGAAACAGTGCATGCACATGTTAACTAATTTTTCAAACTGAAGCTCGTAATATCACTGTTTTACAATGATATTGTTTCATTTTCCAGGATGAAAAGATCAAAAGCCAGAGAACACCAAAGGTAGGTGGGCGTGTGTAGTATGTGTTATTATCAATCATTGCCACTCTATCATGTCATGGAATGTCATTGGATCGCCATTAAAATCATGCACTCGGTGTCATACAAATCATGTAATTAACATTTTGGGAAACATGCACTCATTGTTGTGAAAATCATGCTTTCATCATTATGGAAGTCATTCATTCATCGTTATGGAAATCATGCTCTCATCATTATGGAAGTCATTCATTCATCGTCATTGGATATTATGCACCCATTATGACTTTGTCTGGAACATGCTGCATTTGGTTGTGGACCATCGATCATGCACATCCAAAGAGGTAGGCTCACAATAGCATAAGATGACTCTGTACAGCTCAATCTAATCTAAAAAGTGTTACTGTCGGACCAGTGTATTTACAAGTGACAGTAACACTAAATCTGGACTGACAGTAAATCTGAGCTGTATATTTACAAGTAACAGTAACACTAAATCTGGACTGACAGTAAATCTGAGCTGTTTATTTACAAGTAACTGTAACACTAAATCTGGACTGACAGTAAATCTGAGCTGTTTATTTACAAGTAACAGTATTACTAAATCTGGACTGACAGTAAATCTGAACTGTGTATTTACAAGTAACAGTAAAACTAAATTTGGACTGACAGTAAATCTGAGCTTTGTATTTACAAGTAACAGTACTACTAAATCTGGACTGACAGTAAATCTGAGCTGTGTATTTACAAGTAACAGTATTACTAAATCTGGACTGACAGTAAATCTGAGCTGTGTATTTACAAGTAACAGTATTACTAAATCTGGACTGACAGTAAATCTGAGCTGTATATTTACAAGTAACAGTAACACTAAATCTGGACTGACAGTAAATCTGAGCTGTGTATTTACATCATTTTATGGATGAAATTAAGCTATGATAATTTTCATACTCTAACACAGAGAAGAGAAATCATTCTTTTACGTGATACTGATAGTGCCCTCTCTAATGTTCATACATGGGAAGTCAGTATAAAGGTTCCAGTTTAAAGTTGATGGGGCAAGACATTACACTATGAGATCAGTGCTAAATTAAAATTACACCATGAGAATATTGCTAAATTGAATTGTTGATAAAGTATTGTACCATGAAAACAGTGCCAAATCAATTATCAATAAAGTATTGCACTATGAGAACAATGTTAAACTGAATTAGTAATAAAGTTTGATATTTTCTTTTGTGGTTGTAAAAATGAATTGGGGATTATATAGCTTAAAATTTATGTCCAATTTTGTAAAATTCTGAGAAATGTAAGATTGGGAATTTATTTTTGACACCATTTTGCAGAATCTAAACTTAAGTATTGGGTCATAGTGGAAAACAAGTGGCCTATGAGTCCTTTAATAGTTAATATGCTGTTTAATTAATTAATTTTTTCAAGACTAAGATAGGTTTTCTGTAAACCTACTCATTAAGCCAACATCAGGCATCATGAAATCATCTTGATTAGGATCCAGACCTGAGATCATTAAACTGATTTATCATCAAAAGAAAAAAGAATTCTTGTAACCTTATTAAACTGATTTATAGCTGTTATAAAGTTTGTAAATTGGGGGTGGGTGGGTGGTATCATGACACAATTTCTTGGCCTGTTATATCTACTTCAGAATATAATGAACAAAATTCATTGGTTTTTCTTACATAAATCTTTTCAAGGCCTATCAAGTGAATGGAAATTCATGTTTCCAGTAAAATGATGATGGAAATGATCGCACGTCTAATTCCCATCATGCTTTCCTCATTTTCCATGCTTTACCATATCACTGCTGCAGAGTTCATTGTTGATCAGTGTTGTAGTAATGTTCTTCATTTTCCCAGTTCAGTTTCATTCATTTCCCCAGTTCAGTTTTATTCATCTTCTCAACTTATGATGAATTTGCTAACCTGTTGATTTTTTTCTTACACCATGAATAAGGCTCCCCAGAATTCTATGAAAGATAAAAATTCAAAAACTAGTACAAAAGCAGGCTCCAAGGTAACACAATCACATTAGCAGAGTAAGGTATAGAGCTTTGAGACCATTTTCTTTAAACTGACTACTAAGGATTTAACAGCATAGTTCTAGTGCCGTTTTAATGTCATGTATTATAAATTCACTCGATCATTGTTTGCTTTTTATGTTTGGAGTTTTATTTGTACACATGCACTTAAAATGGAGATCTGTGACCCTGTATTAACACATTAAAAACCTTATTTTAGTTACCTTCCTCCCTAGTTTCATCAATTAGCCATTTAGATTTAGTATTGTTTTTATATGATATGTGTTTTTAGTAAACAAATAGAAATATAGTGAAAGATTGACAATTGAATAATATTTTTGCTTTCTGTAATTTACAGTCTTATAAGTTGGAATTGAATATAACAATAGCTCCACCCAAATAAGGTACAAATACTGTAGGTTCTCCCACTTCTCACAGGTCACGATATCTCCTGAGTAATTCCCATGTCAAGATACTTTTGGATAAACTTTCCCAGACTTTTATTTGGTTAAAATCTTCAACACCAAGCACTACTTACAGCCTATACTAACCCCTGTAACGTGAGAATACACATACCTTATGTGCAGCAGGAAAATTATGCAATTTTGGATAGGTAGGGCATGTTGGCTTCATTACAATCATAATAATATTCATGTATATTTTTAAGACAAATCAGACAGTACGTAATTCAGTCTGTATTCCTATTTTGGATTTTTTGTATTTACATGTCTTGTAAAAGTAACCCAATGTCTGTAACTTTTCTTTTCAAAATTTGTTGATTGAATTTATCTGTTATTTACAAACATGCACACATCCTCTTTCTTGGTTTCTTTCTTCTCTGTCTATTTCTCTAACTTTGACAAAGATTTTAACAGACCTAAACACGAGGTGAATTGTTGTGCATAGAGTCAACTTGAAATATCAGTTGGCTGGTTAATGGAGATCATGGAGAATCAGGGAGGAGTTGTTGACAATGGGTTACTTCAGTTGTACGCAGTGTATTGAATGTTATGCATGTCATAGAACAATAACATTGCATGAAACAATAAAAATGTCTGAGACTTCGGCTGTAGTTAGTTTTTCATTACCACACCCAACCTTTGTTACATGGCCAGAAACCTACGTGTCGGTTGGCATGAAATGGCTGCTGGTAATAAGTTTCGACCCCTTGGATGGTTTCCATGGTGATGGTTCTATACTGTAAAACAAACACTAGCAGACCCTAGAGACGATAGTTACTCTGTCACTTTCCCCTATCCCTTCCTTCTGAACCAGCCTTGTAATTTTTTTCTTATCTTGCCTATTTCTCTTTTCTTGCATGCATGCTTCACTGCAGTAACTGAGATTCTAGGAGTTTAAAGACAGACAATTTTGCATGATTTTCCTGTATGGTTTTTATTTGACTACTAAAATGGATAGATTTCCTTGCAGGGAAAAATGAACCTTATGGTGACTTTATCCTGTTAACATGCTGAATTTAATCAAATTGCTTTGGTTAAAGTTTAAAACATGAAGTGGTCAAAACTAATATGTCATATTCCTTAGCATATTGAATTCAATACAACAATGGTAGTTTATTGGTAAAGAATGTCTTCTTGAAAATATCTGATAAGGATGTATAGAATGGAAAGGATCATAGCTAGTTTCTTAACTTTTTAACGTGATATGTTTTAGTATAATTTGTGTGGCCAGTAATAGCTAGAATTCTTGCAGTAGCATTAATCTGTTAATGTTGGTTTTGGGTCAAATTTAATTTTCCTAAGCTTTTGCATTACATCTAGCATTATGCATATATTAAGCAATTGAATGGTGATTGCAATTTTTTTTTTTATTCTGGGTTAAGTAAAGATTAAATAGCATGAATGTGAACCCAGTAACTCAATCAGATTTATATAAGGATTATTTGTTTTAAAGTTTTAATTTTGATTGGCAGTAAAAAAGGAATTTATTGCATTTGCACAATTTAAAGTAAATATTTTGAGCCTTTAGTACATTCTTTCAAATATAAATGTCTTCTGGATTTAAAGCTGCCAGGTACTCATTTTTTGTGTACCCAACACATTTTTAATGATTGTTTGCTGTAGATTTGTGTTTTTGTAGTTAGTGACTAATATGCTTGGTGTTGAAGTGATGTAGAAACAGAAAAGGAAAATAAAATCATGTGAAACAAATCATTTGGAGCTTTGAAACTCCCAGAATCAGAAAAAAAAAATCTTGGCATGAGACTGACCCCCTTACACAAATATACACAATACAAAACCTTGCCATCATCTTACAATGAATATTCCCTCCAATTTTATATCAGGAAACCACCCAAAAAACCAACAGCAAAACCAACAACAATAACAAAACAAATCAGAAAACAGCCGACCACTCACATGGTTCTAAGGATCCTGCCCCCCAGAAACATTCGGGAACAAGAGGAGAGTTCAACAATGTATCTCCTCTCCCAAATATTGGGCACACAAATAACAGGTCCTCCACTCCAGTAGGAAGAAATGGTCAAAACTCTCCGACAGAGAGAGAAATGGATTTGGTAAGTTTATTATTGAAGTATGTACAGTGTCACCTCAGTGTATCATTCTGGCATTATATTGAGGGCGGCATTATAAAGAGTTTGACCATTCAGTTTGAAAAAGAATGGTTGATCAACTGATACATCATTGTCCTTTTCTGTTGTCGACATATGACAATGTATGTAAGTGAATGCAATTGTTTTGCTTTAGTTCTAAAAAAAACTTCATTAAATAGTGAGATATTTTGTGCATGTGCATTTGCAAAACACATAAGCATTTGTACAGCTGTTTCATTTGTGTTATGGTTGGTTCTACAATGACTGAATATGTTGAGTAGTTGAAACACACATGTAATGACTGCAGCTTTTTTTTTCTTTGAACACATAAATATGATGTCACACACATCAATTCACATGAAGGTCACATGGTACACAAAATTTACAGCAGCTGATAGTAGTTTCGATTCTCTGCGATTTGTGCATTGGCAGCTCTACTGAACACTTCCAGAGACAATGTTTAGATGATGATATTCAAGTTTTTATCACAATATTATTACCTGTACTTACCTGTTTTCCTGACAAAAACACGAGTTTCATTAGGAATGATTCACTGGACAGACCAGTTTTGTATAATTAAGGCTTATAATGCCTGGTTGTTGGCATTGTTATTGATGTATAAAGATAATTTAACCTTTTCGTACCTGAAAATGGGTGGTGAATGGTGATAGGAGAGTTTGTCTTTTTATCAGGGTTTTAGTATGAATGGGATTCCTTTCTACTCATTCAGATGGGGGAGGGTAGCAATATAATGTGGCAACAATATACCAAGGAGGTGACACTGTACATACATATTACAAATTCCAGTAACTCCCTTTAAGACTGATGGAAATCCATAAATATATAATACTGGTTATAAGACAAATGTATGCATATATGTTATGTTATCTGTAGGCTGCAACAAAAATACAAGCAAATTACAGAGGCCATAAAACAAGACAAGAACTTAATAAAGAGAAAGAGAAAGCCAACAAAAAGGATGCTCTAAGCAATTCACCACCAACCAAAACAGATGATAAAAAGGCATCCAGTCAGCAAATGAAAGAGGATGAAGCAGCAACGAAAATTCAAGCTGGATTCCGTGGTCACAAAACTCGCCAAGAACTTAAAAAAGAAAAAGACAAACAACAGGTAAAAGATGCTAAAAAATCTTCAGTTAATACAGGTAAGACAGCTTCCAATGGAAGCCAGCAAATGAGTGAAGAAGACAAGGCAGCAACTAAGATACAGGCCGGCTTCAGAGGACACAAAACTAGAAAGGAACTCTCACAGAAAAAGAAAGAAGAGGAAGAGGAGATGACTCATGCTGCCACCAAGATCCAAGCCAACTACAGAGGCCACAAAACTAGGAAAGAACTGACAGAGAATCAAGCACCGAAGGGGAATCAAGCACCGAAGGGGAATCAAGCAGTGAAGGATACTAAGACAAATCAATATACCAGTGAGGAAGAACAAGCGGCAACCAAAATTCAAGCCGGTTTTAGAGGTCATCAAACTAGAAAACAATTAAATCAACAGGTATGTTACCCGGAAGCACCCACTGCTGTTGTTGTTAAGTCTGTTAAAACTAAATCATCAAACTGTCTCACAAATAGAAATGACACTGAAATTGAAGATGAAGAAAATGAATTGAAATTAATTAAAAGAAGGTGTGAAGCTGTTACTGATATTCAGGTATGTTTTAAATCCTTTCTAAAGAGAAATCCTAGGTTGTCATCAGCATCTAGCTTGTCTGCAGGATATGGGGTATTGTCTGGGTTATCTCTGAATGGTTTAGAGTTTGATGAAGATGACATTGTAGATGTAGCAAAATTTAAAGCAAAAGAGATATTCTATGGGTTTGTTACTTTTATCCAATCTTCTGTTAGGACATTTATTGTGAGAAAAGCTCAGAAAGAGAGAGAAAATTTGATGAAAGAGACGGAGAAAAGAATCCGGCATGAGAGAAGACAGTTGGGTGTTACTTTACTTCAGAATGCAAGCAAAGGTGTGGTTACACAAACAATGAAAGCACAGATGGATGTGATCAGAGAAAGAGAGAAAAGTGTGACTGAGTGGAATAAGGCAAAACTGAACGCTCTGAAAACAGTACAGATTATCTGTAAAGAATTTGTACAGGACAAGAGAGAACAGTCAGGGGTCAAAACATTGAAGAATCAAACGATTCTCCAATCCAATTGTAGGATGGTTCTTACCAAACTAACAGTGAAAAATCGCCTTCTCAGGAAATCAATGCTACAGGTAAGATCCTTAGCACAGGAAGAAGTTTTCAATGTATTGAAGTGTGTGGAAGAGAAAGAAGCTGCAGCACTTAAGATACAGGCAGGTTACAGGGGAATGAAGATGCGAAAAAGCTGGAGTAATGCATCAAACCTGACTAAAGACACTGCACACTCTAGTCTCAGAACTTCAGAAAATGGAACTGTTAATGCATTAAGATCACAAACAGGAAACCAAAGAGCAAGATCAGCAAAGTGTCGTCACATTAATGATGCAAAACATTTTGAAGCTGTAACATTTCTACAAGTTAACATAAAAACTCATTTGCAAAGGAATAAGACCATGCAAACTGTCCACAAAGATCAAAATGAAAATGATACAGCCTCCAAAGTAGAAAGGAGAGATGATGGTGATGGGAGGAGTGTTTCTATTCTGCTGCTTGATGAGGAAGAAGCACACTTAAATATCTCTTCAAAAGCTGTTAACAATGGGCTGAACACTGCTTTTTCTATGTCTGAGGAGGCATCTCTTTTGAGTTCCCCAGGTAAGGAACGATATGCAGGAGATGGGGCCACTGTTCTAACTGGTGCAATTTCACCAGTTCAAAAAGATAATGACTGTGATGGAAGCATGCATCTCAGAGATGATGGTGATGGGAAGAGCAAAACATTTGAATCTTCACTTGAACCCCACAATGAAAGCATGAAAGAAATTGATCTTGGTGAAGACCTTGCTATTCAGGAAAATGCTGCTGTAATAATACAGTCAGGGTACAGAGGTTATTGCATCAGGAAATCCATCAGTCAAAGTCTGAATGATGACGAGATGTCTTGTGTTCGTTTATTAGATGATGGGGATGGTCGAAGTATAACAATGGTTCAGGAAGAGGAAAAAGCTGTAGTTAACAATGCTGCCACTGTGATACAAGCAGGCTTCCGGGGACATTGGTTAAGAAAACGACTAGGAATTGCCAGACCTAAGAACATGATACTGGATGGTAAGTATGAAAAATCTAAAAGGATGAAAGAAACAACAGATTTATATAGAACGGATGATGGTGATGGAGGACGTGAAAGTTTTGCTGGGAGGACAGACAATACAGCTGAATTAACTAGAAGTGAAAATATTGAGTTGAGCAGTGTGTCATTTCGATCAAGGGAAACAAATTTCAGTGAACAAGAGGAAAATATTTATCAAACACAAGGTAATGTTGAGCAAGAGAAGGATGGTGAAAGGGATAAGGCTGCATCAACAATCCAGTCTTCATTTAGATCTTTCCAAACTGGAAAACAATTTGTGAAGGATGTGAACAAAGGTAAGGCGGATGTTACTAAGGTTGATGAAATGAATAAAGCAGCCATGAAGATTCAAGCATCATACAGAGGATACAGCGTTAGGAAACAGTCCCCAGTACAGTTGATCGGGGAGGTTAAATCCGCAGAAAATATTGAAAGGAAGGATGATGTAGATGGAAGATGTTATCATAGAACAACAGGTAGGGTAGATTTATATAAAGAAGGAAACTTCAAGTCTAGGGATCTTGAAGACGTGAAGGAAATTATGGCAAATATTACACAAAACGATTTTAGAGACGATAATCTTGCCACAAGGGAGGAAAAGTTCCAGCGAAATAGTGAAAACAGTTCCCAGGAGAAAGAAGGTGTACAGAGTGAAGTAGATGATGTCGTTGTACAACCGAGGCTGGAAGATGATGGGGATGGGAGAAGCCTTCACAGTGCGAGGACAATGAGTAGAATGTCAAATAACAAGCACAACCAAGCAGAGGGGGATCAGAATAATTCTGTTCTCAGGGATGATGGGGATGGGAAAAGCCTTCACAGTACGAGGACAATGAGTAGAATGTCAGATAATAAGCACAACCAAGCAGAGAGGGATCAGAGTAATTCTGTTCTCAAGGATGATGGTGATGGTAGGAGCTTCTCCTTCCTTGATCAGGATCATACTGCGGGATCAAGCAACAAGAATCATGGGGTAGTGCCCTTAGCGATGAAACAGTATGCAGAAGACACTGCAGCCACCAAAATACAGGCACATTACAAGGGGTACAGAGTTAGGAAAAATGGTTTTGTGGACAGGAAAATTAGTAGTGTTGAAAATGCTATCCCAGACACATTTGATTATGTAACCTATATTGACAGCGGAGAGATAGATACAAGAAAATCTGCAGGAAATTCTTTATCTGCAATTTCAGGTGAGACTGAAGAAGAAGACCTCAATGAAAATGATATCATGGACATAAAGCAAAGAGCAGCTTCAAAAATCCAAGCACATTTTAAAGGATATAGATATAGAAAGAGGATAAAGTCTGCAAAGGAAAATGAAAATTTCAAACCAAGTATTCATAACTCTACCATGAAAGACACGAGTGTTACTGTTCTACAAGCTGGCTTTAAAGGTATCCTGAAAATCAAAGAAGATACATTTGATGATGACCGCTACTCTTCTCCACCATTCACACCTCCACGTGAGGAGTTTCAACAGCCTCCTACAATGATGCTTACCAGTAAAAGTCCAAAGGAAGTGATGAAGAGACAGATGACTGTTCCTCAAATAATACAGAGGGACGTCAATATTACATTGTTACAGTCTGCCTCAAGAGGTATCGCAGTACGGTCTAAGCATCCAAATATGAAGACAGCAAAACCAGAAATTAGTCACAGTGTTTCATTAAGGGATAAAGAGACAAAGAAATGCAAGAGTGAAATAACTAATTCAGGGACATTTATCCTAACCGATGAGGGGAAAAGCAACACCAAAGGTACATTTATATCAAATCAGTTGTCAACAGCTTCTGAAAATGACACTTTAACAAACAACAGTGTTGATAGTGGACATTATACAGTAAAGCCAAGTGATAAAGATATTAAAAGTCTGAAAAATAGAGAGAGAGAAAGAGAGAGTGCTGAAAAAAGTCATGTTAAGGAGGAGAATGAGAATCAAATGAGTACTGCTAGTGCTGAGAGTAAAGAGAAAAGTTGTGAAAATGGAATGGAGAGTGAGAAAAATTGTGAAAATAGAATGGAGAGTGATAGAAATTCAGAACTTAAACCTGATGATGGTGATGGCAGAAGCAGTGCAACAAAAAGTGCCAGGAATGTAGTGGCAGCAAAGATAGACAGCAGTAATTCAGCAATATCGTTAACTCCCAGTGTGGGCGTTAGTGGAAAACAGGTCAATGAATGTGATGGGCACAGACGAACAAAGTTCACATCTGATAGCACTGTTGAAATTTCTTGTAATCAAGATGACAACATAACTGAAGGTAAGCCATTTCATCCAAAGGTCAGAGGTCCATTGAAGGTTCTACATGAAAGAAATATTGTTGTTACATCTCAGGATGATAATCCCAATTGTTTGGATTATTTGGATCACCACTTGTTCGATATAACCTACAGAAAAAGATCAAGACGCCCCAAATCCCTGGAACTCAAAAGAACATTACCAGTTCTTCCCACTCCTCTGGTATTTAGATCAAAAACGGAAATAATTCACGGAATTCAAAAACAAGTTATTTCTCAAGAAATGTTAACAGTTTCATTTCCAAGGAGAGTGAGAAGCAGTTTGAGTGCCACAGATCCAAATTTTTCAAACATTCAGCCAAGTTCTCAGTCTCTGTACTTGGGTAACTCTGTTCCATTTCAAAAGGGTGTTGAATTCAATGGGGAAAAGGAAATGAATTCATGTACGAAACTTGGTAGTAAACAGGTCTCGTTTGACTTGTCTGCAGAAAGAAAGAAGCAAAGAAAGTCTCCTGACTTGATGAGTATGGAAAGTGGGTTATCAAATGCAAAGAAAAGGGTTGAAGATGAGGAAGTAAATGACTTGATGGGAGAGCAGTTAAATACAGAGAGTGAAAGTGAGAAAGTGAGCAAATATGGTACAGATGAAGGTCAGATGAGTTCCAATGAAGAGAGTTTGGAAAGGGAAAGGAAAGAGATTGTAGAAAACATAACAAAAAGTGAAAGTAAAACAGAAAGAGAAGTTGCAAATGAGAGTGAAACTAGAGGGTGTGATGAAATGAAAGTTGTCCAAGAAATGGCTTTGGATGAGCAAATCTTTAAGTTGAATGGCAGACACAGTACTTCTGAGAGTGTTAAGAGCTCCTGCAGTGAGAGAGCTGTATTTAGTGATGATGGAGATGGCAGTAAGTTGAGGACCAGTATGATTGAAGGAAACAATGAGGAAAACTTGAAGCAAAGTACTGCTGACAGTTCAGGGAGTTCTGGCAATCCAGTTTTAAGTGACGATGGGGATAGGAGAGAAGTTAAATTTAGTACAACTAAGAGTAATGTACAAACCATGAATTTAACAGAGGAGGAGAACACTGAAAGACAAAATACCAGTGTGTCTGTAGATAGTGCTAGAGTTAATGGTGATGACATTACATGTGATGCTGGAGAAGAAAGTAAATACAGAAAGATGACAGCTGAAAGTAAAACACCAGATGTGGTTGGTGCTGAAGAGGAGAATGCACCTAGACAAAGTATTGCTGTAAATATCTCCCGAGAAAGCTGCAGCAGCGATCCAGTGTTCAGTGATGATGAGGACGGAAATAAAGTCAGGGGTGGTACACATGTAAGTAAGGCAGAGGTGTGTGGGGGTGAAAGGAAAGAGCAAATAGCAAGCTTCAATAAGCCTAAGCCTGAGAGAACTGTAAAATCTGGAAGTTCTACTAGTAGTGGCAATCCTGTCTTTAGTGATGATGGTGATGGAAATAGAGACAGAGTGACTGCTATTAAAAGTGAAAATAAGTCTCAAGAGTATGAAAGTGAAAATAAATCTGTAGATAATGAAAGTGAAAATAAATCCCAAGATAATGAAAGTGAAAGTAATGCTTTAGAATACCTGGGTACAAAAGAAGATGAGAAAACTTCCAGACCAAGTAGTGTTGTATTGTTAGGTACCCCTGTGCTCAGTGATGATGGGGATGGGAACATAGTCAGGGTCAGCACAAAGGAGACAAAAGATTCAAGACAAGGTAGTGCTGTTGATGCGGGGGGTTCTAGAATTAGTAGTGGGAACTCTGTTTTTAGTGATGATGGGGATGGCCGAGCATTGAGGGTTAAATCTAAAACTCTTAAGGGCATTAAAGAGTTTATCATTCCTAAACCCACTCCTTCTCAAGACATAGAAATCCCAGACAGGAAACAAAGCAGATCTGACCTAGTTATACAAATCCCAGACCAGAAACAAAGCAGATCTGACCTAGTTATAGAAATCCCAGACAGGAAACAAAGCAAATCTGACCTAGATGCTATTGACAACCGTAATGAAATGTGAGTATTATGAAATACTAAAAATTGGACCAACAGTAACTTGAGTTACAACTCGATGTGTGAAAAATTTCATTATTTCTATCAGTTACAGATATACTCAATTATTGTTTGACTCAGAATTACCTGTTGTCACTATTTGGAGAGGTTTGATGAGAAAGCACCCTTTTTATGCAAACTTGCTGATTTGCACAAACCTAACTAAAACGGAGGCTGACTGGCACCTCAGATTTAGAAGAAAAACCATGAATTGTATCTGACATTTTGTACACTGCATGATGGTGTAATATTTCTTTGATCGCAAGACTTTCTTATGTACATGTGCATATATAAAAGCCATTGAATGTGTGTTCTTACCAGCATGACTATATATTTCAGAAGCAATCATGATCTAAGGAAGGTAATAGCTGGGGTCTGCTACAGTAATTGGGTACTTGTTGGATAAAATTTCTGTGGTACATAGTAGTTAGCTTGTAGATACCTTGCATATTAGTTGCTAATTCAGTTTTCCAATAGAGTAGTATAAAATATATTAATCTTAGATCATGATTTGCTCTGTAATTGGTGTAGGTTAATATGTAGATTTTGAAATAGTAAAATTATTATTTCAAAACGTTTGTTGTTAAGATATATTTCCTGTTGTTATGAGAATGTTGCATGCAGATTGTAATTTAGCAAAACAGGTAGAATATGGAATGACCAGTAACAGCATGTACATGAATGCTATATATGTTTGAATTGTAATATTAGATCTTGAGCAACTAATATGTAGGAAAACAATGCAGCATATAAGTTTGATCGTGCAGCCCTGATGTATGGTGTAAGGTTGCACATTGTATCAGTGTCACAGTACTGGTGTTTTGTACAATGGACAAACAAACTTTCAGCTCAACTGTTATTTATTGTCTTGTTTACATATGTATGATATCACTCGTTACAATTTATTTTAGTGACGATTGTTTGTTTGAAACATTGAATTGATATTGATGTTTTGTACAACATTTTGGCAAAATGTCATAGATTTTGTTTTAAGGACATTTCCTGCTGTACTTATGTATGTGTTGAAGATCACTTTTCGGTCTTTGATGACCTTTACCCCCCACCAGTTGCCATGGGAATGTGTCACTTGGGTGATTTGTATGTCCAGTGTGTGTTGTTCTGCACTTCTAGCATCATCTGCTTTCTGTGTGTCATCCATTGTCAATATTTCAATTTAAAGAAATTTATGTACATTTATTCAGTATAGTATTATTAATCAATTTACGCATGTATACAATTTGTGATCCTTTATATTTTACTTCTTCCAAAGTTAAGAAAATCTTTTGAACTCATATTTCATAATTGCAAGCAATTAATTTCTGAATGATGGGTGACTACATTCATGAAGTTTTCAGATGCAGAATTCACATTCCAACTGTTTCAAAATGCTTTCTAGTGAAATATTTCAAAGATCTGAAGATTCAATCAATATTGTCATAAAGAACATATGTTCTAAATTCTACAAGTTATATTGTAATATATGCATTTTATTTATCTAGTTCATATTATGGCTTTCAAGAGCTTTTGATAATTCAAAGTTGAAAACAAGTTTGTTTTAAACTCAACAATATTTATATATATTTTTATTTTATTTTATTGTTGACAGGGTGACAAGGCAAATGCACAACAAGATCAAAAGCAACCAAATGCACCTCCTGCACAGAGCAACACCCCTGCACCTACCCAAAGTGATAAAACAGCCCCAAAGAGTGATCAGACTGCCCCCAAGGGTGATCAGACTGCCCCCAAGGGTGATCAGACTGCCCCAAAGAGTGATCAGACTGCCCCCAAGGGTGATCAGACTGCTCCCAAGGGTGATCAGACTGCCCCCAAGGGTGATCAGACTGCCCCCAAGGGTGATCAGACTGGCCCAAAGGGTGATCAGGCTGAACCCAAGGGCGATCAGAATGCCCCAAAGGGCGATCAGAATGCCCCAAAGGGCGATAATGCAGCTAAGAAACCTGAAACCGATAGTAGCGCTAATAAGGGGGATAAGCCCCCCATTACTGCAGACTCCAGCAGAGCTCCTCCACCTGCCGGTCAGATGGACCAGTCTGTGCCACAGGGGGGCAACACTGGCCCCACAACAGGAGGGGATGAAGCTCAGACTAAATAGAACTACTATTTTGTTATTGGGGAACATTGTTAAATGTAGTTTTATTTCATATATACTGTGTGCAGGTATATACAAAACATTCCAAGAGATGATGATAGACTGGCAAGATTGTACAGCTAACTCAAACACTAATCAACATCAAATGAAAGAAAGAACTGACAAAAGATTAACCTTTATTATATATCTGTCTGTGATCTTTGATTTTGAACATGGTGCAGTAGATCTTACCTTGAGGTTACATGGTGCAGGCTTTTGCATTAATAATGTGTGCATTTCTTTGTTTGTCTTGCTTATTTAACAAAGAAGTTCTTTTTCAATCTTAAAATTAACTGCTACAAAAACTAAACTGGATCTGATGTAAATGTGCAACACTCGGTCATGAAAAAGAACTTCTCTTTTAACTGCATGCGTAAATACTGGTTAAAGTTAGGTGGGCTTTCTCATGTATTATCACACCATTTGCTTCTTTTGCAGAAATGAGGTGACAGATGGATTTTCATTGGTTGCTGGGATGATATCACCATGACTTCCAGAGAATTGCATTGTTTTTACTAACCCTACTCAGTATCTATAACTGCATGATTTGTATTAGTGTACAAGAGTTTATTTATAAATTGATTTTGCATGACAAAGTTTAAAGTTATGTTGGTGAGCTTGGGCAAAAAATGATTTTAAAAAAACCAGAAGACCCAACAAAAAAGCACAGTTTTTAGCATTGTGTAGATATCTCTTACCTAGCATATATTCATGTTCCCATAACAACTTAGATTACCATTATAAAGAATATTTTATGTGAACTGTGATATGTATATAGTTCCTATTTCTTGGTTGGATCACAAATGCTCAACCTAACGTCCTATTTTTATCGATATTTCCCATAACACATATTGTACTATACCCACAATAATTCCTCCTGTTGTTATGAAACAAAATGATATATTTTTTACTTGTGTTTTCCTCATGAGGTAAACTAGAGTATTGTCCAAAGGATTGTTGTTTTTTTTTTGTTTTTCATTTCAAAGCATTCGGTTATTTAAAACACCATATCATGTACATAGACTATTATTCGGAATTCAGAGATTGAACTGTAGATATCAGGTGACCTAGAATTATATTGACAAGTCAATGAAGTCTTGTGTGTGTCATAATTATCACTAAGGCCGAAGGACCAGAATTTATCCAAACATTCCGTCCAATTTATTTATTGAAAACGTTTTTGTTGTCTGTGATACCAAACTTTTATTTTTTCACATAATTGTATTTACACTGAAGTCCCAATATTCTTTTAACCAGCACGCTGTATTATGATTAAGTGTATTCCTGCGGCTTCTAACTCGAGTTCCATTATTTTCTCTTTAGCTCTATGCATGGAAGGACAATCAATATACAAAAGTCCCAATATTTGTTTCAGATTTTAATACAGTAAATTTTAAGCTTCAATAGATAAATTTATGTCTCCAGCGCATATATGATTATTATATTTATATTGTACGGCTATGACAATTCTATTGTCCATATAATGTTCTCTGAAATAAAATTTGATATTTGACACATTCCTTCTGGTATTATTATAAACCTGACAAGATCATAGGGTTTTGACGCGTTCACACACGTGCACAGTCCCTGATATCAGGGGAAACGCTTGGGTCGCATGTAATAAAGGAACCTGGACGGTGTGCTGTTTTCGGCAGAATTTTATTTGTTTGAACATGTATGTTGTTTTACATCCCATTCGAAATTTTATTCACTCATGAGGAGACGTCACCAGTATGGAGCGCCAGATTAACATAAACTCAAGTAATTTAAGATATCTTTAATTATTTGAAGATATCATCAAATCATTTGATACGCACAACAATTCAATTAAAGATCTCTTCAAATAATCAATATCCTCAGTTATGAATTACTGCGCGTATTAATTCAATTGTTGATAGCATTGTTATTCTGCAAGAAATGAATTGTTGCTGTTCAAGTGGATTGATGGATTGTTGTTTTCACCACACTCAACAATTTTTCAGTTATCTGGTGGCGTCCAGTTTTTATTGGTGGAGGAGAGAACCCAGATACAACGTACCCGGGAAAAAACCACCGACCTTCCGAAAGTAAACTGGCAAACTTTCTCACATAGATCGGCGCGAGCGAGAATCGAACCCACGCCGACTATCAAATGAATTGATGATACCGATTGAATTGTTGCGCGCTGCAATTCAATAGTAGAGAGAAATAACTCGATTAATTCGCGCACTAATTCTTTTAGAGCAAATACCAAATTAGAGAGATCTCCAATTCAACATCCCCACAACTGAATTGTTGATCGATTGCTCTCATTTAAAGAATTGATGCGTGCATTAATTTATATATTCAAAAGCATTGTGAAGTAATTAAAGATGCCGTCAATTGAATTAAAGAGATCATGGAATGATTATACGGTGCTCTAAATAAAATTTTGCGAGCAATCATTCTACCACATTTATGGACACATCAATTGAATTTATGAGAGTAATAATTAAACTGATGCGCTCATCAAATCAATTATTGCTCACATCAATTGAATTAATGCGCGCCTCAAATCAATTGTTGCTATCATCAATTAAACTGATGCACGCATTGATTCTGTTATTGCGTGCAAAGTTAAACGCAAGGAAAGCTAAAGTGGGCAGATGTGCAGGCTAAACTACTCTAAACAAAAGCATAAAATATCACAGAGTCGTAGCTGCCCGGCTAGGCAATATACAAGTATTGGTATTATTTAGTTTCATTCATGAAAGTTGAAGATAACGAACAGTGATCAGTCGGGAATACATAATTAAGAGTTGGGCAAACACGGACCTCTGGACATACCAGAGGTGGCATCAGGTGTCTAGGGGTAAGCATCCCCTGTCGATCGGTCACACCCGGTGTAAGCCCTATATTTGGACCAGATAAACGGAGTAATCCGTAGTCAAAGTTTGTGTGTAAAGAACGGCCTAACAACTGGTATGAAACATGTCGGAGATCATTTGACACAATGACAGGTTGTATTGGCAAACTAGATCGTTATAACGACCACAGAATTTGCAAAATGATGACTTTACAGGACCGTTGAAACCACTGTAACATCAACTTCTCATCAGTAGCCTCGTGTCTTGATTTCAAATGAAAAATGTATCAAAATTAAGTCGGCCATAATAACGATGAAAAGGCTAAGATAACTAACAGTATTCAATCTCGTAATTCCTATAGAAAATACAAATCAGAGGGATGGGCAAACACGGACCCCTGGACATACCAGAGGTGGCATCAGGTGTCTAGGGGTAAGCATCCCCTGTCGATCGGTCACACCCGGTGTAAGCCCTATATTTGGACCAGATAAACGGAGTAATCCGTAGTCAAAGTTTGTGTGTAAAGAACGGCCTAACAACTGGTATGAAACATGTCGGAGATCATTTGACACAATGACAGGTTGTATTGGCAAACTAGATCGTTATAACGACCACAGAATTTGCAAAATGATGACTTTACAGGACCGTTGAAACCACTGTAACATCAACTTCTCATCAGTAGCCTCGTGTCTTGATTTCAAATGAAAAATGTATCAAAATTAAGTCGGCCATAATAACGATGAAAAGGCTAAGATAACTAACAGTATTCAATCTCGTAATTCCTATAGAAAATACAAATCAGAGGGATGGGCAAACACGGACCCCTGGACATACCAGAGGTGGCATCAGGTGTCTAGGGGTAAGCATCCCCTGTCGATCGGTCACACCCGGTGTAAGCCCTATATTTGGACCAGATAAACGGAGTAATCCGTAGTCAAAGTTTGTGTGTAAAGAACGGCCTAACAACTGGTATGAAACATGTCGGAGATCATTTGACACAATGACAGGTTGTATTGGCAAACTAGATCGTTATAACGACCACAGAATTTGCAAAATGATGACTTTACAGGACCGTTGAAACCACTGTAACATCAACTTCTCATCAGTAGCCTCGTGTCTTGATTTCAAATGAAAAATGTATCAAAATTAAGTCGGCCATAATAACGATGAAAAGGCTAAAATAACTAACAGTATTCAATCTCGTAATTCCTATAGAAAATACAAATCAGAGGGATGGGCAAACACGGACCCCTGGACATACCAGAGGTGGGATCAGGTGCGTAGGAGGAGTAAGCATCCCTTGTCGACCGGTCACACCCGCCGTGATCCCTATATTCCGATCAGGTAAACGAAGCAATCCGTAGTCAGAATCAGTGTGCCAAGGACGGCCTAACAGTTGGGATGTGGTATTCCTCCTTAAGTAATACAGTGTCAGGCTCTTCGCAAAGGACGAGTCATGTGACACGGCTCCGGGTTGGAGAATCGAATCCGCGCCTGCTGCTGTCATGAAGCAAGTTTTTATCAACAGAAACTAGTAAACAAATGATCGATATTATTTTTAACGATTCAGTATGGGGTGGACTATTTGTGCGTGAAGTCAAAGGTGTGGTGTATCGCAACTACCTTTAATTGACTGTATGAAGGAGCTCGGCCTCGGAAATGTTTGCAAATTTGCATATAAATGATGATTGTGTTATCCGAGGTATGATAGTCTAGCTAGCTGCCATTTAACCCATAATATAGCAGACTGCGGTACGTGCACCTCATCAATTCTGTTATCACATGTAATGGCTGTTAATATTTCATTTTCTAAAAGTACACAACGTGTTCCTTTGCCCCGCATGACGTTTTCCTGCCATGCGAATTAAAATGTTCTATCATATTGTAATTTATTTTTATTTTTTTTTTTCTGTTACCCAATAAATACAAAATTCAAAATATGACAGTTTTTTTTTTTCGTGAGTTGAAATGTTTTGAAATTACGAATATTTTTTCTTGTAATCGAATAATGTTGGCATATGTAAAGTTGATCGAAGGGAATAGAAATTCTTATCAAATCTCGTACACTGTACGGTAAAATGGTATGTAAATTCTGATCAAACCTCATACATTGTACGGTAAAAAAAAAGAAAAGGATATTTTTATGCAACCAAAATTCTTTGGTATAAAAATAAAAACTGTAAATTATGATAGGTATTATCGGTAGCTTTGATTATAATTTTGCTTTCATTAATTTCCTCTTTCCATGAAGTCCACGCATTCATCTACAACTCACTTCCAAATTCTGAGATTTTGTACTTCACAGTAAATGAAGAAATGCATGTTGCTTCGGTAAACATTTTATATTGATACAATATAAGAATAGAGAGAGAGAAAAAAAATTGCTCGTAATATCTTAAAATTCCTGTTTCAGGTCAAAAAAAAAAAAAAAAGAGGTAAAATTAAGGAGAAAAATCCTGTGAATTACTTACAATTCTCACTTCTAATTCTCAGTAACGTTATTTTTGCGCTAGGTTGGTTTATGAACGCGAAAATAACACCCGTGAATATCTTGAAATATACATAAAGAGACTGAACGTTCATTAAAATCATGATTCTCGGGTAAAACACGAAAGTCTCGCCGTATGTGAATGAATTACATTACGACAATAAGGATAAAACCACATAGTGACATTTGAATACCCGAACTGTCGCCATTTGAATTACACATGCACCGGACTTCGTGTAACAAAATTGTACACATTTTCCGCTCCAAGTTGATTATCATTTACATATCCTATGTGTCTGCCTATATGCTATCTATAAATATTGGTAACCATTTTCTTGTGAATGCGTTGCAGTTATACACAAGGCGCGTATGTATACAGATAAATATAGTGCATCTATTTTAATTGCTGGGTATTCCGAGAAGTAAGAATAGAATGTAAATCAAAATCTCGCAACTCCTATAAGGAATACAAGATTAAGAATTGGGTAAATACGGGTCCCTGGACATACCAGAGGTGGGATCAGGTGTCTAGGAGGATAAGCAAACCCTGTCGACCGATCACATCCGCCGTTAGCCCTGTATCTTGATCAGGTTAACGGGGCAATTCGTAGTCAAAATCAGTGTGTAACGAACGGCCTAACAATTGGTATCAAACGTCAGACATTATTTGTCCCATTGACAGGTTGTATTGACAAACTAGATCGTTATAACGACCATAGAATCGAAATGCTGATTTTAAACGAGGCAGTTGAATTCCGTGAAACATCAACTTGTTTGTGTTCTATGTGATATATCGAATTGGCATATGAATGAAATTTATTACTGTTAATAGATAAAATGTGGCCGATATACATTGCATCAAAATGTCGAGCTGAAGACCACAAGATATTTTTTCTTCATGTAGAAGGTTTTCAATAACTTCTGCCTCGTAAGAATATAAAATAGGTCAGCTAATAAAGGAGCACAATTCGTGTCCATGGGAATTTCAACTGATTGTTGGAAGACCTGATCACCAAAGACTTCGAAGATGCTGTCAATGAGGAACTCCGGCAGCTATTTAATATCATCTTCAGTGTACTTGAGCGTAGAATTAGAGTGGTGTTTAACAAATTATTGAATGACTGATCACTAGATATGAATATTTCTTTTTCCAATTTTGTTGAAGAAGGAACCATCGTTGTCAAAAAGTATGGTCGTTAATTTATCGTAAAGAATGGTCGTGTAAAGTGTTGAAAAGTCACGCGTTTTGACGATGTTGATTTGAGAAGTTTTGTGTTTTCAAATTTACTAAACGTTCTTCAGAATGTTTTAGAATCGACACTTGATTTACACCACTTTTGAAATATGTTGTGGCTCAATACCCTTGAAGTTCCTTCTTCACAGCTGTTAAAATATTCGTGAGGAGCAAATATAAGTGCTTGTTAGATTGATTGTTGTTTTCCGCCACACTCAACAATTTTTCAGTTATCTGGTGGCGTCCAGTTTTTGTGGATCCAGCAATGTATCTTTGTAAGAGTCATTATAAGCTATGGAATCCAGTGTAGGGACGGTAACACGTATTCATCCGGAGAACCGCCCCATTTAATCGCTTCGTACGACAAGCAAGGGGTACTGAGGACCTATTCTATCCCGGATCCTACGGGGATGTATAATGTGTACACATGAAGTATATTATGAAAAAGATATAATACATCATTATAAAGGGTGTTAAGAAAGTTCGTTCCATGATTTACAGCATGCCTAAAATTATTTATAAACAACTCATATACAAGTTTATATGTTTTTAATAACCAGACAGTCCACCTTTGTTTTTCAATACATTTTTTATTCTATTTGGCATTGAATGAATCAAAGAAATCAAATGTTTCTGAAGTATCTCCCTCCATGCACGGTGAAGTCGGCGTCGTAATTTGCACATTGTCGTTGGGCGCGGATCCTTGTAGGCCTCGGTGTCCAGAATACTCCATAGATTTTCGATGCAATTTAGGTCTGGGGAATTGCCTGGCCATTCTACTTTGGTAATAAAGTTTGGTAGATTATTTTCACACCAATTCTGTGTTAGCAGGGCAGTGTGAGGGGTTGCTCCATCTTGAACAAATGTGGCGTGTCCTGGATATTGAAGTAACTTTCGTTCGTCGATCCTACCACTATTTTTCTGTCGATTTAGAGCAGGTTTTAGTTCTTTTTGAAGGATATTGTTCACATAATAATCAGCATTAATAGTTTTGCCGGCTGGAACAATGTGAAGTTTGGATAATCCCTGTACTCCCATCGCACCCCATACCATGACTATAGCGCTCGACTTGACGCAGCTTACATCTGGATCCTCATCTGACTGGGACCCCCATACAACATCGTCCTGTCGGTTCGGAACATGAAACAAATATTTCGTAGATTCAGCACTAAAGATGTAGTTTTCCCAGTCATCAGCCGTCAAATGCTTGTGATCACGAGCAAATTTTAATCTCTTTTGCCTCTGTGTTTTCGTCAATAGTTGATTTCTCGGTCTTTTAAATGCCTTCCATTTTTTAACTTTTCGCAAATAATTAAAAACAGTTACATGACTCACATTAAAGCCTGAGTTCTTAAGTTCCTTGCTGCATTTCTTTGTTGATTTTCCTCGTTTGTATTTTATGTTTTCCACTTTTCTCTTCACTACCCCCACTATCTTCGAAGGCCGACCGGATCTCGGTTGATCGGATAGTTGTTTATTTTGCTCTCGCCTTCGCCTCCACTTTGTTACCCATCGCTCACTTTTACATAGCTGCTTAGCCACATCCTTCACACTTAATCCTGCATCTAATAAAGCCAAAGCTTGAGCTCGTTCATTGTACAGGACGTCAGCTTTTTCACTTTTTCACAAGAGAGTGCACATAGGGAAGGATAACTGCTGATATAATGAAAAAAAAGTCTATAGAGTTACCAGTAAAAATTTGAAACAAAGACATGTCGTTTTTCTATTTAATTTTTCAAATTTACAAACGGAACGAACTTTCTTAACACCCTTTATGTATATACACTGTATCGTGATATTTTGGTATAAGCATTGTATCATGATATATTTCTATAAATTTTAGGCTTATGCTCGGCGCTTACGGCCATTGAGCAGAGAGGGATCTTTATCGTGCCACATCTGCTGTGACCTCGGTTTTTACGGTCTCATCCGAAGGACCGCCCCATTTAGTTGCCATGTACGACAAGCAAGGGGTACTGAGGATCTATTTTCACAACCCGGATCCCCACGAGGCTGTTTAAAACTGAAACAGTATGTTGAAGAATTGCATCTTTTGAAAGGGCAGTTGGAGTATAAGTAGGATTACCAATGTGGAATTTATGCCGAGTTCCTTTAAAATGCAGTTGCAATAATGAGATTCACAAAGACAACGTTGCTGTTGCAAGCTTTGTCAGCTGAAACCAAAATATCTTCCTCTTGTCATCATCGCCGCTAGCCCATGTTGAAATATACGCTTCTCTCCTTTTTCACCCGTGGCTCTTTGCTTGAAAATTTACTCATTTCTCATGAACGAGAATGATGTAATTCGTTGACCAACAGAATTCACGCTTGGCCTAAAATAGAAGATCTGGTTTAGTGCAGCCGCGTTTAACTCATTAATGGCTGCGACCATGAAAATTTGTTCTTTATGAAACTAAACTATCTTTGACAAGAAATCATATACCCCAAAATCTGTTTGTTCATTTATTAACTGTTCAATGTCGAAATCGCCATATCTATATATACATGTGGGTTCTGTTTTGGTGAGTTTTACCGAAGAAATAGAAAAACAAGCGCTCTGATTGGCCAAGAGTAATTAGCTTGCATTCAACTAACCTGAGCTCCGATTGACCGGATTGCGTCATGCATATTTATAAGAAAGCCATAGGTGAAAAAGGAGGGGACGTCACATTTCAGTTGTGGCTTGCTACGATGTCCTCATGTAACCTATCTAATTCTTTTAGTACTTTTAGTTACTAAACTTAGAAGGATAGATTTTACGCACTCTTGTTTTGATGTGTCCAATACGCGATTTTAATATTCCACTTATACTTTTTATCTATTCTGACAAGGTATCAAGTTCTTTTTTCACCCCGTGGGGATCCGGGTTGTTAGAATAGATCCTCAGTACCCCTTGCTTGTCGTAAGAGGCGACTAAATGGGGCGGTCCTTCGGATGAGACCGGCAATGGTGACGTCTCCATATGAGTGAAAGATTTTCGAGCGGGACGTTAAATAATATTTAATCAATCAATCAATCAATCAACTTTTTCATATTTAGCCCATCATCTGGCGTAATCTTCGACATAATTCATGACAGAGATGAAGTTCTGTCGCCAATTGAAAGTCCAGGGTTCTCTGAATGTAGGACCTTTTAAAAAGTCCTCATTTTCAATTATATCAACATCACCAGTAAAGACATGTCTTGCTATACTATAGTTAAAAGAAAGCGAAGAGCAAGGACCCGTGTACGTGGATTATGTGTAATATAATCAATATCTAGGCACAGTAAAGTTTGTAAGTAAACAGTCTGGATAATTAGTAGAAGTTTATTTGTAGAAAATCCAGAGTTTGAACTTACAGTATGCTATACATAAGAAATGAATTTCAGTTTTTGAAAATACATGATGTCGGCGTAAGGCACCGCAGTTGATACCTCCCCCCCCCCCCCCCCCCCCCAGAAATATTTCTTAGATATACAATATAACAATATATATAACAATTCTAAGGTGCACGAAATAGGTTGAAATTACGACCTTTTTGTTCATATACCTTCTTAAAAAGGTCAAAATTCTTCATCTAAAGCGTTTTATCAGATTTTTAAAATATATATTGTGCTCGCCAATGATATCAAAGAACAATTTGTAATGTTTTTGCTTTATATCTATCCTCCCATATGCATTTTCAAGCCCTAATCTCTCACATTCTTAAAATTCGTATAGAAAATTAAAAAATTCTACTGTCAACATTTTTATGCCTAATCTTGGTTGTGGTGGGAAAGAATCTGGCTATTCGGTTATAACTCTAATCTCATGCGTATATATATATATATATTGGATCTTTCAAGCAAAGTTATTCGCAAACAAAATTCTTCTAAATTAAGTTTCAATATTCAATCAATTTACCTGCCTTTCATAAAAAAAATTTTCTTTGCAAGTATACACCTGTATCAGGAATGTTTCCAGCGGACACCATTCTGCGTGAATGAAAGTGAAATCAAGAGTCTACAGGAAGATGATCGGACAAACGAGAAGAGGATGAATGTTCACACTTCACATCGTATTTGAACAGTTCATTTGATATTTAGATCCGCACATTGGGCAACATTGAAAGATTATTCATCTGTCTAAATCTAGTATTTAGAATCTCACGGCAAGGAATATTATTGCAGAGAGATTCTGGAAAGTTAGTAGCTGTTGGCAATTTCTAGGTTTAACTTTTAAAACGTACTGAATTTTTTTTTTTTTGAACCTTGTAAAGTCCCATGTAGTGAATATGAAGTTTCAAGCCATAACTCATGGATGAGGGTTTGAATAGAACTACACAAAAATGTATTTAAAAGTCTTTTTCTCAAAAGTGGGAAGAGAGTTGAGCACTCTCGTATAGAAATCATAATTACTTCGAACCACAATAAATCTGAGATAGTCTTGTGATAAAATTTCCCCAGTGTCTGAATTGATGAATGGTTAGCTCTGCGTTGTTGAACAGCTTATAGTGTTTCAATCTTGTTAGTCGTATCTCTTTATACATACAACATTCAGGTTGTTTTAGTCGTCAAATTTCTCACACAAGTTGATCCAAACTTTTAAACATGACGGTAAATAACACGGGCGAACATTATCGCACATCGTCAGCGAGTACAGTCTGTTATAACAGACGTAAGAGGGCGCGGTGTCTCTCCCACACAGAAGCAATAGGATCTGATCACAGAGCCAGCGTCTTCAGTCCGCATGCCTTCCACTCTGCTGGATGCACTCCGAGGAAATATCGCCGACCACTGGGGAGGGGAGTAGAGAGTATGCTGGGCGGATTTTGCCCCCCCCCCCCCTTTCAAATTATATTCTTACTGGTAACCAAAGAGAAGTAACCGAGAAAGATTCGAGGTTTTGACATCGTTACTAACTAAAGGCACATTGTACATCAAATGATTGGGGCCTCCGTGGCCGAGTGGTTAGAGCATCGCGCTCAAAATCACAAGGCCTCTCACCTCAAGTCGGCGAGGGTTCGAAACTCGCTCGCGCCGATATATGTGAGAAAGTTTGCCAGTTTACTATCGGAAGGTCGGTGGTCTCTTTCCCAGGTACATGGTATCTGGGTTCTCTCCTCCACCAATAAAAACTGAAAAATTGTTGAGTGTGGCGGAAAGCAACAATCAATCAGTCACTCAATATATCAAATGATTTAACTTCGGAGGACAGCCAGGTGTTGCACTACAGAATTAGTGTATTGATTAAACACATGAAGTATCTATCATTGTTCATACAGAATCCATTCCGACAATTATCAAAACATTAAAAACAAAATTCTATAAGTGTGTACACAAATGTCAGTCCGGATGAACAATGCAACACAGTCTACAAGCTATCAACTGGTAGACCTTTCCGTTTTTTCAATGTATCAATCGGTAGGTTTTTTTCAGTTGGTATACGTTTGTTTGTTGTTTTTTTTTTGGTTTACTCCATTGGAATAATTTAACCCTCCCCAACTTGTTTCATACTTACAAGATACGATTATGACCCGCCGATTATAAAGTTTCCTAAATGAAGGACTGGTTGTACAAAAGTGGGATTCTTCCTAGTACTGTCAACTGACCTTGGTCGTAGTTTGTAAGTCCTCTCGCGATTTCTAAAGACCTTAATCCTAGGTCTCAACATCCTCTCATAAGATTCCATGTCTCTGTCAGTCCTGATTCTTGAGAGGTTTTATGACCAAGGTCACAAGAGTCGCTGGACTTTTATACTAAATTGTAGTTTCCTTTCTGAAGATCCCATGTTTCCATCAAACCCATTTCTGAAGTTCTACCAGTTTTATGTTGAAAATCACGTGACTATCATTTCCGATGATTCCATGCCAAAACTGGTCCCCGATTCTTTAGTTATACCAGTTTTATGGTCAAAGGAATCATTTCACCTCTCATCTATTTTTGTATCCTCTTATAACTTCCGAAGATCCCATGTCTCAAGTTATACCCGCTTTTAAGTTCAACATCAGAGGTCAAGGCGACTGGAGTCACTTAAACTTAGTTTGTAGGTACCATCAACCATTCACAAGATCTCGCGTCTCCATCAGACCTGGTTCTGGAGAATACCAGTTTTATATTGAAGGTCACTGAATTCCCTTGATACTTGTTCGCAGGTCATACCATCCTATTATCAATTCTGAAAATCCCATCAGACTCGGTTCTCAAGTTGTACCTGCTTTTATATTTAAGGTCAGAGGTCACTGGAGTACACAGACCTCATACAAGTTCACTGGCCCTGTAACTCTCTCCCCATTTCTGAAGACCTCAGCAGTCTTATCGCATTTGTCAAGTTATACATGTTAAAGTTTTCCCACCAAAGTCTTATGCTGGACCCCCCCCCCCCCCCAACTCCCTTCAATTTAAAACAAAAACATTTCTGCTAACTATACACATTGGACTATCATATCCTTGAGTATAAATACTTTCCTCAACAGGTTATGAAGGATGCCTTTGGACATTTTTAGACGCAGGAGAGGAGTAGAACAAGAACTGAGCAAAAGCATTAAGTCTCCAAACTTGGAGAAATTTAGACATCACCTCCCCTTAGATACAGTGTGACCATCCACTAGAACAATATTGAATCCCCTTTACCCATATGGTAAGTTTGGTTAAAATTACCTACTGGTATGTGGTTCTGGAGGAGAAGTCTAAAACATGTAAAGATAACAGGCAGACGGATGCCAGACAACAGGTGATCAGAAAAGCTCACTTTCACTTGTAGCTTAAGCGAGCTAAAAAGAAAACAGGACCAAAAAATTCGTATTTTATAATGATTTATTTCACTCAAAAATTCAAAGTTTCACAACAGCCAATGGTCCATATCGGAAATACTGTGTACTCCTGTTGGAATGTTGCCCGTTTAACACGGGTGAGTATCCCTGCCTGCAGAGCAACATATCCACAGGAGGGTCTATCAAAAGTTTGTGTAGTGGGGGTAGCACATTATCGTTGGCACATCAGTGTGTATAAAAGGGATAATGCAAATACTTTGTACATGTATATAAATTCCTGATACCTACTGAACATAAAAGAGAAAAAATGTGTTCACATTAACAAACATCACATGACTAGTGATACAAAATTAATTTCTTCAGTGTATCGGACATGATGATACAAAATAGAACTGTTCTCTGCCATGGATTTAAGAAAAGATTTCCATTCCCACAACCAGGCTGACCACATGTTTGCTGCCTTTGCAATAAATCAGACCATTATTCCAGAATTCAAGGCAAAAAAAGTACGCATTAGTGAATTTTGATAAATTTGGATCACAGACCTTGGATTGTTATAACTAACACTTCACACTTATCATCCCATTTTTTCCTGGGTTTCTCTGATGGCCTGCAAGAAGTCCATTGTGTTGAGATAATGCTCGGGTTTCACACTGAAAACAGAAAAAACATTTTTTTAATTTACTGTTATTGCAACCAATACACATTCATTCACTCTCACAACATCAACATTTCTATGAATTCTGTAATCTATTTTATCTAGAGATACACATACATATAACATCAACATTTCTATGAATTCTACACACACACACAACACACACACAGCGATATAACTTGAACGGTTTCACACATATCTCAACTGTTCTTACTTCTTTAACCCATGTATACAGCCAGCCAAATCCTTGGTCATCAGTCCATTATCAACAGTATCTACACAGGCTTTTTCCAATTTCTGTGAAAATCTGTCGAGTGAAAATATAGCATTATTGGATTACTTTATCCAGCATGTTATACATAATAATACAGAAAAAAATGTGTCACAAGGTAACACCTCCAGACTGATTACATTTTCTAGTACAGTAGACCTGAAAAGCTACCACAGCTGTTGGTGAAAACACAAAACTACCACAGCTGTTGCTGAAAACAACACGTACGCGATTAGGTCCTGGTTTCCATCCAGTTTGCCCCTGTGTTCCAGTCCCCTAGTCCAAGCGTAGATACTAGCTACGGGATTGGTGCTGGTCGGGTTGCCCTGCAGGTACAATCACATAAAACGTGTTCAAAAGTCAGACACATGCAAGGTAATTAACTTGTATAGTGCACAGGAGTTTGTCAATTTTTCTTAAGGATTTCGATTGTATATTTTGGAACTGTCAATTTCCTTTTCACATATCTAAAAGACTTTCAAGATGGATGTTCAAGACGAGATGACTACCTTCTGATGCTCCCTGTAGTGTCGTGTTACAGTTCCGTGAGCTGCCTCGGACTCGATGGTCTTTCCATCAGGACAGACAAGTACACTGGTCATCAAGCCTAGCGATCCATAGCCTGAAGATAAAGATAAAAATATTGATGGTCTGAACCCCTGGATGAGGTTTTGTGTTACATGAGTTTATAATGAACAATTTATCCACATAAATTCTGGAGCTTAAAAAAAACCCCAAACCAAACAAAAAAACCCCCAAAAACCTGTAAACTTGTCAAAATCCTCATTTCAAATTAAATGCAAAAAATAATTACAGAGTCAGAAAAACCATCCCCAAACATAGTTTAAACTTTTCAAGTTATATGTAAACCGAAAATCAAAGACTGACCCACCCACCCCAAATCAAAATTTGAAGAAAACATCACAACTTTTATTTTTCAACCACATATTGTACAATTGGAGAAAATATATCATAAAGAATGACATTGTTAACATGAAATCTCACATGGGTAATGCCGATATCAGTGTCGAACACTGGTGACTAAACAGAATTGGCAAGTATTGTGAAAAAAATATTCAAGGACCAATTCAAAGGCCAAGGGTCATAACTCTGCTGAAAGTTGGTCACTTCAGGAAGAGCAACACACAGTCAAGACATAATCCTGTCCCCCCCAATCAGAGAAGAACACATCTAGACAATACTTCAATCTAACTGCGTAATTGTCTAGCTGAGTGAGGCAACACGAAGCTGCCAATCTGTTGTCTTACAGGTTTTCTCTAAGCGACTTGCTATTAGAACTTTTTTTTTAAATTAAGGCCACTTGGTACAAAAAAAAAATAAAAAAAAATTGTGCATGGGTTGACATACTATATTTGCATATTCTGGCTGCACTTGTTACAAATAAAAAACTCCTATATAAACTTTAGGAGTGTTGTATTTGTACTAATGACAGCCAGGAACTTGTAAATTTTCTGTGATGATGTCCAAACCTTGTGATTCTGTATGTATCCCTTCCCTATATAACTCTATCAAATTTTTACCCAGTGTTAGACATAACTAAGGAATGGATGGCAAAAATAAGATCCATTCAGTGAAATGTATTCATTTTCCTTCAAAAACATAAATTTAGTCTCCATTTTCATCATTATTGGAAAAAAATTGTTGGTAGCAAGTGTTGTTAAATTGGTCAAATCTACTAGATTCAAATTTCATAACATTGTACATATTCTCCACATTCAACCCTAAACATTTCTCCGATATGCTATACCTCATAAATATACATGCACACCTAACCACCAAAAATAACCTAATAAAGTCTCAAAGGTTAGTAGTTCAACAGAATCGAAACTTTATTTTGGTCCGAACAAATCGATATACAACAACACACCAAAAATCAGCGCAACATCTGCTAGTGTACTACAATAAAAAGGTCTGGGAACTGTAACTAGGACAGCATAATGGAAGGAAATGGGTAACACTATGTTCTGGCCATTTTTTAACAGGAGAACAAAAATAGTGATTAAAAAACCCACACAAATTTCAATAGCTACAAGATGACTGCTTTTAAAGCCATTTTCTCAACCTGTTTCAAGTGTTACCTTGAGCAACAACATCGGACTGTACATCCCCGTCATAGTTCTTACAAGCCCACACAAATCCCCCATCTGATTTCAGAGCTTGAGCCACCATGTCATCGATCAGACGGTGTTCATACCAGATCTTCAGATCATCAAATTTAGATTTGTAACTCCTACAGAACAAATCATATACATGAAAAACATTGTGTACTGAAACTAATAAATCTACAATTAGAATCTACAAAGGAGAAGTCTGAACGAAGTCAGCTCCCACTCCTGAGAAAATTAAAAAAAGTTCTTAAATTTACTCATAAAAGTAAATTGCATGGTAGTTGGATTGTTATAAATTGGAGCTGTATGTAATATCTTACTGCTGGTAGATTTCCTCAAAGATATCCTTAAATCTTCCATCGTATCGCTTGAGAATGGTGTTCTTTGTGCTCATGTACAGAGGCCATTTCTTCATAATGGCGTACTGGAAACAGGTGTGAGCGAAGGCACTGATGCTCTGAAAGATGGAGAGCAAACTAAAGATATCTGCGTGAAAAATAAGATTTTTGCGAATAATTCGGTATTTGTGTACATGTTGAAAAAAATAAAAATGAATATTTACATAAATTATGTATTGCTAATAAAATTGATATGGAAAATTTACTGATGGTAATAAACAAGCACTACCTTTTCCATGAAAGAAAGATTTTCATAGATATCAAAATTTCCTGTACTTTCTTTGGATGATCTTGTCAGATTTTTCCGTGTGATATCAAGTGATAAAGGTCGGTTTTCATGTAATATCAAGAAATCTAACCTCGTCTGTATTGTACATTGCCATGGTGCAACCTCCACCATTTTTAAACTCGAACACAGTAGTCCTCTGTTCCTGGCCCCCCTCAGGAGTGTACACCATCTCAATTTTACCGTTACCGGGTATCACCATGTCAGTAGCTTTGTACTGTAAGTAAGGGTAATAACACAGAATGCAGATTTCGACAACAATCGAGGGTAGAAGAGTTTAAAAATATTAAAATTGGACCAAATGCTGACATTATTCCAGAGGTAATGTGTTCCACTCGAGATGACGTGATTCTGTCATTAAAATCATGAAGAGATAGGGTTATCCTAATGCATCTTCCTTTAGTGGAAACGCTAAAAAAACAATCCATACAAATTGCTCCAATTATGAATTACATACGGGACTTTATTTACGAACGAGACTAAGTTACAGCAGTGAAGACCCCAGAACCTGGCACATGGTAACAAAGTAACTTTTTGACAAATGTTAAAATTTCAGTTACTTCAAACAATTGAAAGCAGGGGTCATGATTAGAAATGCAAATTGTTCAATTTTTGTTGTTGTTGATCAGATTCAAAGTGAACATCAGTCTGCATTAAATTTACCGATATGACTGATGCACTGAAATCACAAATAAGACAAAATTTCCCCAACCTGGTCACCATGGGCATGACGACCAATGACAATAGGTCTTGTCCATCCTGGCACCAGACGAGGGATTTTCTGACAGATAATGGGCTCTCGGAATACTGTTCCTCCTAGGATGTTCCTGATTGTACCATTGGGACTCAACCACATCTTTTTGAGTTTGAACTCTTTAATTAAAAAGCACACACATGTATATATATATATATATAAATAAATAAAAATATCACAAAGTTGACTAGTTTCTTCAATTCTTCAGGAGTATACTAGTCGAGTATATCCTCAGTTGGTTTTGCGATATTTTTATTATGTATTACTACTTATGTAAATTTTCTATATACTTAGAAATTATATATATATATATATAAAACACATGAACATCAACCACATGTTTTCACTTCAGAGTATTCAAATGAAATAAAAATGTTTGATGCAGTAGATTAGAAATCTGTTGGTAGAGTATAAATCTCAATATAAAAATCACCTTCCACACGGGCCTCATCTGGGGTAATGGTAGCACATTTGACAGCTACATTGTACTTCTTCGTGGCCAAGGCTGAATCAATGGTGACCTGGTCATCAGTTTGGTCTCTATATGGCAAGCCCAGATCAAAGTACTTAAGGTCTACATCAACATAAGGCAAGATCAGCTGTACCAATGTAAAAACAATATGTTATTAGATGTGCCTTAATACTTTACTCCATCTGAATACTGCTAAATTAAAATAATGTACTCCTCACAGATAACACGGAGAATCAGAGAATTTTTTAAATAGCTGGTAAAAAAAAATGACAAAGAGTTACTTACAGTTTCTTTGATCTTTTCCCAGATGATGCGAGTCATCTCATCTCCGTCCATTTCCACAACTGGGTTGGCGACTTTAATTCTTTTGGTTCCATCTGTTTATTGAAAAACATTTTTATATATATATATATATATATATATATACAGACTGCTTGCATTCAACTTTTATCCAAGGTATGACAATCAATAATGCCAGATTTACAAAATATTGTGTGTGCTCTTGATTTATCTTAACTTCAGGGAAAACAAACCAACAAAAAAAAAAGTCCAGCCATTTCCCAGATGGCAACTTTTCTGAGACAATCATAAAATTTACTACAGGAAAAATGCAGCATTCATTTGCATGCTCTGTGACAAGTTACACTGTAGTAAATAACAATACAACACTGAAATCGTATTAATTCAAACCTATTTAAAAAAAAAAAAGGTTTAAAATGTTTCCCTGTATCAACTAACTTCCTCTGTGGACGCACTGCATCTCCTGCTTTATCGAAATCTATAGTATTCGAATAGTACGTCTCCAATTAAAAAAAACCCAAAAAAACCTCAAAACTTTTTTACACAAACTTTGGAAATTATCTTGATATTTTACAAATGACAGAATACTTAATTCTAGATCAAGCTAATCATATGCAACTTTTAAGACCAGTGTGATCCCGCAAAGCAATTAAGAAAATTGTTATGACCTCCCACCGGTTATTCCCAATGTCAAACTGCCTTCAATGAAATTTTCATTTACACCATTATCCTTACATCAAATGTACCAATACGAAATAAAACACTTACAATCTCTCTGTTGCGTTGCATTCAACGCAACAGGCGCTGCAAACCTCTGTAATTTGTTGCCAGAGCGCCAAAAGAGACGACCAACGTTTGCGACTGAACTTGCCATTTTTCTCCCGAGCGAAGAGAACCTGTACAGGAAGTGCGGTGGGAGTTTCGTATTTGAAAAGGGGTCGGAGCCTTTTCTGCAAGATGTTTCCTTTTCTATATATCGAGTTATAAGTCTTGATTCCTTTATTTATACAAAATCAAATAAAATACTTTGGAAAATCAATAATGTGGTAGAAGTAATCGTAAATATGTCCTACGATCGTTTTGAAGTATATGTTTTAAAAAAAACCTGCATAACCTTTTCATAATAGGCACCACCTCTATAGGAATTGTCATGTGACTTAATGTCAAAATCTCATTGGTCTCTTACTCATAGTATTCCACGGAGGCGGCCATTGCAGAAAACACCGGCAAACGGCTGGTGCCAAAGAAAACTTGGCAGTATGGCCATCTAATTGTGGACTGTAAGTGTGATCGATGTGATAGTCAATATCATTGTCGTGCTAACTTTCAATTTCTGCAAAATGTCGGTTATTGCTTTTATATTTTATGTGTTTGCATAGAAAAACATCATCGGTCTGCTTGTTGCTAAAGTTTTTGACCTTTCAAGGTGGTTAGACAACAATCACCTTTAGCAGCTTTACTATGGCAGATTTCTTATTTATTTGTAAATGCAAAAGAAGCACTTCAATTTAACTGTCAGCTTACTAATAATTTGTGTGCATTCTACTCAAAATAATGTCATCAGTAAATTTAATTATAAAAACGAGTCGGCAACGTCGATCTGTTCAGTAACAGAGTTCATGAAATTTCATTTTTGTTAAGTTGTTTCCAATGCATTTGTGTGCATATAGTGAAAATTTAGGGCAAGTTTCAACATTGTGGTGAACATTCCATCTGGTAGATGTCTGATCAACTATTCCAAATAATACAACACGATGTTTATCAACGATGTATATATTTTGCCTGTAAATTGTACCTGAACTGAAACTATCTCACAAACTAATATAATTTCCATTTTGTTTGTATATTTACAATTCTTGCAATATTGTTAATCTCAGCTGAGATTCGGCTCTGCTGGATATTTTGACTGATGCCTTCACTGAATCTTGGAGCAGTCCTTAGTAATTCATGTCTGGAAATTTACTCTCGGCTTTGGTCGACTCTAGCAATTGATATACACATAGATGACCCTGTTGTTCATATAACTGATTTAAATATTAAAATAAGTCTATATCACTATTAATGCTGCATAGCTTACTGTTTGGGTATGGAAATCCCAAAATAAAAGCAATCACTAAATTATCCGTGCAAAATATGGCTCCCTATGTATCCATAAAAAAATAGGTCTGTTGCTGTCATCTGGTGCTAAAGATCCTTGAATAACTAAGGGCTGACCTTTTCAATTGATAGATAAACTTCATGCAGTTTAGAAAATCCGGTTAACATTAAATTTTCCTACTTTGACCTTTCCACTGAACTTCAAACCTCTGTAATTATGATATGTGCAAGCAAGTCTATCAACTGGTATTAGGAAATCAGTATGATAAGCATAGAAGCAGGGAAAAAAAATGATTTCATCAAAGACATGCATCTTTTATTGGAGCAAAACTTGACATTTAACTGTTTTAATATGTACATGCACATATGCTATACCTTCAATACACATTGAACTGTTCTCTATCAACCATTAAAAAAAAATGAAATGAAACCCACTTTTAAAATCTTGTGTAATAGGAAATGCACATATTTTTTTTTCTACTGGCATTATCCATTATTAATGTGACAAAAATTGAGAAAAACTATGACATAACTGATAGTGTTGTTTTGAGAAGAGAAAAAAAGACAGGATTGAGAATTCTTATGACAGGAATCCATAGTTACACAACCCATATGTCATTTGAAGGAGTCTGTATTATGTAAATGGGGGTCACATGAAAACGGGGGTTATTTCAGCAACAACAACAATATATATAGTGCTTTATTGTTTTCCCTTTTCAGTTATAATAAACCACCTAATTTATACAGATTATAAAGTCTTTGAATTATAGGTTACTTTTGATAGGACAGGTCATTTTCTCCAATTCACTTGCTTCATGGCATGTGCCTGAAGAGGCATATGTAATGTTCAAGTACATGTGTTAGATTTACCACACAATACAGTCATTGACCTTTCCACTCCTTGGTCATGAGATATGAAAACAATCATTATTATCATTGTAGGTTAGATGTCTAGCACTTAGGAAAGTTTATGTAGACCTTTTCTCAATGATCTTTTAGTCGCACGTGTATACTGTTGTCCCCGCCCCCTTCTGCTATCAAAATTCTAGTAATTCATTCAGCAGACAATATTTTTATAAATTGCCTTACTACAATGTATCCGTCAAAATCTTATTATTTTTTTTTCACAATTACAAAAAAACCCCTTTGTTTTACAAATTAAACCTTAAGACGCCAGGCTAACATGCATTATCATATCTTTTACAAAGAATGGAAATCTCAAAGACTGAATATGATGAAAAATGAACTGGGAAATTGTTATATTTACACAAAATGGATCAATATGATCTGTTTTAAGACGCATTTTCACTTTCATTCAGAAAAGTCATTTTAAGACTTACACGTTTTTGTATGTGAAATTCAGTTTGTAATTTGTATTTGACATTTTAGAATTTTCTTTCATACATTCAGAACATCTTCATGATATATAGATTGTATGCATATTGTATGATAAAGGTTTTTTGTTTTGCCAGGTACACCACTTTGGTGTTTGAATCAAAATGTTGTTCAAAATACATACCTCAGCCAAGTTGGTTAGTTTAGGATCGAGTGTGAAAAATCTTTCTCTACGATGTTGTCGTGGTTTGAAGAACCCTGCAAGATCTTTTTCCCAAAAAGCTGAACAGGTTTGAAATTTAAACTGTATAAGAATAACAAAAATACAATACTTAAAAATTAAGAGCTGCTGAAACAAACAAGAAGTTCTTAAGAGGGAACACACAAATAATAATCAAAATGTGAATTGATATTATGTTAATCATTTATGCATACAAGATTTTGAATTAAGTTATAAATTGACAGGAAGCACCCAAAGGAACTCCCTATAGCAAACTAACGATTGGAGTTCCTAAGGAAATCTTCAAAAATGAGCGTCGAGTGGCCATGTCACCAGCCACCGTAACAACATTAACAAAGAAGGGATTTAATATAAACATCGAAGAAAATGCAGGCTTAGAGGCAAAGTTCCAAAATGAGGATTACGCTAAGGCAGGAGCAAAAATCATCTCCAAAAAAGAGGCTTTTGAGTCTGACATAGTACTCAAAGTCCGGGCACCTTTAACGGAAGAGATTTCAAACTTCAGAAGTGATTCAACTTTGATCAGTTTTATCTATCCCAAGCAGAACCCAGATCTCGTGAAACAGCTGGCCGAGAAAAATCTGAATGTCTTTGCTATGGATATGATTCCCCGTATAAGCAGAGCTCAGGTGTTTGACGCCCTGAGTTCGATGGCCAACATTGCTGGATACAAGGCTGTGGTAGAGGCAGCTAACAACTTTGGAAGGTTCTTTACAGGTATGAATACAAAATGTTGGGTCTTGAAATCAAGCAAGAAAGCTGTTTAAAGATAAACTAGATACTTTATTAATATTTACTTTATATAACAAGTGTCAGTGGTATGATCTAGATTTAAATGTTTACACATAGCATATTTAGTATTATGCCACATAGAAATTAATTTTAGATATATAGAATTTGTATGTTGTGACTTTTATTTTGTAGGTCAGATTACTGCTGCTGGTAAAGTTCCACCAGCCAAGGTGTTTGTGATTGGAGGAGGTGTGGCTGGCCTTGCATCCATCGGCACTGCCAAAGCCATGGGAGCTGTCGTGCGAGCTTACGACGTCAGGCCTGCTGCTCGTGAACAAATTGAATCTCTTGGTGGCCAGTTTTTGGAAGTAGATGTGAAGGTATACATTTGTCATGAAAGTATAGTTTTATGAATCATGAAAGAAATGTTTAGACAAGAATCAGAAAATATAATTTTGTTTTTAGATTATGAAATTCATGTACAGGAGATGCATGTTTCAGGAAAAGTTTAAGTTGTTTATGTTGATGTGATAGGAATCAGGAGCTGGGGAAGGAGGATATGCTAAAGACATCAGTGAGATGTCCCAGGAATTTCAGGAAGCCCAGAAAGCTCTGTATGCCAAACAGTGTGAGGAATGTGATGTTGTAATCACCACTGCTCTGGTACCCGGCAAACCTGCCCCCAAACTTGTGTCCAAGGTAAACTGCAGAAGCATGACATACTGCAATGTGAAACATCAGAGAACATTGACAAATAATTCTGATCATGATGCACTTTTAAACATAATGCTGTTAAAACAACAAACTACTGATGCCACACACACACACACACACATCTATCGCTGTGTAAATTTAAATTTTCTCTGAAGGCTGTGGTTGATAGAATGAAGCCTGGCTCTGTGATAGTGGATTTAGCAGCTGAAGCTGGTGGGAACTTTGAGACCACAAGGCCTGGAGAATTATACAAATATAACGATGTGACGCACATAGGATATACTGATTTGCCTAGTCGACTTCCAACTCAGTCCAGTACCTTATATTCCAACAATATCTCCAAATTTCTTCTATCCATTGGTAAGTCACCTCAACATAGAATTTTATATTCAGTTTACGAAGAATAAGCAGTAAATAATTGTAAAGATTTGTGATGGTAGATGTGATAGGCATGTCTCATTAAGGCCAAGCAAAATACGAATCGGTTCGTTGGCTGCTATCAAAAATACACTGAAATAAGAGGTTTAAGTTGTCAGAATCAACGAAACTTGAGAAGTAGGTATATTTATTTGGTCCAATTAGAATTCCATTGTTTGATTTGCAGGTTTGAAGGACCATTTTCACATCAACTTAGATGATGAGGTTGTGAGAGGATCCATTGTGATACAAAATGTAAGATATTGTACTGTGTATATTGATGTGAAAAAGACTGAGGAGCAAATACCCAACTATGAAGTGATAATTTAACATTGGAACAGAAATGAAAAGTTAAACATATGTAAATGATTATCCCCCTTGAGTAGGCAGTCCGTTCTATTAAGATACTGTAGCACACGCCTAACAGCATGGGTAACTGTAAATGCAATGCTGAGTAGTAGCAGCTCCTTAAAAAACCAGATCTTTTGAGAGGTGAATGTATGAAAATACGTATTTCTGGAATTGTCCTTGTCTGAATTCTGTTTAGGACTGCTTGTTAGAATTGTAGACTTGTTTTCATTTTCTACGTATATAAGTTAAGATGTACATACCATGAATTACTTGAGATTGTAAGATTTTGTAGTCTGTAGTCTTTTTAAGTCTGATGCATATATTGTGAAACCTTGTATTTCAGGGACAAATTCTTCCCCCGGCTCCCCCACCCAAACTGGATGCTGCTGCACCACAAGCTGCCCCCACTAAACTGCCTCCCCCTCCACCGCCCAGCAAATTCCAGACCACCATGCAGGATGCAGTGATTTATTCCACCGGCCTGGGGAGTGTGGTGGGCATCGGCTGTATTTCTCCTAGTCCTGTATTTATGTCTATGGTTACAACATTTGGATTAGCTGGTATTGTTGGTAAGAAATTAATTTTCATTACAATAGATCTTTTGGTCACAAAATATTGAAAGTTTAAGAGTATGCAGATATTGTACAGATTGATTATTGACAGGTTACTACATAGATTGTGATAACATTATTGTTTACAACACAGATTGTGATAACATTATTGTTTACTACACGTATTGTGATGACAGTTTTGTTTACTACACGTATTGTGATGATAGTTTTATTTACTACACGTATTGTGATGACAGTTTTATTTATTGACAGGTTACTACACAGATTGTGATGACATTATTGTTTAGTACATGTATTGTGATGACAAGCTTTGTTTACTACACGTATTGTGATGACAGTTTTGTTTATTGATAGGTTACCACACAGTGTGGGGAGTCACACCAGCTCTTCACTCCCCACTGATGTCCGTCACTAATGCTATCTCTGGAATCACAGCTGTTGGAGGGCTTCTCTTGATGGGTGGTGGATACACTCCCACAAACACTATAGAGACCTTATCAGCCATTGCAGCTTTCATCTCCTCCATTAACATTGGGGGTGGATTTACAGTCACTCAAAGAATGTTGGACATGTTTAAAAGACCAAGTATGAGCATTTCTGGGTTTTTCTCCCAATGTTGAGTTGGTGTCTGTCGATATTTGAATTATGTCCTCACGGTAGCACGTTGCTTCTATCTTGTCCTTTTTGGATTTCAGCCGATCCTCCCGAGTACAACAAGTTATATGCCATTCCTGGAGGAGTGCTGCTGGGGTCCTACGGTTACGCTGCCTCTACTAACCTGTTCCCAGACATCCATCAGGCTACTTACCTGGCTGCCTCTCTCTGCTGTGTAGGCGCTCTTACCGGCCTGTCTTCACAGACCACCAGTAGGATAGGTATACAGGTTTTTTTTGTTTTTTTGTTTTTTTTTTTGAGATTTGTGATTTCAATTAAGAAACTGATGGGTGGTTACAGAAGAGGGGGAAGGTAATGACAACAGACAGTGAGACAGATGTGGCATTCCATACCAAATTTATTTTCACTGCTTTGAAAATTGATCAGGAAATGATGTTGATTGATTTGTGTTTGGTGTATAGATCTCACTGCTCTACCTACTACTGAGAATGCTCTGCTATACATTTATTTAGAAAATTATTAGCATGAGGTAATGTTATTTATGAATTATTGTTATTTATGTACATTAATTTTGACAGGAAATGCCTTGGGAATGATTGGTGTTTCATCAGGCGTTGCAGCTACTCTGGGTTTGCTCAAACCATCTCCAGAAAATTTCATGCAGATGGCAGCATGCATGGGAGCAGGTATGTGTGATTGACCAAAACCTACTGTATACCAGAAGTATAACGCTTAGTGAAAGGCATGGAATTTCACTGTATTCAGACTGATGCTCTGTATCGCGAGACCTTATTGTGGATACCGTGTATTTCTTCACAAGATGTAATTTTAGCTACTACTTGTTGAGGGAGATGGAATACAATATATCAGGCAAGAGATGTCTTATAACATTCACTGGAAGGGGGGGGGGGGGGAGTAAAGCCCCTGATGATGATGGAAAAATCACTTAAATTTAGATTAGAAAACCTATCCCATCAACAGAAATACTCTCACCTAGGTTTTTAACTCCTTTTTTCATTTGTTGCTGTGTCATATTCAAATTTTTATAATCATTTGTCAAATTACATCAAATGCTTTTAAAAAAAAAAATAAATTGTGCATGTAAGTAATTAAATGAATTCCTATTCGTTTTATGTGTAATATATTGTAAATTGCAACAGTTTGATATATAACCGCTGTGCTGTATCAACAGTAAACTGTCCCAATTTCCTTGATTTTGTAATGAATTAGTAGAAATTTACTCTCATTGATAAAATTTCTGAAATTGTTAAGACATACTTTTTCAAAAATCTGATTCAGAAAAAAAAAAAGATATACTTTTTTTAAAAATCTGATTCAGAAAAAAAAGACATACTTTTTAAAAAAATCTGATTCAGAAAAAAAGATGTGTTAAAACTTGAGTTACATCTCTGATTAGTGAATCATTAGCTTGATAGTAGTTTCGGGTTTAACCAGATCTGTGTTTGTAACAGGTGGTTTGATTGGTGTGGTTGGAGGCAAGAATGTCGAGGTGACCGACCTTCCACAGATGGTGGCTTTATTCCACAGCCTGGTTGGAGCCGCTGCTGTGCTGACCTGTTTTGCTAACTATATGTTGGAGCAGCCTCATTTTGCTACTGACCCTGCAGCAAACGTAATCAAGACATTCCTTTTCTTGGGAACCTACATTGGAGGTGTCACCTTCACTGGTTCACTGGTTGCTTTCGGAAAGCTGCAAGGTATGATTCATTCATGAAAATGTATGATTTTGGCAACTTATGTGAAATTCCTGAATTATGTTGGTGAAACAAAATTTTTTCTGATTAAAGTATCTAAAACTAGTATGAAATAATTTAAATTTGTGGAGGCCAGTTTTCATGAATCACAAATATTTTACTGTTTCCATACACTGAAACATCAGATAAATTTTGTATTTTGTGGTTTGAAATTTGTGGTATTGGAATATCTACGAAATCCATGAAAATTGAACCCCCATGAAATGATTGCACAGTAATGTATAGATAATGCAGCTGGAGGAAAGACTGATCTGAAATAGGATTTTTATGAAAATGCGGAATAATGGTGGGATGCATCATTTTAGTGCAGAAAATTTGACTTTGTTTACAAGAGTAAGTCATCTCTATAGATTTGTTGTAGGTGTTTTGAAGTCCGATCCCCTGCATCTACCCGGTAGGCATGCCCTGAATTTGGGAATGCTGCTGGGGAATATTGGAGCTATGGGCTGGTACATGATGACGGATGACCCTACCACACAGATGGCTTGTCTCGGGGCCACCACCACTCTCTCCAGCATCATGGGAGTCACTCTAACAGCTGCTATTGGAGGTCAGTGGATGTACACATTGTTACCCAGTGTTATATTGTAACATTCAGAAAGATGCGACAATGAATTATTTAACAAACAAGTGTTACAGACATATAAGTGTCATCCAACCAAAATTCATGTACATTTGCGTGCTTGTAGGGAATTTTAATCATACCTGTATGTTACTAATCATGATATATAACTACAACGTAAATTTCAAAAGATTTCACTGATAAACAAAGATGTAAGAGTAAGCCAAAAATAGCAAGTTCAAAATAATGCACATACCTACATTGTACATTTAATACATAGACATTCATGTGTTGTAGAACTATCAGTTATATTACATTTATATTACAATTTATATTACATTTATATTACAATTTGTGTTACATTTATATTACAATTTAGATTTTAAAGTAGGTAGCAGTGATGTTGATTTCATTCCAATTTTGTCATTTATAAAAATTAAAGGTGATTTAAGTATTTGCCAATCAAAATAATAATAAAAATTGAGCGGACAAGCATCCTGATGACACTAATCAGTAAAGACTCCAAAAATGTACCTACAACGTAAATTTCAACAAATTTAATTGAAAACTAAAGATGTTAAAGATCAGTACTTCATTTTCAACTTTAAAGAACACTATGCATGTGCATTCACGCACCTGTGAATTTGATTCAGCAATTTTTGTTCACATCATTCATTAGGCATCTACAGTATCACTTTCATTTTATTTCAGTAGATTTTTAAATTATTTTTGCTTGATGTGAATGTTATCTTATTTGTTATATAGAGTTAAAGAAATTTTAGAATTATCCAGTCAAAATGAAACGCATCATTTTGACCATACCACTCTTTAGTGAATCTCAAGATATACCAAAGATATAAATTTTAAACAATTACATTGAAAAACCAAAAAAACAAAAGATTGATCCAAATTTTCATAACAAAGGCCCAGTGCATTTGCAATGCACATCAGGCAAAACGACATTTGGTTCGAACATCTACAGTATTACCTTCAAAATGTTCCATCGTAATCATATCTGAGATCACCGTAGGGCAAAAAATTAACAATAGTAAAAAATGAATTAGTAACAGAAACAGTGAAAGCGGTATGTTCCCAAATTAAGCTAGGGGACGTAATAATTATCAGTGGTGCATTTAAACTATTAAAAAGACTAAAACATGTTAAAATTGACATTTTATATGAATCTTGATGTTGAAGTGTTTGTCATTCCAGGAGCTGACATGCCTGTTGTGATCACTGTACTAAACAGTTACTCTGGGTGGGCGCTGTGTGCTGAGGGATTCATGTTAAACAATAACTTGATGACTATTGTGGGAGCTATGATTGGATCATCTGGAGCTATCCTGTCATACATCATGTGTGTGGTAAGGACGCAGGAGGAGGGTGGGGGTGGGATGGCGGTTATGATGATAAATCTGAAGTGTTGGTTACTCACACAAAAATATTTGACATTCAGCTAACTATATATAGGTCTGCAATACATGTCACTTTTCTCAAGTTTCAGTACATCGGTAAAACGGTGTCAGAGTGTTGTAACTTATGATTCTGCTTTTCTTATCTGTATCATCAGCAGAGTCCTCCCCATATTTTGTATTTGTGGATAGCTCGTGATTAAATTAAATTCAGTAATGTGCGTGTTTTATTTAACTGAAAAACATTTTGTAAACATAGGTTCAAAACAAATACAATCCATATACAGTTAAGCTGTGGTTTCAATTTCACATTCCATAAGCTGAATCATGGCATTTTACTGTGATATACTGTATTATATAACAATACCAGTGGTACACAGGTACATGTAAAGGAATCTTTTGTGTGCTTTCTCAGGCTATGAACAGATCTTTAACAAACGTGATCTTGGGAGGCTATGGTACAAAATCTACTGGTACTGGTAAACCGATGGAGATTACAGGAACACACACCGAGATTGATGTCACAGGAGCTGTGGAGATGATTTCAGAATCAAGAAACATCATCATCACCCCCGGATATGGACTGTGCGTGGCCAAGGCTCAGTATCCCATCGCTGAAATGGTGGAATTCCTCAAAAAGAAAGGCATCAACTGCAGATTTGGAATTCATCCAGTGGCAGGTTTGTTGTGGTCGGACTTGAATTTTAATGTAGTTAACAAAAATTTTGTATGGATAACCAGACTTGCACAGAGTTAACAATATTTATGATGTTCCGATATCTCTGTAACTTCCACTAGTGTATGAATTTTTGCTGTAAACTTTATCTGAACTTCGCAATGGTTTGTTATTTATAGGTCGTATGCCCGGCCAGCTGAACGTGTTATTGGCAGAAGCTGGTGTACCTTATGATATTGTGCTGGAAATGGACGAGATCAATGATGACTTCCCTGAGACTGATCTTGTGCTGGTCATTGGCGCTAACGACACCGTGAATTCAGCAGCTGAGGAGGACCCCAACTCCATCATCGCAGGCATGCCCGTCCTGAGAGTCTGGGGATCTAAACACGTAAGCTCTAAATATGCCCGTTTGTAATGGTCTATCAACACCTATTGCCATCTTGTAAACAAAAAACATTGATGTACATGTATGTTACGTTGTTTTGTTGTTTTTACTAGGTATGGTTAATAATTGTATAATGCCAACATCTGTATTATTTTCATTTGTGTATGTGTATTTTTTCATGTGATAATGTCTTGCCATATATGGTGTATACAATGATTTTCATTCAAGACTTTAAATCTAATTTTATATATACAAGTCAACACACTTAGTAATATAGAAATAACTTTTTCACAAGACGCGTGTTTTAAACATTTAAATCTTTTTGTGAAATATTAGATTATCATAAGATCTGTGTTTGTAATGTTTAATTATTTTGTGCAATGTGCAAGGTTTTATTTGGATCGCGTTTCATTTGTAGGTGATTGTGATGAAGAGAACACTGGGAGTGGGTTATGCAGCAGTAGACAACCCAATCTTCTTCAAAAACAACACCAGCATGTTACTTGGAGATGCCAAGAAAACTTGTGATGCCTTACTGTCAAAGATCAAAGAACATTACGGAGAATCTTAATACCAGGAAACATTAGCTATTGATTTTGCGCGTTGTATTTAAGTGTTTTGAAACAGGTGTGGGCATGTTCCAATCATGACTTTGATTTAAAATTGGCAGTGCCAGATATTTTGATATAGATAATATGGGTATTGCTATCTAAAGAGACTCTTCTTTTATTGTTTTTCCAACAAAAAAAGTGACATGGTATTTACTAGATGCTAGCCATGTGCCAAAAAAGTGTATACATGCAAATATTTTTTACAGTCAAACAGTGTGAAAAGTGACAAAATGTGGTGACAGATCTGAGTTTTATTGACAGAATAAAAACCCTTTCAGTATTTGTGTTTGTGTCTTATTGGTTAAAAATATTGATTGAGTGAGGTTTTACGCCGACTTGGCAATATTTCAGCCATTTTACGGCGGTTAAGCAACTGAAATATGGTTGGTTTTGAAAGTTGAAGTTTCCCTGACGGCCCCTAGTGAGCCTACTCTTTATCGAAAATCAAGGAAACGATCTTTTACGTGCCAAGGGGGTTGTAATCCTTGACACGGGGCACCCTTTAACGTCCCATACGACGGACATAAAAGTTGAAAATACGCCAACAGGTAAAAATGCATATCATTCGGTGTATTTGAATAGGATATATTTTAAAGTATCAGATTTTTCTGTAAAGGTCGCATTCTTGTAAATATTTTATGATAAGATGACGGTCAATACTTGTAAAAAGTTTATGCATTGATTGCACATTATTAAAGTCTATTTCGTGTGGGTGTAAAATGACTAAATTCCAAAAGAATGTATTCTGTAGTTAATGGACAGTCACAAGATATGCATTGAGGTTGAAGTTCTCTGTTTAATAAATAATGTGTCAATTTTGAATGTCCGATGCTTATTCTTGAAATGATAACTTCATCCTGGCGTTTCATTACGATGTTACACGATTTGTTTACTTTGTTTTGAATAGAATAAAGTTTACTTCTATCACAGAAATCCCAATATATTTGCCAAAGATCATTTACATATAGTTTGATATATTTTAAATCTGTGTAAGGAATTTTAAAATGTACAATATCATGTTTTAGTGCATTCTTTGTCTGCTTTGTTGTTACCATGGATACAAACATGACTAGGAATCCAACTATTTTATTTTGTTTACTTAGAAGATAGTACTGGTTTAAAATGTCTAAAATATATGGATGATCAATATTCATATTTCTTAGAGACTGTAGACAGATAGGGAGTCTTAAGAATATAGTGAAGTATTTGTCATTAGAAATTTTAAGGTACTCTAACGCAAATTGGATAGCCTTTGCTTCAGCGGTATAAATTGTTGCTTTATTTGGGAGTCGTGCCGAGAAAACGTTGTTATTGACTACTGCAGCAGCAGCGACTTTATTTTGGTGTTTTGAACCATCTGTATAAACATCAGTTGTAGAATGTTTAGATTGCTTTATTTCGGATAACTTTTGTTTGAAAATAGCGGAATTTGTTTCAGATTTTTTATATTCAGAAAGTGAAGTGCCAACTTTGGGTGAAGATACGTTTTAGAGCCGTCGTTTAAAATACAAAGATTGGTGAGATATTGCATCTTCGTGTTTTTTACCTTTATCCGTCATTTTATCACTTCCCCGTTGAAATCGCCCATAAGTAGGAAAGGAGCTGGAAGTTGTATTAAATTTATAATTTCCTGTGATTGTAATTGATAGTTTGGAGGAATGTAAACAGAACAAAGGGTAATTGTTTTAACAAGGGAAAGACAAATTGCTACTGCTTGAAGATTTGTATTCAAATTTATTTGGCTATGTATGTAGTTATGGACTACCATTGAAGAACCACCAGAGGCTCTGTCTGGTTGAGCGTAATGGTTATACATAGCATGGTTTTTGATATTTATCTGTATCTTTCAAATATATGGTTCTGAATGAATAACGATAGTTCATTGAAATTTACTCTAAAACCTCGACAATTCCATTGAATAAATGTTGGATGATTCATGATTTCTTACGTGTTACTCCCTTTATGATTTTTTGGAGAAAGGCCCCGGGCTCGTGAGGAGGAGTGTGATGGAGCAAAATCCATTTCCTCTAAGACTCCAAATTTGTTATGTATAGCGACCGATACCTTCGCCCTCTTGCGCAACCGATCGCTATACTGTTTTGGTGGGGTTTTTTTTGTGTGGAGACGAGTTACGTCTCCTAGATGATTTGGGGGTATCTGCAGCTACAGTCTCCGCAGTAGTTGCAGCTACACATTTTGGAGAGGTCGCAGCTACACCCTTAGCTGCGGACTCTGAAGATGCAGATGTTAAATTTATTTTACTTTTGTCCTAAGACATAAAAGAAACTGTTTTTATTTTTGCAGAAGTCTGTGAGACTAGATCAATCTCACAGACTTGTGTCGACATATCCTTCATTGAGGATTATTTTAAAACTGTTGCATATGATGGCAGATTTGGTTTTGGAACACTGTACATATTGACAAGTTTTTTCGCTTCGTGGTTACGCGTTTTTCTGCTTTAACCTTCTGAATTTGTTTTTCTTTCATCCAGACTGGACATTGTTTTCAGGACACCATGTGGTTACCTTTGCAATTTTTACATTTGTGTTCGTTTTGACAGCTTTTTCCATCATGCCCCTCCTCACCACACCTGAAACAGGATTCGGAACCTTTGCAATTTTTACATTTGTGTTCGTTTTGACAGCTTTTTCCATCATGCCCCTCCTCACCACACCGGAAGCAAGATTCGGAACCTTTGCAATTTTTACATTTGTGTTCGTTTTGACAGCTTTTTCCATCATGCCCCTCCTCACCACACCCGAAGCAGGATTCGGAACCTTTGCAATTTTTACATTTGTGTTCGTTTTGACAGCTTTTTCCATCATGCCCCTCCTCACCACACCCGAAGCAGGATTCGGAACCTTTGCAATTTTTACATTTGTGTTCGTTTTGACAGCTTTTTCCATCATGCCCCTCCTTACCACACCTGAAGCAGGATTCGGAACCTTTGCAGTTTGTTGGCCATGACCAAATCGCTGACATCTAAAGCAACGCAGCGGACTTGGCACGAACATTTCTAATTTCATTTGAAAATCCGACTTTAGTACTTGTTGGAAGTATCGGCATTCCAAATGTTAGAAGGTAGGTATTCGTTGGTTCCATGTTTTCATTTCGTTTTTTCGTAAACCGTTTGACATGGATCACTCCCTGGGACTCCAATTCGTTTTGGATTTCCTGTCCAGGAATGTCTTCCAGGTCGTGGTCCTTGTCAAAGAGTACGCCTTTGCTTTGATTTAGTCCATAGTGGGCTTTACCAATTACAGGTGTACCGGCTAGATGTTTCAAGGTCAATAATGAAGTAGAATGTTAATTTTTTTAAACTTCAAGAAGTAGAGCTCCAGATTGTAACTTTTATACAGATATCGGAGTTTCAATTATTCCTTGTAAACTTTTTTTGTAGAACAAAAGGGGAGATTTTTGTTAAGGGCTTCGTTTGCGCGTCAGTCAGTTCTGCTTTAAGTGTGATGAGACGGGGCCAGTGTTCGCTAATAGGGATAATCTGCTCATCATTTACAGAGGTCTCTAAAGCTGTTGAGAAACAACTTTTTTTTTGTTTTGTTTTTTTTGTTTTTGTTTTTGTTTTTTGTTTGTAGTCGCCATAGTAAAATAAGTAATATTTCGGATTCCTCCTTGGTCCCCGCCCGCCTCGGAGCGCCAACAAGGGCGATGTCAGGTCAAACGATCTTCCTGTAAGACCGACACCAAGAGGATACAAAGAATCTATACTCAGACAAAAAGCTTTTATCTGATTGACCCTTAGCCATCGCTTGATGTATAGATATCGACATGGAAATGTTGGCGTATTGGGAAAAATGCAAAAAAACTAGATATATTATTATAGGGACATTGCAAGTACATCAATACAATGACATGAAGATATCATCAGCTCGGCATGACCAGCCGATTGATCAAGTCGGGCCAAACTTGACCACCCGTCTAGCAGAAGTCAGGGCCAAAGTGGAGTGTTGGTCAACAGACACTATAAACCCTAGTGTCTGCAAACCTCAGCCACCAGGATCCCTTTCTCCGTCCCTTCGGGTTGCAACCCAAGGCAAACTGGTTGCCCCCACCATTTTATCGCCTCTTACGACAGGCAAGGGGGTTGCCGGGAACCTATTCTTTTCACACCCGGGTCCACACGGGGGTGGTTAAAATATAACCCAAGATAGTTCCATTTTTTAGAAAAAATATGACCCAAGATAGTTCCATTTTTAAACTGTTTTATTCTCAAGTTAGTGAACCTTGTTTGTATTTACAAATTGAACTTCAGCAGGTCATATTTTCTTCCCCGTTTGTTTGCAAGATATCTCTAAAAGCTGTGGTTTGTTATATTGGTGTAGCCATAGTAAAATATGGTTCAATTTAGCCTCAGTATTAACCCAAACAAACATGTTACTGGTTACTTATCTGAGAAAGGAATTAGTTTCTGGTTGATGAAATAAATAAATCTTTGAAATCTTGAAAATTAAAAGTCAGGTCTGGTGTTTTATAGTATTTTTGCCCCATAGCCATGTAAATTGTCGATCTGAACATTATACTGTGGTTTTTCCCCATGAAAGCTGGTCATGTAGTAATATTGTCCCCAGTAAATCAGTATTTTACACATAAATCAGTATTTTACACATATTCAATGACTATGAGGGCGATAGGAAGTTCACAGCTCCCCCCCTTCCCACATAACAGACCAAACTTAATGTTCAAAATACTTCCAACTTGGTTAAAAGCAAGACAACGCATGCTTCTCTTTCAATCAATTTGGACCAACACTGGGAGCATCGAAACAAAGAATTTTTAGCTCAAAGGAGCTTTTCTGATTAACTATTGTTTGGCGTCTCTGTCCATTTGTCGCGTGTACTTTTCCAGAACACCGGGTTAATAAATAAAAGATGAGATATTGGTGGACTCTTTTTTCTAAAGAACCACTGATCCAGGATGGACAAAACCTGCATGAAAACGTCCTGTTCGCGTGTGCATTCTACATTGTTCAATATATACACGTTTTATACTTACACTTTCAATGGTCATGCTTTCGATATCTTTACAAAATTATAATGATAGCCATTTCCTTATGAATGCGATGCAGATGTGAAATTGTGAACAGTGCGCGTATGAATTTTGATAAACATCACGTCTGTTCCAACGAATGGGAATTTCACCAATTGAAAGAACGTAAATATGAAAAGAATTTTATTTTTGAAATTACACGAAGATATCGACTGCAACAATGAACGACGCGAAGACTGGGTAACGCGACGGTACACTTTTCATAAATCACTAGTTAACGCGCTTTATGAAGTATGACGGTGCTAAGCGTCTAAATCACTAGTTAACGCGCTTTATGAAGTATGACGGTGCTAAGCGTCTAAATCACTAGTTAACGCGCTTTATGAAGTATGACGGTGCTAAGCGTCTAAATCACTAGTTGACGCGCTTTATGAAGTATGACGGTGCTAAGCGTCTAAATCACTAGTTAACGCGCTTTATGAAGTATGACGGTGCTAAGCGTCTAAATCACTAGTTAACGCGCTTTATGAAGTATGACGGTGCTAAGCGTCTAAATCACTAGTTAACGCGCTTTATGAAGTATGACGGTGCTAAGCGTCTAAATCACTAGTTAACGCGCTTTATGAAGTATGACGGTGCTAAGCGTCTAAATCACTAGTTAACGCGCTTTATGAAGTATGACGGTGCTAAGCGTCTAAATCACTAGTTAACGCGCTTTATGAAGTATGACGGTGCTAAGCGTCTAAATCACTAGTTAACGCGCTTTATGAAGTATGACGGTGCTAAGCGTCTAAATCACTAGTTAACGCGCTTTATGAAGTATGACGGTGCTAAGCGTCTAAATCACTAGTTAACGCGCTTTATGAAGTATGACGGTGCTAAGCGTCTAAATCACTAGTTAACGCGCTTTATGAAGTATGACGGTGCTAAGCGTCTAAATCACTAGTTGACGCGCTTTATGAAGTATGACGGTGCTAAGCGTCTAAATCACTAGTTAACGCGCTTTATGAAGTATGACGGTGCTAAGCGTCTAAATCACTAGTTGACGCGCTTTATGAAGTATGACGGTGCTAAGCGTCTAAATCACTAGTTGACGCGCTTTATGAAGTATGACGGTGCTAAGCGTCTGGTTCATTCCTTCCTGTATTTTCAGTTCTTAAATACTCTTATTTGCGTGTCTTGATATTTGATTGCTATGTCACAATGATCATGCTTAAGCATCGGGAGGGAAATGAAGTAGTTCACGTGACCGAATAAACCAATCGGAATTATGAATGCCAAATAATAAATCATATCTTCACTTCTTAATTATTGCGCGCATTAATTGAATTGTTGGTAGTATTAGTTGATGCGCGCTATAATTGAATTGTTGCTCTATTCAAATGAATTGAAGATAGCAACTGAATTATTGCGCGGTACAATTCAACTGAAGAGAGCAATAATTCTATTAATGCGCGCACCAATTCAATTAAGGGGATCCGGGTTGAAATAGGTCCTCAGTACCTCCTGCTTGTCTTTAGAGGCAACTAAATGGTGTTGTCCTTCGGATGAGGCCGCAAAAACCGAAGTCCCGTGTGGCACAATAAGGATCCCTCCCTGCTCAAAGGCCGTAAGCGCCGAGCAGGGGTCTAAATTTTGCAGCCTTCACCGGCAATGGCGATGTTTTCATATAAGGGGAAAATTCTCGAGCGGGACGTTAAACAATATACAACAATTAATACGCGTAATAATTGAAATATTGCTCTCTTCAATTGAATTGTAGCGCACTTCAATTTAATTAAAGCGCGCAGTAATTGAAATAATGCGCTCTTCAAATGAATGATTTTAATTCGATTGATGAAGGCAATAATTCTTCTAGAGACGTTCTACTTAGTTGGTTGGATCATGTCCACAGCTGAATTAATGAGGTCTTCTATTGATTTATTGATCTCTGTTAAACAATCGATGCGCGCATTAATTCCTTATATAAAAGCATTGTAAATAATTAAAGACATTAGTTTGGTGCTTCATACAGAGCTCTTCCATAAACTTGGGCATTTTGATATGTATTCATAGTAATACCCTGTACAGCATGTGTCGTGGAAATATATCCACCAAAAGCTTACTGATTTCCGTTCCGGTCGATTACTTTAGGCCTCATGCGTGTAGTTATTTGTTTCTCATGCATCGCATGTAGACATAGAAGAAACCATTTCACAGTCGTTATTTAAGCAGCATGAATTGTGAACGCATTATTAGTTCCTTATCTTGAAATTTCATTTCGTATTTCTCATTTTTCTTTTAACAATGCAAGTACATCATATGTATTTTTTCGACTTTTCATTATTTCGGGGCGAAACGTCGCTAATTATCGTTTTCTTGTCTTTTCGAAATGTACAAATCAGCCACCATAGCGTCATAACAGGGCATTAGCTGACCCTTTTTTAAAATATACTTTTATGAGGCAGAAGAAAAAAAAATCTCTTGCTGGGCCTTTAACCCGACATTTAGATATATCGACAACGTTTTACCTATGAATAATGTTCATTCATATATCGATTTGAAATATCCTATTGAACTAGAAATATAAGATACCAGAGAGTCTTCCACATCTGCTTTGTACTAAGATATGCTATTGAAAATCGATATTAACGGCAAACTAACGACTCAACTTTTTGACAAACGGGATGATTTCAATTTCTCCATCGTTAACTTCCCTGATCTATGTGGCAATATTCCATTATCCCCTGGAAGTGGTGTTTATATCTCACCACTGATTCGATATGCAAGAGCTTGGTCTGAGTATGATCATTTTTGACTCGTGGTAGGCTACCGGCAAACAAGTTTTTTTCCTTCAATTTACACAACATTTATTCAAAAAATAACAGACAGGAGATTTACATGCCCTGACAAACAAGATGTTGTTAAAGGGGTTTCAACACTCTCGTTTAAAATCAGCATTTCGAAAAATTCTATGGTTGTTATAACAGTCAGGTTTGCCTATACGATCTGTTACTGGGTCAAATGATGGCTGACTTGTTTCATACCATTTTTAGGCCGTTCTTGGCACACTGATTTTGACTACGGATTGCTCCGTTTACCTGTTCAAGATATAGGGTTCACGGCGGATGTGACCGGTCGACAGGGGGTGCTTACTCCTCCTAGGCACCTGATCCTACCTCTGGTATATATAGGGGTCCATGTCTGCCCACCTCGTTATTTTGTATTCCTTATGGGAGTTATGAGATTGATTCATGTTCGTTATCTTTAAGTTTTCCTTTTTAAAGTAGGTTAAAGTTTTTGGAGCAGGTCATATATCTAGCAGCTACTAGTCCTAACCTATTCAGACTTGCATGGTTGATGTAACTATGTATATGAAGGACAGAGCTAGCTTCAGATACAGTGCCTGAATAATATGTTTTCCAAGGACAAGTTTAAGTTCAAAGCGGGACAAAGACTTGGAGCTGATTACATATTGAAGTAACTATTGGTCCTAACCTATTCAGACTTGCATGGTTAATGTAACTATGGATATGTAACAGGTCCTTCAGGGTAGGCCTGTCCCTAATAGAAACTGTGGCATTTTGATAGGTTTTTATCTAAGGAATGATTTAAAATAGGATTTTTTAAGGGCAATCTTGCCCTGGAGTCGAAATTTACGAAAAAAAAAAAAAAAAAAACCCCAAAAAACCCCAAAAAATAAAAACAAAAACAAAAAAACAACAAAAAAAAAAAAAAAAAAAAAAACAAACAAAAAAAAAAAAAACAACAACAAAAAACAAAAAAAAAACTACAAAAAATGCGAAAACCTATTTCTATCATTGTGGTTCATATTTATGCTGTATATATAGCCCAGATGGTTAGACCGCAAACGCTTACAATCATCTTTTTAGTGTCCTGGTTTGAATCCACCTGTTGGCACACTTTTACTGTTTCAAAATTTTCGTTTGTATAAACACCATTTTAATTTGTTTTTTTTTTGCATACAGACTTTTGTATTTTACTTTAATTTTCTTCCTTAAATGCATGTTCGCTTTTAATATAAAGGAGGTCCGTCGGATGAGACGTCAAAGGGTGCCCCGTGTCAAGGATTACAATCCCCTTGGCACGTAAAAGATCGTTTCCTTGATTTTCGAAAAAGAGTAGGCTCAATTGGGGCCGTCAGGGAAACTTCAACTTTCACAAGCAAACATATTTCAGTTGCTTAATCGCCGTAAAATGGCTAAAATATTGCCAACTAGGCGTAAAACACCAATCGATTAAAATGTTAAGGACATTTATGAGAATGTAGATCATAAATTCTCTAACTAAAAGCACACTTCAGTGTAAGCATAGTTTGTTCGAGGACATGAATCATACACTCTGTATTACTCGATACAAGTGTCACAAAAAAATCATGTCGAGCAAAAATTGCTGCGTTAACCTTTCAAAAACATCACTGGGAAATACTACTGTTGTGGGAGAGATACTGTAGAGTAGATGCAGTTCATTCCTCGGGAAAATGTGTTTATTGGTAATATTTTAAGCCAAAAATGCAGGAGGAAGGTTTACAGATTAGAAAAGAGTCAGGTTGGGTCAGTAAAGGTTTTATGTCCCGTTGCCATTATCCATGCATCAGGTAAGGACCCTCAAATACAAAAGGTGTATCTGTAAATACTGGGGGTGGGGGGGGTGGGGGTGGGGTTAAATGAATACACAGTTGATGCTAAATATATTTTCAAAAATAACATTTAAAAATTGTATACCTTGAAGGCAATACTATATACCCTGATCAGGTTTTTAAGCTGTAGGACTACATTTCAGTAGCGACATTTAATTTCTTGAATTTCATTTTCATAATTTGTATTTCTTACAACAATGACTTTTTAAAAATATTATTTCCAAAGAAATGAGTTGTAAGTAAACGGATATGAAGTAATTGCATTGTTAAAAGTAAAATGAGAAACACGAAATGAAATTTCAAGATAAGGAACTAAAAATGCGTCCACAATTCATGCTGCTCGGATAACGACTGTGAAATAGTTTCTTTCTCTCGACAAGTTACGTGTATTGACTAGAACTAAAGCGATGCATGAGAAACAAATAACTACACGCATGTGGCCTAAAGTCATCAACCGGAACGGAAATCAGTAAGTTGTTTGTAAAGACTGAAACAAATACTTCTATGTAAATAATACGATATATTTACATAGAAGTGTTCCTTTACATAATAATGTGAATAAAACTCCAGATTTGGCACACAAAATGGCTAAAGATTTTGTCCAATACTCGACTTTCACCCCCCCCCCCCCCCCCCCCCCCCACTTGCGGAAATCCGCCACTGATACCGTTATGGTATAAAATTGTATCATATGATATTGAATAACTCAATGCTATCATATCTTGGTTACTCGTATCAACCCGTTTAAAATACCATGTTACTCCGCTAGGACAGGGGTAATTTTTCTAAGGGGGTCAATTTTTTTTGGTCTGGTATAACATGTAGAAACCTAACTCCTGGGTCTTTTTATCTAGAAAATAATCCAATTCTTCTACGGCTGGGGAAAAACGGGGTGGGGGTCATTTTTCGACGTCGAAAAATGTTCCCCATTCATTATTTTATGTGGTCATTATTCTTCTCTACACCGGCGTAAAACGTCATATTTCATACCCCCTGTATTGTTAAGAATGAACTGTATTTCTTCTCTTTATTCATGAATTGATTGTACATTTCAATATTTGTGAAAATGGAGGCATCCGACCTTGCAGTAAAAATTATGTTATAGGTAGATCTTGATTTTTCATTATTTGTTGAGAGAGAGAGAGAGAGAGAGAGAGAGAGAGAGAGAGAGAGAGAGAGAGAGAGAGAGAGAGAGAGAGAATAAAAACTCAACACGTGTAGCATAATGAAGTATATAGTATTTATGTATACTTGGTGTTATACGTGCAGTAGACACCCCTCAGAAAACGTCTTTGTGTAACACTGCCTTGGGTCCGTTGCTGTAGGCATCATATTCTCCAACAGAGGGCGTATAGTATGGATCTATGTGACAAAACATAAACTTAATGATCACATTTAGTATTGTATTTCAATTTGGACAACTACATGTCTAGGCCGATGCGTATAGTACATATACAATGTAAATATATAGACTGTTATAGGATAATGTTTACAATTCCAATGTATCTTTACCAATTAAAATGATAGCCATTTCTTCGTGAATTTGAACAATCTGCGTATGAATCTTGATAAATATAGTACGACTATTTCATCGGCTTGGGATATTCTGACAGAAATGAAAGTAAAATACCAATATGAAAATTCATGAAATTCCATTTTTGGAAACACGCCAGCCTACTTTTCATTAAGCTTCCGCGCTTCACGAAGTACGCTGGCATAAAGCGTGGAGGTCCATACCCTCATGCATTTTCAAATATGAAATTTACTTCTTAAATAATATTAGTATGAAATCACAATACCGAAATAACAACGAGGTATAATAATGATGTCAATCCTGTCTATCATATTAAAGAAAACAAACATGACTTTGTCATGCTGTTACTTGATAATTGAGTGGTTACTTTTTGACATCTATAACGGTGATAACACGGAACTGTAAGCGTTAGCACGTTATGATAAGATATCTGCTCAGCTTGTCGTTATAGCACATCTTTAAAATGATCATTCAATTCATTCGTGTATGTGAAGTTGACAAAACAGCAAGTCAACTCAGCTTACTCAATAAAACCTTACAAAATAATAATTTTAATAAGTAATCTATTACTGGACTAACAAACACGCAGATTAACAAAAAAAAAAAAAAATAATAAAAAAAAGGGGGGGGGGATTTTACCATGGGAATTTAAAAAAAATTGAAATTTTAATATAAATACAAGTGAATGTTTTCATAACACGCTTGTGCAAGTTGTTTAATTTGCCTGCACATATGCACATATTTGCGTGTTATCAAATTTAAAATAATGACAATTTCCTAAAATCTGTTTTTAAATACACGCATTCTAAAATGGAAGTAATGCAGTATACAATGTATGCACTTATTTTCGTTTAATTTTCGATGGCAAATAAATCCATGAAATTAAAACTTTCCCGATAGTATGAGATAGGGAAAACACCCAGTGAATTTAAAACGGAATAAAATAGAATAATTTCGAAACCATAGGGAAAAAAAAACCCAACTAAGGAGAGAATTCAAAGCTGTGTATCATAATTTGCAAATTATTCATTTTATTCATCAAGAAAAAAAAAGCAATATTCAAAAAAAATGATTACTTACTACTTGGGTCACTTTGTTGTACCACTCCACCATCGAAATAACCATCGCTCGAGTAACCACCGTCAGCTACATATTCATTACCAGTCGATAAACCACCACTGATTCGGAAATCGCTAGACGAGAAACCTGTACCAAACTCTCCGTCAGATTCAGAAAAACCTCTCAGATCTTGAAAGTCTAGGCCTGGTGCACCAAGAGAAGCGTCAAAAATGCCTTCGTTAGAGAGGGGAGGCACAGAATACTCGCCTTCTACACCGAATGATCTTCCGACGATATCTGGTCGGTCATAAAGCGAAGAGGATTCAACTTCTCCGTAATTCTTATAGGCGGATCCAATCCGTGACCAGGGAGTGTTGTACTTAGCAATCGTCGGGCTGGAGTATCGTACAAATGTCTCCGAACCCCCTACCAATGGCGCCCTGGATCGTATGGAAGATGTTTGTACACTAGCAGAAACCGGAAGTCTGTTGACGGCCGTACGCACTGAACGAAGATATGGCGCAGGGTGCACTCTGACAGATCTAGTAGTGAGGAACCTGGCAGGAAGTATTCCAATATTCCTCCGCGTGTGAATGTGATTAATAAGCCCGGGACGTTGAAAAAGATATGGCTGCGTGCGCCTGTAGATTTGTAAGCGCCTGTACCAGTAGGGATCTCTAAATATCAACCTACGGTAGAGGTGATCAAAATAATATCTGTTGAGTAAGATTCTAGAGTTTGGAAATCTTTGCAGCCAACCAGGAACGAGTCTAGGGTCAATCAGACGGTAGGTGCCGTTAGCGTTGACCAAGGCTATGGCCACGCTGACCAGTAAGAGAACCCTGAACCACATCGTTAAGTGTCCTGCAAATAGAACAAAATGACCAAAAAAAAAAAAAAAACAAAAAAAAAAAAATGAGAAAGAAAAACAGTGTCCGTTTCTAGTATGTTTTGTAGCCTTTTGATAGTTGAATATACAAACAACCAAATATTACACAGAGACTCCTAAGTAGTATGATACGAAGTCAGGTAGCAAAGTGAGGAGAGAAAAAAAAAGTTTACTATACGTACAGTCTCTCAAACTTTTGAGAAATCACTAAAAAAAAAAGGCACATAATAGTCAATTTTGACTGGGTGCCTCTACCGATAAGAAGAAGAAATCTCTGAAAGAAAAATGATTATCCAGGAATTCAGATCTAAGAATTCAAACTTATTTTCGTCCACGAAACACGAATTTCTGTGTACAATGAAGGAATGGATCCATTACCTCTGAAACTCCCGAGTCGCGTGGTCCTACTGTGCCCATCAAAGGAGGGACTTTAAATTTATACCGTCATTATAGAATAATTCATTACGTTTTTACTACAAATTGCACTTGATTGATACCGTACAAAGTCACAGAGCGTCGACGCTTGAGCAGTTCCCGTGGTAAAGTGATCGTGTTTCTTCATTTATTGACTGTAAACATGATTGTTTTATTCTTTGGCTTCTTGATATTGGTTTAAAAACACCTGCTAGGACTTTTATAGAAAATTTATCGTTTATTCATTATCTACACATTATTTACACATCGTGTAAGGAATAAGGATTTTAATTATGAAATGTTGGGTCCGCCTCATACGTTTTTTTTCCATCCCATATATGTTTTACCACTGAAAATAAATTTTGAAACAGTAAAAACCTGTTCTTGGTCAGTAGTGGCCACAATATGCATTGCATCAATGTTGTTTTTACTGCGGGTTAAAATTTGGTCATTGTCATGTTTGCTGACGTAAAGTGGAGCCACAATTCAGATTCGTTCACATCCTGTCAGAGGGGTCAGCACGGCGCCAAAAGACATGTTGAACGTTTTACAACCACAACAGAACGGTTAGTCTATTTATTCATATGCTTGCCAATTCACGTAGAGTATTTAGACTCCATACTATCGCCGTTTGGACTAGAAGAACCTTATCTAGAATTTGATATTTTACGTAAGAGATGGAGTGAGTTGTCCCGGTAAACAAACGAAAATGCAAATGAACAAATTGGCTCACATCGTCGCAAGCCACTACTCAAACACGTCTCCCCCTTTTCATCAGTGGCTCTCTGCGTGAAGATCTTGTTTCTCATAAATATGCAGGACGCAATTCGGCCAATCGCTGAGCTTCTGATCACAGGTTAGTCGGAGATTTAAACTGTTCATAGAATGCGAGCAAATTATTCTTGACTTCGGTGAACTAACCAAATCAGAACCCGTATGCATACAGATGTGGCGATTTTGGCATTGAACAGATAACTAAAAAGCAAACAGACTTGTTGGTGTTTTAATATTTGTTTTGTCACGGTTTTGATTTGTAAAGTACTAGTTTTCATGGCGCAGCCATTATTGAGTGAAACGCGGCTGCCCTAAACCAGATCTTCAATTTTAGGCTAAGCTTGAATTCTATTGATCAACAAATTAAATGAGTCTCGTTATGCATATTCTTAAGAAACGATAAAATTTGCACGCTGAGAGCCACGGGTGAAAAGGGAGAGGAGCGTACATTTCAGCCGGGGCTTGCGATGATGCTTGATCCAAGTTTATCTTTGTTTGTTTCTTTTTTGTCTGAAAATTTATTTTTTGCTCAAAAATGTATATTTTCAAGTATATGCATAAAAATATTGCATCTAATCAGAAGAGAACCGCTACACACTTGATACGCAATACACATGTCTACATAAATACGCATATCTACACACAAAACACTAGACTACACAATACAGATGTCTACACACAATACACATGTCTACACAATATATTTGTCTACTCACAATAGACATGTCTACTCACGATACACATATCTACACACAATACACATATCTAAACACAATACACACACAATACACATGTCTACACACAATACACATGTCTACACACAATTGTATAATGTATATTACGTAGTTATCGTCCGTGGATGTCTATTGTACATTACATAGTTATCGTCCGTGGATGTCTATTGTACATTAGGTAGTTATCGTCCGTGGTTGTCTATTGTACATTACATAGTTATCGTTCGTGGATGTCTATTGTACATTACGTAATTATCGTCCGTGGATGTCTATTGTACATTACATAGTTATCGTTCGTGGATGTCTATTGTACATTACGTAGTTATAGTCCGTGGATGTCTATTGTACATTATGCAATTTGTTATCGTCCGTGGATGTCTATTATACATTACGTAGTTATCGTCCGTGGATGTCTATTGTACATTACGTAGTTATCGTCCGTGGATGTCTATTGTACATTACGTAGTTATCGTCCATGGATGTCTATTGTACATTATGTAACTTGTTATCGTCCGTGGATGTCTATTGTACATACGTAGTTTCGGATTTTTGACCAGGCGTGCAGGACAGCGAATCTTCAAATCAGTAACGAATCGAATACGTCTACAACAACATGTACAGTAGAGTTACGCGTGGTTCTGTTGTCATTTGGAATTTTGTCTGTGCTAGTTTGGTGATCATGGTCATCAGCTACACATTTCTGGTGTAGGGGTAGACATACACTAACTATTTAGTCAGCTACACATTTCTGGTGTAGGGGTAGACATACACAGACTGTTTAGTCAGCTACACATTTCTGGTGTAGGGGTAGGCATACACTGACTGACTGATTAGTCACGATACTCATCAAGGTGATTTAACGTGATCCGATAAACTCTCAAGAATTTCTTTCGTTTATCAAGAAAAAACCATCGTGAACAATTCCAAATTTTAGTCTCTAGCTAAGATGGTGCATTCAGGACACACCAATTTGTTTATCTCTTGCGTACAACAAAACATCTCACATGTACAACATAACATCTCATGTTTACAACAAATCATCTCACATGTACAACATAACATCTCATGTTTACAACTTAACATCTCATGTTTACAACATAGCATGATCTGCAGTGTGATTTTTATTTTCTTAAGATTAAAGCGCATATTAAAGATTTAAATAAATACTTAGACCCTAATATTAAAGAACTACATCTTCTTTGATGGCCTCTGCTATAAACAGCAATGGTAAAATGTTTTTTGTAAAACTGTTAAAACTAAGGATACAGCGGCAACACCTACATCAAACATTTGCTTCCAATATTTTATTAATAATATTACGCAATATAAGCAATCTACACTTTTCTTTGTAACGTATGTCGGCTCCGAAATTTACAGAGTAATTTTGTTTTCAGTATCTTAGAGGTAATCTATTTTGCAGATTTTAAGAGACTTGCCATCCAAAACATAACTGATACGTACACATTTATGTAGATTTCAAGTGGAAAACTGAAGGAAATATTCCGTGCGCACGATATACACCATTAAATTAATCTACAATTATGTTATACGGTGCTTTTGTGGAACATTTTCAAAATACCAAACTGTAAAGTTTATTGTTAACAAACCATTTCAAAAACGTAAAATTCTTTGAAATTCATCAGTTTCCCCTTCGGCACGCATATACACACGTGGCAATGTCATTATAGGTAAGTGGCCACACTTTCCAAAATTAACAATTTCTTTCGTTTAATGATTTTCAAGAATACAACATTCATCAATCCTTAAGGTAACCACTCTACCGAATCGCAAAGACTTCCTCTATAAAATAATTTACGTGTCACTGATAAATTCTTTTTCTGTTTTTTTTTTTATTTTGTTTTTTTCTATTAACACTGGGAATGTGTTGCAGTATTTAGGCATAAACTATAAGTGATTTGTATTTGACTCGATGAATTACGCATTCGATGTCATCCATCTCAATTCATATACCTTTTTTTATATAAAGATTTACTGTGCACTACATTATTTTGCAAAACCTTTGTAGTATATAACGATCTGTCAACATGCAAAACAGTCTGAAATCATACGTGATCGTTTTATTTAGGACAAAATGTAGTTTGTCAGAATAAAGATACAACACACATGTAATTATATGTTATCGTTATACATTTGAAATAATAAACATTCAATCAACGTGTGACTGTAATTTAATTCATAGCAATTCATACAGCTATATATATCCATGGTAATGAATGTGACGCTTGCAGTGTACTTTTGCGGTGAAATAATGAGACATGCATCCCAGTCAGAAAATTTAGTGAGATCCTTTGATCTGCGTACTCTGATCGCTAAATCTTTTGATCCGTGCACTTTGATCGCTAAATCTTTTGATCCGTGCACTTTGATCGCTATACAGTTAATCTTAAACCCAAGCCCTTACCTTTGCTTCTATTATTTACTGTTGTGAAGTAAAACCTTCGGACGCATTGTACCACAAAATACCTGAGAAGTGATATAAATCAAATGTGGATTCTATAAAATTTCAAAAGCAATTTTCAGTCAATTTGAAATCACAAAGCTTTTCTCAAATCAACAACAAAACCTAAGACTTTTCAACACTTTATACAAGGTTTGAACCTTCAGCAATCCAAATGGCAGCCTTGAGACTGGTGAATGTTTTTAATGCACTCACCCGTTTTTATCATGTATTGTAAGCTGCCGTGTCGTGGTCAGTAATTAAAGGTTATGAACAATTAGTTGTTGATCATCTTGACAGTGGATTGCTGTAGCTGTGAAATCCAATGACGCCTTGACCGGTAATTGTTTACCTGTTATGCTGTCCTTTGCCGCAATGACGTCACCATGTAGGTCACTGGGGTCAATGTCTGCGGACATTTACGTGATAACTACATGGTAGGAATTTTTGATCAGAAATACCTTTTTGAAGTCAGGTGGCACATCCTATGATTATATCTGGGTCAGATTCCGTAAGCAAAAGACATAGTAGCTGTCGTTTGGCACCGATGATTTGAAAATTGAGATTACTCTTAGAGGCTTTGATTTGGTCGCTGTACCGAGATTTACATCGTGCACGGAAACTAAGTATGTTGTGGTGGACCTATGGTAAGGTCTGAAAAGATGGAATTCTAAGATGAGGAGTCTGAAGAGATGAAATTCTAAGATGTGGGGTCTGAAGAGATGAAATTGTAAGAGAGCTTTAGGCAGTTTATTGAAAGATTATAAGTATTATTCTCTTCAAAGATGTTACAAGAATTAACAGCGGCTAAGGAGGAGTTGATAGATTCCGCCATTGTTGTTTTAAACAGAGCAATGTTGTAATCAGCAGTTCCAACGTATCCAGTAAATGCTGTGTTACACCTTTGAATTCGGAGAGTGGCATTGTTATAAATTTGAACCACATGTTACAGGAATCGCTCGCTGGACAATTCTGGTTGGACTTGTTTGGTGTGACACATACTTCTCAAAGGGAACCTGTAATTTGGGTCTGGATTGGGCTGACTGTCACCTGATAGTAGCCGGGATAATTTTGTAAATGGGTCAGAGTCAATGCGGCTGATGACATATTGACTGATTGATTGATTGATTGTATGTTGTTTAACGTCCCGCTCGAGAATCTTTCACTCATATGGAGACGTCACCATTTGTCGGTGAAGGGCTGCAACATTCAGGCCTATGCTCGGCGCTTATGACCTTTGAGCATGGAGGGATCTTTATCGTGCCACACCTGCTGTGATACGGGGCCTCGGTTTTTGTGGTCTCATCTGAAGGACCGTCCCATTTAATCGCCACTTACGACAAGCAGTGGGTATTGAGGATCAATTCTAACCCGGATCCTCACGAGGCATGAAATACTGGAGTTTCATCCAACAGCTGATAAGAATGAGATAAAAATAACACCCGTTACTGGAAGATGTGAATTTGAGTTAATGACACATAGACATGTAGTAAACTCGTGTATCTATATTGAGCTTCTATCATACAATCACTGCACCCTTACTATACAATGCTGAGTAGTGAATAACACGGTGTCTCCACCTCAGCATTTGGCTCTGTCAACATCATCCACATCATCCACTTTGTGATGCTGTCGATAACAAGCTAACGTTGCCGTCTCTTCTATCCTGTAGTGCTATCAATCCCCTCTCAAAATTAGAATTCTTACCTTCACCCATACGCTACCCAAATTCTAACCATACCTATCTGCTGACGAAATAAAGGGTTCCTTGTAGGTTAAGTGAAAGGGTTATATCATTGACCAAAGCTGAGTGTAAAGGACTTAGGCGGGGTATGAAGGACAGGGTTATCAATGTAGGTGGGGATCTTCAATTGAGTGCAAAAGTTAGGTTATTAGAATACAAGGGTTATGGTTGTCAATTTAGGTGGGATACACTGATCAGTCGTCAGTCTAGGTGGGATACACTTATCAGTCGTCAGTCTAGGTGAGATACACTGATCAGTCGTCAGTTTAGGTGGGATACACTTATCAGTCGTCAGTCTAGGTGAGATACACTGATCAGTCGTCAGTCTAGGTGGGATACACTTATCAGCCGTCAGTCTAGGTGAGATACACTGATCAGTCGTCAGTCTAGGTGGGATACACTGATCAGTCGTCAGTCTAGGTGAGATACACTGATCAGTCGTCAGTTTAGGTGGGATATACTGATCAGTCGTCAGTCTAGGCGAGATATACTGATCAGTCGTCAGTCTAGGTGGGATACACTTATCAGTCGTCAGTCTAGGTGAGATACACTGATCAGTCGTCAGTCTAGGTGAGATACACTGATCAGTCGTCAGTCTAGGTGGGATGCACTGATCAGTCGTCAGTTTAGGTGGGATACACTTATCAGTCTTCAGTCTAGGTGAGATACACTGATCAGTCGTCAGTCTAGGTGGGATACACTTATCAGTCGTCAGTCTAGGTGAGATACACTGATCAGTCGTCAGTCTAGGTGAGATACACTGATCAATCGTCAGTCTAGGTGGGATGCACTGATCAGTCGTCAGTTTAGGTGGGATATACTGATCAGTCGTCAGTCTAGGTGAGATACACTGATCAGTCGTCAGTCTAGGTGGGATACACATATCAGTCGTCAGTCTAGGTGAGATACACTGATCAGTCGTCAGTCTAGGTGAGATACACGGATCAGTCGTCAGTCTAGGTGAAATATACTGACCAGTTTTCAATATAGGCGGTGTTCTTCATGAGTTGATTTTCAGATGACGTTTTTGGGAGGAAAAGGTTTTGCTAATACAATCAATAAAAGCTTTTACCATTTTGTCTTCGTACACATGACCTGACCAATGTCGTCATCCGATATGTTAATAGTGATTGTATATGTTAAGCTTTGTTTTTATAATAAAACAGATAGTGACTGATATTGAAGCGTGCGTAACCTTATCTTTGTTACAATGTGATTGGTTAATTACAACAATGTCGACATTTAACGGATTCTTATGTATGGAAATGAACTCATCCTCCGGAAATAATGAATCGTTAGAACGACAGAAACAGAAATGACAGAAGCCTTGACCATTTTGATAAGTCACAAGGTGCACTGAATAAGCGGTATAGAAATTAATTCAACAACTTTCACCAAAATGGTGCGATATTTTATCTCCCGGCAAAATTCCTTCGAAATCACTACCGGACTGCAGGCAGATGTTATGGATTCAATCTCTGATTACAATATTATTCTTCAAACACATATATTGTTTTATATTGTTTAAAATGGCAATGGCGAATCGCTATCCATTTGTATGATTAGTTTTCATAGGTGAAAATATTTGTAATTCAAGTATGTATGGATAATTGATTGATTGATTGATTGATTGATTGTAGCTTTCCGCCACACTCAAACAATTTTTCAGTTATCTGGTGGCGTCCAGTTTTTATTGGTGGAGGAGAGAACCCAGATACAATGTACCCGGGAAGAGACCACGGACCTTCCGAAAGTAAACTGACAAACTTTCTCACATATATTGGCGTGAGCGAGATTCAAACCCGCGCCGACTACAGGTAAGAGGCCTTGTGGTTTTGAGCTCGATGCTCTAACCACTCGACCACGGAGGCCCCTGATGTATGGATAAATGTTTTTCTTAAAGACTGAAAACGTCTGTGTAAAGAACTGATGTTATAATAGATGATGAATTTTTAAATAAATGATTTTGTAATAAGTGAGAAATGTTTAAATCAATGTTTATGTAATAGATTATGAAAGTTAAAATCAACGATTTTGTAATAGATGATGAATGTTTAAATCAATGATATTGTAATAGATAGGAAATGTTTAAATCAATGATATTGTTATAGATAAGAAATGTTTAAATCAATGATATTGTAATAGATAAGAAATGTTTAAATCAATGATATTGTAATAGATAAGAAATGTTTAAATCAATGATATTGTAATAGATGATGAATGTTCAAATCAACAATTTTGTAATAGATGACACTGTATATATGAATACGTACATGTGTGTGTTTACATAAATGGTTTTAATTGATGATGTTGTATATTGAAATATATATGTTCAATCAAGCAGTCTGAGTGTATTACAGATAATACTAAGTGCCATGCTAGTAGGATAATTTAGTCAAAAGTAGGTCAAGTATACCAAAACTCAAACTTGATTTGTAATTGTACAAGACGAAGCCACATATCAAATTTCAATTGAATATTGTCATCCAATGCGATAAAAGTCCGGAAAACTGATTCTTGCAATTGATCAAGGGGCATAATTCAGTCAAAAGTAGGTCAAGCGTAATGAAACTCAGACTTGACCTTTAAACATTCAAGACAAAGCTAAATTTAAAATTGCACTTGAATATCTTGATCCAATGCGGCGAAGAGTCCAGAACACCTCAAGTGGAATGACAGACAGACGGCCGACGGCCCGACACACAAACAGACAGACCGAGGGTAAACTAATTGTACCCTTCGAAAAACTGGCAGGATACTAATAAATGATTTTTAATTGATGATGCTGTATATTTCAATACTTATCTATAGATAAATGACTGTAATTGATCATGTCGTATATTAAACACATATATCTGAATAAATGACTTTTAATTGATGATGCTGTATATTTCAATACTTATCTATAGATAAATGACTGTAATTGATCATGTCGTATATTAAACACATATATCTGAATAAATGATTTTGTAATTGATGATGCTGTATATTTCAATACTTATCTATAGATAAATGACTGTAATTGATCATGTCGTATATTAAACACATATATCTGAATAAATGATTTTGTAATTGATGATGCTGTATATTTCAATACTTATCTATAGATAAATGACTGTAATTGATCATGTCGTATATTAAACACGTATATCTGAATAAATGATTTTGTAATTGATGATGCTGTATATTTCAATACTTATCTATAGATAAATGACTGTAATTGATCATGTCGTATATTAAACACATATATCTGAATAAATGATTTTTAATTGATGATGCTGTATATTTCAATACTTATCTATAGATAAATGACTGTAATTGATCATGTCGTATATTAAACACATATATCTGAATAAATGACTTTTAATTGATGATGCTGTATATTTCAATACTTATCTATAGATAAATGACTGTAATTGATCATGTCGTATATTAAACACATATATCTGAATAAATGATTTTGTAATTGATTATGCCGTATTTTTAAATACATATGTTTAGATAAATGATTTTCAATTGATCCACATAACAAGCTGTATTGAGTGTTATGATAAATGGCACAATGTAATGCTCGTCAGGGTTTTTTCGTCGTTTTCCCACCCTATTTGCCCCTCAAGGTGATTGTAACAATCATGGGTATGCCATATCGAATACACCCCTGAAATTAGATTTACCCATAATTCTCTGCAGATAGCTCAGTGACGTTAGAACAATTGCTGCTGGGTCATTCCCAGCAGAACCGTCATGGAAGATAGACGGGTACGTGGTCACTTTGAATTAATACCTGCGTTCGTTCAGGAATTGTATGATAGTTCGGAAAATTATGATTTGGGCAGGGATAGCTGACCGTGGTGAGGATATTTTCATTATATTTGTAGCATATTTCAATTTTGTTCTGCAGTGTCATAGTGGCTGCCATTTACTGGAGACTTTTTGCTTGTATGCGCTCTCACATGCGACATTAGCGAGATAGTGTTTGTATAATACAAGGGTTTCCTATCGATATTCTTGGGGTTTTTCATATACTACCCATAAAAACGGATGGCTAATCTATGTTTTATTCATTTTGTTCTCAGATGCTGATTTTCTTTCGAAATGCTGGCGGAAGTAAATGACCGGAAGTTTTGTTCGTTATTTTGTAAACAAATTACTTAAAACCGAAAAACACAACTAATATATTCTGTTACTGTAAAGTGTTAAGTATATATTTTCTATTTTCATAGTGTTCTCTTCGTAACTGGGAGGTCGTGGGTTGGAGCTCCGCTAGTGCCATGGCCGCGTTAAACCTAAGACGTAAACATAGGTAGTGATTACTCCTTCGCCAAACGCTCGATATGTAGAAGTGAGAATCACGGGTCTTTCGGATAGGACCTACAAACGGAGGTACCTGATTCCAATCATCACTTGGTTTTAAGAAAATCTAATTCAAGTTTTGCGACCAGCTGCAGTAAGTGTGAAAGTGCAACGATATACAGTGTATGGTGGTGTTTGAAGTTGATATATTTATACTACACTGATCTATCAGTAAAGTGTTGGGAGCAACGTCTGACACAAACAGAAACCCTTTCCTATATCTGTTAATGTCTTGCATGTGCTCGAAAATTAAAAAGTATGCTTCATTAGATGCATTTTAAACTCCTTTCTTTTATTGGAAAACTTGCTGTTCTCAAGACTTTACAGTTAATGTAAAGTAAACTTTGTTGTTCAGTATGAAAAGGGTCACCTTACATAGAGCAGATATCATCGCACTTTTGTAATTATTACAATCAATTTTGTTGATTCTAAATTAGTGACGTCACGTGATCACAAGCGCATGCCACGATGGAAATGTATGGAAGCCAGCTAGGTGTCCGAATGAACGTAGATTCGTGCTCGGATATTTTTCGTTGAACATTATTCAATGTGTAAAACACTTAAACTGTTTTTACTTTATTTCTGTATGGGACGCCTTAGTTCAAATGAGCATCAGCATTCCTATATAGTTGTTACTGCGCGGAAGCGAGACGGCACAGATCGCTTTTGCATCGACTCAAGGAGACTACATATTGTTGCAATGTTTGACGCTGAGGCAATGCCTAATCCAGACACCATATTTTCAAAAATGACAGGAAAGAAATATGTCTCAAAGATCGATCCGAGTAAAGGATACTGACAGGTTCCAATGGGGGGGGGGGGGGGGGGGGGGGGGGTAGCAAGCCACCGACTGCAATGTAACTCCAACTGAACTGTACCAATTCTGAACAAGACCATTTGGTCTCGTGACCGCGTCCGCAACGTTCAATAGACCAATGCGAAAGTTTACCGGGATAACGGTTTACGCCCGGGGCTAGCTCAGCTGTGTTAATTAGGTGCTTATAAAAGGGACACAAAGTCAAAGATTGTCTTTCCTTGTGGGGTGCATAATTAATTGGTCAATCTAATCCTCCCCCGTGCACTTTGTTTCATTACAATTCGACTACGTCCAACTTAAAGACTAGTTTTGAATTAACAATGAGACAATAATTTTGATATCATGATTATTTATTAGAATCCGTGCTTTGCGTAAAGTGACAGAAATTTGTAACAATTGTGCGGTGGATTGTGTTCTGTGTAGTGACTGTGAAACTTCTTCTTGTAAATGTATGTCTATTTTAAATGGAGAAAAGACAAACAAATATATAAACTTTAAGGAAAATTATGAATAAATCTAATTTCAAGGATATAGCATATCCGTGATTGTTACCATCACCTTGAGGGACAAATGGGGTAGAAATATGGCGAACCTTGTGACATAGTATTAGCAATTACAAAATCAATTATTTAAACGTGTATTCAAATATACTTAGAACTTTACTATAATATGACATATTTGTGGCGTGGTTCGTTTGTAAGTAATTTATTTACAAAATGGCGGTCTATAAATATGGCGGACAAATATTCCGGTCATTTACTTCCGCCAAGCAATTAAATAGAAAATCAAGACAGAGAGCAAAACGAATAAAGCACAGATTAGCCATCCGGTTTTTATGTCAAAAATCTTGATAGAAAACCCTTATATATTATACAAATACTATCTCGCTAATGTTGCACATGAGAGCACACACAGGTAGTCTCTAATGAATGGCAGCCAAGATGCCATTGTAGAATAAAAGTTAAAAACACATTTTGCCACAAAATATACCACAAATATAATGATAAATACTCACCACGGTCGGCTATCCCTGCCCAAGTCAAAATTTTCCGAACTATTATACAATTCCTGAACGAACGTAGGTATTAGTTGAAAGTGACCATGACGGTTCTGCTGGGAATGACCCGGCAGCAATTGTTCGAACCTTACTGACCTGTTTGCAAAGAATTATAGGTAAATCTAATTTCAGGGGTGTATTCGATATGGCATACCCGTGATTGTAACAGTGATTTGAAAAAAAGAAAGCTTCTTGCACATCTAAAGGACACCACTAATCATCTCCTACGAGATATTTTGCTACTGGATAAAATGTAAGAATTCTGGAGACTTGGTTTTTCCCTATAGGAAAACGCCATTTTCGACCCCTATTTGGTCCCTAGGGTGAAAATGAAAATTCTATAACCTTATTGCACATCTATAGGACACCACCAATTACCTTCCAAAAGATTAATTGGCTACTGCGTAAATTGTAAGAGGAGCTCTCGGTGTAAGCAATGGCCGTGTATCGCCTTTGTACGGATACGCAATACTGTTGTTTGTAAAGAACGAATAAAAATTGATAAAATTCACTTTATGGAAATATACAAATACACAAGTAAAAAAATATAATTATGAATCGCAGTCACTGCCATCACAGGCGATACAGTCTCTGCATCCATCTCACATTTGAATGGGTCCACGTCTAGCAGGTTAATGAGAGAAAGACGTCCAGTCCTTCCGACGTTTGTCCGTGCCCGTCTACATGGCTGGTAGTATGATAAAAAGAGCCGGCGAGCCTAACAATAGCAAATACAGGATTAAACGTCTCTCACCACGAACAAAATACAAACTACACGGCCTGAAATATGACGAACACTGAAAACACTTAAACGGCCTATATCTTACAGGAAACTGATCACAATCGGCTGACGGTACAACATGGGGTGTCAAGATGTTGTCCCGGTAGTACTGCTCTGTGACACGTCCAGCAACAACATGCAAGTCTGTTCTGCCGGCAACAGTGATGCTTCCCCACACCATTAGAAATACACCCCATTCCGATCATGTCTAATGACGTTAATGTCAAAAACGTTCGTTACGTCGGCGCCAAACCCTCCTGCTTGGACAGCGGGTACGCCAACATCAACAGCCTCCGGCCAATGTCCAAGAACCTGTTGCAGCATTGCATCAAAAAAGGAATAACCTTCTAAAAATATGACCTCGTTAGGAGTATGCCACGCCGAATCCGAGCTTGTCCGGCCAACCGAGGGAGTTTACCCGCTACTAACTCTGTTTCACAATGGTGGTAAATTTGCTGTGTGACCCTGTGTTGGTGTCGACCCTTATTCTGGAGAATCTGTCCTTTTTGACTGTACACAGGGTTTTATTTGAATAAATTGACAAATGTTTCCTTCATGTTTTTCTGTCATTTGTGTCCTTCCTGACCTCATGATCTGCATTTCATTGTCCTTGTAAATCTAATATCTCTTTTTTTGAATAGTGTATTTACACATGCAATACATAATACATAACCTCAAGAGCACCCCATAAGTACATAAAACACTATAATATTTCTGTAGATGTTGCTAGTTTCTGAGCATCAAGTTTTAAAGTTTCAAGTGGTAGGTGTTGTCTATATGACAAACCGCGCTCGACTGACTTGCACGTAGTCAAACTGAATTTTCGCTCACAACACTTGACAGGTGAAATTTCTGAGGTTCACCACAGGTGATTTAAAGGTTAAATTAAACAGATCTCGTAAAAGGGGTACATGAAGGATAAGTTAGAATGATGGAATGTGAGTGTGACACTAGGAACTAGGGATTTTTGTTGAAATGACACCTTTTTCTTTACCCCCAGGATGAAAACGTACTGCACATATACAGGACACCACCAATAATTTTTCAAACAATGATTGATTCATTCTTTGGGGTTTAATGCCGTTTTGGGAAACATTTCAGCCACTCTTCTGCGGTCCAAAATATGATTTGGTTACTGTGTAAATTGTTCGAGGAGTTCGAGATCTGGGAACCAGTTTTTTAAATAGAAAACACCCCGTTATATTTCGACCCCCATTAGCGTCCCAAGGTGAAAAAGAAAATTCCGAAACAATGAACACCTCCAGGACACCAACGCCATTAATCATCTTCCAGAGATGATTTGTTTACTGCGCAAAATGTAAGGGGAGTTCTGGGAACTAGAAAAACGTCAGTTTCTATGCCATCTGCCTGCCAGGGTTAAAAATGAAAATTTCGAAACCTTATTGCATATGTACAGGACACCACCAATCATCTTCTAAAAGATGACTTAGCTATTGCGTAAAATGTATGAGAAGTTCTGGGAACCAGGTTTTTGTTTCTAAAAAAAAACCCGATCGTTTTTTACCCCCATTTTGTTCCCAGGGTAAAGATGAAAAAGGCATCACCTATCATATTCCAAAAACATTAATTGGTAACTACGTAAAATAAAAGACGAATTTGATGAAAAAGGCTGACGGACGGACCATGGTAAAAATATCTTTTAGAAAGAGTAGGTACGATAACTGGATTTTACATAAAAAACGGAAAATGATTTCTCACCGCTATGAACGAATATTTAGGTTGCAGGATATATAACTGTGATTTAAATATCACTGCGCAAAAGGCGTACCCTAGCCTCTCTGCCTCTCAGAACTATTTTACACGCCTCCTTAACTGAAATCCTGGATCCGCCCATGGCGATTGCTTCATTGTCTGTCCTGTAGGACCGACACATTTAAGCAAGCAAGGCACACTGAAGACCTATTCTAACACGGATCCCTACGGAGAAAATAAGTAATAGGCAAATGGCTTTCAGACAAAGGTCAATTAAAGCCATTTGTACGATCAAGGTCATAGCATGACTTTAAAGTCATATATATATATATATATATATATATATATATATATATATATATATATAACCCTTACATTTTAACAATATTCAAAGTTATTGATCATATATCACACAAATATGTATTTTTCAAGTGACTTTTGAACAAAGGAAAAAGTTCCTAATTTTAACAGTTTTTGATCATATATCACAAATCATATAATACGCAAATGACTCAAGGTCATTTTGTAAAGGTCACGGTAACGGAGAACATATCTTATATGTGAAAATAAAACTTTCATTTCAACAATATTTCAACAATTATTGATCATTGTATGAGTCATTCGTCATGTGAAATAGGTCATTGGTTGGATGCAGTTCAGGGAGTATCCATTAGTTTTACTGGTGATCTTGTTAGCTGTTACTGAGAGGCTTCAGGATACGTCTGTTTTTACTGTGGAATTTTCTCTTAGTGACGTGTGATGTCTCATACTTTGTTTCTTATTTAAAACAGGTCTTTATGTTACATCGTATTGAAAATATCCTTAAATGATGAAAAAATATCAGGTGTTTTGTGAGGTAGACTCGTAAACATGAAACAAACACAAGAAAAAAATTGTTTCAACCTGAATACTAAGAGAAATACCTTTACTAGTAGCAAAAAGGTATCAGGTATCTTTTATTTAAAAAAAAATATGAAAATAAGTATCTTGTACGTAACGAAAACTAAAGCTACACGTATCGTACGTAATATGGCATATCTCTCACACAAATAGATTTATGAATTGAGAAAATATCATGGTGTGGTAACTCGTTATAGACTTTTATCATGCTATATAAACAGATCGGGCCATTAAGCACGGTAGACTGTACCTACAAAGGATTGTTTGTGGTTAATTTAAAAACACTCCACCATTGTCTTCTCTCTCTATCACAGCTTAGAAATTACCAAATAACAAGGATAATTTGCTGAATGGGGTGTTTTGGGAGTTGTAGAAATGACACTACTTCTCGACGGAGAAAATTCACACTGTAGGGATTTGTGTCTTCGAGGGCATTAGAAACACTTAACAGGCAGAAAAGGGTAATCGATGGCATGTTAAAAGTTCTAGTAATGGAGATTTTGGAAAATTATTAAATCAAGGAACATTATAGATTTACTCCATTTTGGTTTGCACAAGTTTTTGGATATAATCAATAATCACTGTAAATGCTGCAAACATTAAAAAAAATATTTATATTGACAAACTTCTTTAAGCTGGATTACACTGTTTCATTCTGTACTGGAGTTTGATTATATATAAATATCAGTATTCACTTAATAAAATCCTTTTCACAGTAAACTACAAAACCAGGTTGAATTAATTACCGACAACATCGCATACAGTGATAAATGGCATGCAATTTCCCTCCAATTTACAAAGAGAACGAAATGCATACCTTAACGGTAACGATATTTCTTCAGCTGTGATATGTTTCATGTAAGAAAAGATTTTTGATTACAATTTAATATTCATGACAATATCCCAGGTTTTGATGCAGTGCATTTCTACAAGGTCGTGCCTCGTGGGGATCCGAGGTGTTAGAATAGATCCTCAGTACCCCCTACTTGTCGTAAGAAGCGTCTAAATGGGGCGGTCTTTCGGATGAGACCGCAAAAACCGAGGCCCCGTGTCACAGGTGTGGCACAATAAAGATCCCTCCCTCCTCAAAGGCCATAAGCGCCGAGCATAGGCCTAAACTTTGCAGCCTTTCACCGGCAATGGTGACGTCTCCATTCGAGTGAAAAATTCTCGAGCGGGACGTTATATATTATATATAACATTATATGATCATTCAATCTATAATGTCGTCAGAAAAAGCCTGGAAATCATTCAAAGAGTAAACAATTTCTCCAGTGATGTCGTGTTCTTTTTCCACCAGGTGCTCATTGTACTTTGGACTTTTCAATACGCCCATATAAAACATTTTTCAATCTACAAATATATATACAGCAACATTGTATCAAGTAGAATTTTGTTTTTCAGATTTACATTTCAACAGACAGTGGGCTATCCTAGAGGGATCCGAAGAACACACTTGTCGCTTGTGATGACATTATTAATCATGATATATAGCAACTGAGTCTTACACAAGACTGCACATGTTAACAGTTGACGTCCTTGCCGATACAAAGTTCTGTGAAGTGATGGACAAACAAGCAAACATCGATGACATCATTTACCACGGGTTATAAATACAAGCTAAACAGGAAATTCTTAATCCGAATATTACAAAGTTCCAGGGCGTGAAAAACTGACGGATAGATTTAAGACACATCTATCCAACTGTGTGTTTTTTTGATTTTCAGTAAATAGTGTCTATTTATAAAAGGATCACGTACAATTGTTACCTGAATATATGTCTCATCATAAATCATGGTACATACATGTATATGAACATTTTGACGACCTTCACACAAAGAATACATAGGCTAACTTAGAATTTCTTGCAGTTACAAAGTTTTAGGAAGTTATGCTGTAGGATACTTAATCAAGTTGTGTATCAAGTAATCTTCAAAGGAATACAAACACTTAATATACCGTGTAGTACCATACAGTAGTAAATCTGCAGTTAAGTAGGTATGTCCATTTGATAAATCCTAGGGAACTGGAAATAAAAGTCACCACAGAGTCTTCCATATCTGCATCATGCCAAGGTATTTTATTCAACGTAGATGCTAACGGCAAACTAACAACTCATTTTTTTTTTACAAACGGGAAAACTGCATCTTCTCCGTAGTGAATTTTCCATAATTACAATGTAGAGCATGTTTTGCGTATAATCAGTTTTAAATCGAGGTAAGGTACCGACAAATAAGTTTATGTTACTGATGTTAGAGCGTTCCAGTCTCGTTTGAAGTCAGCATTTCGCAACTTTAACGATCGTTATAACGATCTAGTTTGCCAGTGCAACCTGTCAATGGATCAGATGCTGCGTCATATGAATTGTTAGGCCTGTCTACCTGTTAAAATAAGGTGGAAATTCCAGTGGCTTCGCCTTGGAACCCGGTCCCAGATCCTCGGCCTTTTAGATCCCCGATGAAAAAAGCTGAATCCGCGTCTGTTATTTTCACCTTTTCATTTAAAAAAGGCTTGATTCTGTACAGATACCAAATTGAGGTAGAAAGCGCTAGATTTATAAAGGAATTTAAAAAAAAAAATCAATACCCAGATTATTTTTGTAAAATTTGCTTTACACTACACTGCATTTTTACTTCCTTACGTATTGGAAATTGTGTGCCTAAAATAATTAAAAGAAACCTTCACCTCTGGTCGATGCCACTTCTGCTATTATTAGAACATAAAAGTATGTATAAATTTTCATGTTTCATAACCGTCACTGCTAGTTTTCTGTGTCTACCATCTTTTTCAGAAACAGACAGGGTGATATTCATTATTGTTTACACCGAAAAGTAGAAGACAGCAAAATAACTGATGTTACTGTATAAATCAAAGAAATATGCGGTATGGACGCATATTTTGATAATCAAATTCATTCAATTCACAACTTATCTACCAAAATTCAATTTCTTCTTGAAAAATGAATTTGATAAATACATCAGTCTTTATGCAAACTTTTCATAGACACCAACCATACTGGCTACCTCATTTGACAGAGAGTCCATTTTCATTATGAAAAGTTTGCTTGTCCATAAATAAAACATAAACAGAATAAAAAAATCATTAATCAGAATGAATTTAGATCATGTAGTTTGCGAAACGCTCAAAAGCATTATAAAGAATGAAAAGCACGAATCAGATTCAAATGCTGGAAAACTCTACCGTAGATTTTTAAGTAATTTATTGATTCAAGATTTTTCGCTAGCCCCACAGGATATTGTTGAGACATGTTCTGCCACTCACCAGCCTCGTTCTGGGGGAGTCGGGATATTGACTGTTGATGAAGAATGAACATCACATTGTACTTGTTTGTATTCACTGTTTATTTGTTGCCAGTAGTAGTAATATTTTCCCTTAACTCCCTCGATTTTTTACGTGCTCTATGATTTACAACCGGACGAGTGAAATTGAAACCTAAACCTACATATAAACGGTGAGATTAAAATTTCCGATTCCAAGAAATATAACATTTTCCCCTGATAATGGATTAAAACATGATATATTCATGAATTGGTCTCCATTGCTTTTTGAAAATAGATTCTTGTATTCTTCATAGGAGTTTGATCACTGACTTACAATGAATACACTTACGTGCATAATATATATATGTATATTCAGACCGTGTTTTCTTATACACATAAAATAAGAATATTAAGAATAAATGCTCTCCAAATGAAATGATGCATAACAGTTAATATCCACAAAACCGAATTGTCTCTCTTTGTCTCAATGGTTTTTCTAAGTGATTACGAAACATTAAAATATTTTATTATTCACCAAATGCTTTGTATACTTGAAATAATGAAATTAAACCAGTGTATTTATTCCCCAACGAACTGTGTTCTGATATGGAAACACAACTTTAAGACTTTGGTGTTACACATCGCACGTGTTTAATTTGTGGAATCTGTGGTGTTCATTTGAAGCTTTGAAATACTTCCTACAATTTCAGAGAAAGAAAAATCAACAGTTAATGTAGTACTGCATCAATAAAGTCTATCTTCAGAACGACTACAGGCGAAATCGTATTAGTCGTATGTAAAATGAGGAAGATCTCATAAATCCCGTAAAGAATACAAAATTAAGTGTAGGGCAAAGATGGAACCCTGGGAACACTAGAGACGGAACCCTGGGATCACTAGAGACGGAACCCTGGGATCACTAGCGATGGAACCCTGGGAACACTAGAGACGGAACCCTGGGATCACTAGCGATGGATCAAATGCCTAGGAAGAGTTTGTGCCCCTTGTTGAACGATCAATACCGTGAGCCCTAAATGAGTATGTAAAGAACGGCCTACAAGAAACACACACACACGTGATATATATATATATATATATATATATATATATATATATATATATATATATATATATATCAATCACTAAAATGGCCAACGACACGAACGATTGGATAGCCAGATTACGGAATGTCTTGTTTCTTCATCAACGTAAACGGAAAGTTTTACATAAGATGGCTAAAGAGATACAGAAAAAAAAAGCGCTAGCACTAAAACTATGCTTATCTACAAACGTATAACACTACAAATTACATATCTATTATTTTGGCTTCCTAATCAATGTTTTAAAAAAATACATGTTTGCATGTTCAATGTTAGGTTTTTGTCTTAAATCCAATAAGTACTAAAATAAACCCAAGTAAATGTAAATATATATGTTTAAAAAATATTTGTATCTTATATCAAAGAAATAAACCACGTTAGATACATGTTTGCCCCTTTTGTACATACTGTATGTATCTTGCATATTGAAATATTTACAAAAGTAGAAATACAAACATTGATAATGTAACAAGCGTTACAGTGGTTATACAAGATATCATCATTTTGATAACGGTTTTAACGGTACGTTTTGTGTTTCAACATGCCACTTACGAATGCAGAACGTTTCTAAAATTTTCAAATGGTGATATAAAGTTGTTGCGGCAATTTAAGATGACAGTTACTTCTATGGAAACAGTTTGCAATTTAGAATGTAAAATAGCGTGGTAGTAAATGGAGCATATAAAACATCAAAGTCTACAAATATGTATCAACATTTGAAAATTTTATCGCCAGGACAGTAATTGCTTTTAAAAAGGAAACAATGCAAACTGATTTTAATTGTGTTCTGTGCTGACAGTCAGATTTCATGTCGTTAACATCCGTAATACAAGCTCGACAATCCATGAAATGAAAATTATCAAGTTATCTACTGTGTGATATTTTATATTCTATCTCTAGAAGCATTGAACTTTGATAACAATAAAATTCGGAGAAGTTTTCTTTTACAATTTGCATTTTATATGTGTTACAATTTTCCTGGAATGGTTGGTGGTACTCAATAGTGGAAGACACAAAATACGCATTGAAAGAAAATTTAAACACCTTTTCTGACCACGTGAGATGGCTACTACCCATATCCTGTCATTTACATGCAATTTAGATCCAATGTATAAATATATTGTAGAAAATCATAGTGATTAGGAGTACAACATTCAAAATGTAGGGCTCACTATGAGAGTATCCGATCAACAGGGGATATTTACTCCTCCTAGGCAATTGATCTGGATTCTGATTTGTCCTTGGAATGGTTTCTGCCCTACTACTTCATTTTGATCTTTATAAGATTTTTGAGATCGATTAAGAGATTGAATACAGTTTAAACGTAAAAGTTATAAGCTTATTAAACGCAGAACAAGCTATTGCACATCTAATCAGTTAAGAGATATAACTTTCAGTGAATTTTAAATCACAAACGTTTTCTCAAATTAATCACATTAAAATGTATGATTTTATAACACTTTACACGACCATGCCTCAGGATAAATAAAAGACCTTTTGACATCATAGTCAGTTGCTTCGTCAACAAAAATGGTAAAAGAAAATATTTATATCTAGTGATCGGTCATTCCAAAATTATTTTGTTAAACACCACTCTGATTCCACGCAAAAGTACACTGAAGTTAATATTAAAAAGATGCTAGAGTTCCTCATTGACAATATTTTTTTAGTCTTTGGTGATCTGATCTTCCAACAGTCTGTTGGAATTCCCATGAGCACGAATTGTGCTCTTTTGTTATCTGATCTGTTTTAATATTCTTATGAAGCAGAATTCATTCAAAAGCTTCTATAGGAGAAGAAAAAATCTCTTGCTGTGGCCTTCCATTCGACATTTAGAGATATATAATCAGTTTTTAAATCGAGGCAGGCTACTGACAAAGAAGTTGATGTTACAGGGGTTTGTACAGACTCTTTTAAAGTCAGCATTTCGCAAATTTTATGGTCGTTGTAAAGATCTAGTTTGTCAGTACAACTTACCATCAAGTCAAATGCTGTCTGATGTGTTTCATGTGTTGTTAGGCCGTCCTTGGCACACTGATTCTGGCTACGGATTGCTCCGTTTACCTGATCGGAATATAGGGCTCAAGGCGGGTGTGACCGGTCGACAGGGGATGCTTACTCCTCCTAGGTACCTGATCCCACCTCTGGTATAACCAAGGGTCCGTGTTTGCCCATCCCTCTGATTTGTATTTTCAATAGGAATTACGAGATTGAATACTGTTAGTTATCTTAACCTTTTCATTTAACCATCGAGCATGTATCTCTGCCGATGGACACTCTGTCCCCGAGGATATTGGTCGCTTGATATATGTTATATATATATAAATAACACAGGTAACATACTGGCTGACACGTCGCCCAGCATAAAAAGGTGTCACTCTGTGGAGCCTATAAGGACACAGGCTCTAACAGAATGGTTGGTGTCCCTAGAATTATCCTTCGGGATATTAAACACTCATCACATGTACAGTCGTCAGATAGTCAGTTTTGATACAGAAATGGAAATACGTTTACTCAAATTAAAGATTACCAGGTATTGTTAAGAAACATTTTTGATGATTTTTATTTAGATCCCATGTGCTCCATATCCAAATGTTCTGTAAAAATTTGTAAAACATGTGATATATTAATCACCAGTAATTCATTCATTAATAATCTCACCGGACGTAGTTTCTGTACCAAAACGTTTTACAATCTGACCTGTAAAGCATCTTATATTGTCTAAGCTATTGAGTGTAACCTCTGTGGGTTAATTTATGTCGGGGAAACTAAGGCGTCACTCAATAAAAGAATATCGGCCCACAGGTTTCAAATTAATAATGGGGGTAATCAACTTCTCTACCAACATTTTAATTCCCCAGACCATTCCATCTTGTCCACGAGGGTCAGGATTCTAAAAAACAAATTACCATCATATAAACAAGTTTGCTGTTAACATCTATTTTCAGTAAAATATCCAAGTACGAAGCAGATGTGGAAGACTCTGTGATGTCTTTTATTTCAAGTTCACTGGAACATATCGAAGCGATATATGATTGAGGCTGATTATTGTTAATAATTAAAACGTCGTCGATATATCTAGATGTCGAGCTGAAGGCCTTAGCAAGAGGGTTTTTCTTCTCATGTAGAAGCGTTTGAATAAATTCTGTCTCATAAGAATATAAAAACAGGTCAGTTAACAAAGGAACAACTCTGCAATGGTCTTACCTCTCACATCGCCATGGTGAACTGCAAATAAAGCCTATTCATCGGCTATAATCAATAGTCAAACATCGTCTAATGCTTTGCAAGTGCGACAAATCTGTGAAGGGGGGTGGGTGGGTGGGCGGAAGTTGACATAATTATGCAAATGAGAATTCTTTAGCTGATCTAACTTCTAACGCTGTGTGAGAAAAAAGTTTACACTGAATACAAAGTACTGTGCAGCCCTGCAAACAAAACAATTCGCGCATAGTTGATTTGTGTTGGGACAGACTGGTGCGGGACTGGCGCTGGAAGTTTAGTAACTCTATCGCAATGACAAAACAACACTGGAAATGCCCCTCCTCCTCTTTTGCTTCGACTCTAATCCACTGTGTTTTGTCACTCAACAACACTGAAACACTGAAGATATTTCGCTGTATAAATGTTACCACGAACGTTTGATTGATTGATTAATTATGTATTGTTTAACGTCCCTATCGAGAATCTTTCACTCATATGGAGACGTCACCATTGGCGGTGAAGGGCTGCAAAATTTAGGCCTAAGCTCGGCGCTTATGGTCTTTGAGCAGGGTAACGTGCCACACCTGCTGTTACACGGGGCCTCGGTTTTTGCGGTCTCATCCGAAGAACCGTCCCATTTAGTCGCCTCTTACGACAAGCAAGGGGTACTGAGGATCTATTCTAACATCACGGATCCCCACGGGGATTGAACGTTTGAGAGTATGCTCACGTGTACGCGTGTTTAGGTGTTACTTCAATATAATGAACTTTTCTTATTACTTATGGCATTTACTTTCCACTAATGCATAAATAAAGTTATAAAGTTTAACGTTGAAAAAAATAATAGAAAGTATATACCAACAGAATAGTGACCAAAGTCCGTTACCGCGCTCTGCTATGCATTTATTGCTAATTATAACGTGTACATTTTTAATTTGATCGACCAATGAAAAAAGGGCTATCCCGAAATTATGTCAACTTCCGTCGCCCTTCACCAATTTTTTGCGCATTTAAGAACCAGTAGACGATGTTTGAATGTGCATTATAGCCGATTAAATGGACTTGCTTTACATTTTACCATGACCATACGAGGGGTAAGACCTTGACAGAGTTGCTTCTAAACGATAGGGTCTAATTATCATATTATATGGAACATTGTGTCGAAATGTGTAAGCGATGCAGATGGTAAAAAGGGAAATCAAGATGGCGGCGTGATGTATCTTGTGAATAATTTGTTTACCGGAAGATCATTTTTTTTATTATAGACATTTCAAACGTCAGAGTCTGTGGCTTTCATGTGTAGTTTTACATTTCTTTAGAGCGCAAAATTAACACTCAAATAATTGAAGATATCTTTCATTATTTGAAGATATCATCAATTCAATTATTGTGCGCCGTAATTGAATTGATATACTCATAAAATCATTTATTGCTGTCATCAATTAATCGATGCACGCAATAATTGAATTAATGCTAGCATCAATTCAATTTAATCGATGAGACCAATACTTGGTTTGATAAGCACATACAATTATTGCTCTCTTCAATTCAGCTGCTGCAAAGAAACTTCGAAGAATGTAAAGATATAAATGATGAAATAAAAGGTATATATTGTTATTTTGTTTTCGATATTTTGAATTGTATTTTGAATTCAACGGTTTTATATCGATATTAATACTGGTATTTAAGTACACTGACAGTAGAGCAATGACAGAATTTATAGATATTTATTTGACTGCGTTCACATATTAACGCCACGTAGAATGAATAAACCATAGCGTTATACCCTTTCAAAAAACTAAATTCCATATACGCAGTGGATATTCTTAATCCGGACACATCCTGTTGTATTAAAAAACTGAACATAACGAATAATTCAAATATAGAGCAGATCTCGAAGAGTCTGTGTTGTCTTTTATTTCGAATTCACTTAGATATATTGAATCGATATATGAATAAATGTGAATAATATTGATAAATAAAACTTCGTCGATGTATCTAAATGTCGAGCTGAAGGCCACAGCTAGATATTTCTCTTATCAGATAGAAGTTTGTGAATAGATTTTGCCTCATAATAAATTGTAGAAACATATTGGCTAATAAAGTATATTCAGGAATTCTAAGAGACTGTAGGAAGACACACTCTCCAAAAACTACGTAGATATTGTCAATGAGATTCATTTACATCTTTCAATATCAACATCATGGTATTTATGTATGTAGAGTCAGATTGGTGTTTAACCAAATGATTTGTTTGGTTGATTGATCACATTTCTGAATTCTATTTTCATTGAAAAGGCAGCTGTTACTATGTGTCTTTAATTCATCGCAAGGAGTGAAGGTGTGCAGTATTAAATTGTATATTTTGCTGCTGTTGCTTTTTGGAAAAAATACTAATCATTCCTTGGGATGTTTGAGAATCCACATTTGATTTACACAACGTATATGCCGTGACATAATGTATCTGAAGTTTCTCCTGCACATCAGTTAATATTTTCATGAGAAGTAAAGATAGGGCTAGTTAATAGTTACTGGATCTTGCAATTTATCTTTGTCAATGTTTCTGAAAAGGTTCGGAATCCATATTAGGTACGGTAACTCAAATTCATTCGTCCCGACTGGTAAGTGCTTTTCAAGAATTTCGTCATTTGTAGGAGTATAATGAAAGCCAAGTTCTTTTTAAATGCAGTTGTAAAGATAGACCTTACGAACGAAAACAATGTTGTGAGCTGGAATCAGTATATATTCGTCATGTAACCTACCTAAATTTTCATCACTTCTGTGGAGGGACTCTGTACGTATTGTATCACAACAGATGTGAGTAACGGTGTATTCTATATGTACGAAATTCCTAGGAACAGTTAGCATAAAAAAACTTAACCAAATTCATCAGCATCAACGTTTTATACTATCATTAAGCACGATGTATTACAGAATAATGCTTTGGTGGCATAAGCAATTCTTCTTCGATAAAAATGAAAGTCCGAAATATTGAAATCTTATGATCAGTCATCCCAAAAAAAATCGCTTTCCATATGGATGCAACGACAACGGATATACAATGTAGGAAATTTGACTAGTCCACAAGGAAATAACGTGAACGTGATTGCATTTTTCCTGATACATCAAGACGTAAACGCAGTTAAGGACATCGATAATATATAAAAAAAACACAAATGATTCACTTTTACATTACGTCAACAGACAACTCGGTTTATATAATATTCGCACAAAACTTTAACCTATTCCACTGAGAGTTTTAAATAGGTTATTTGGAAAAGACAAAACTAGTTCTTACTTGGAATTTTCAACACGAAAATAGAGAATGAATTCTTTGATTATGGAGTTGCCCATCACATGCTCTTTGAACCACCGCGGGTTATAGATGATATTCCTTCCGGATCATGCCGCCAATACATTAAAAGTAACATTCGTCATCGTAAAAAAGCCTATTTCACATTTACTTCTACCATTGGTTACTTTTAATTAGAAACAAATTCTGCTGTGCCTAGATATAAACATAATACAACAACGTGTTCTTGTTTTTCATCTTCTTTCAACTATAGTATAGCTGGACGTCTCATTACTGGAGTATAGCTGGACGTCTCATTACTGAAGATATTAAGATATTTGAAATCAAGAACCTGAAATCACTTACTTTGAAAAAAAAATTCCTAAACTCAGAAAACCGCGGTCTTTCAATTGGCGACAGAACTTTATCTCTGTTATGAATTATGTCGATGATTATGCCAGAAGATGGGCTAAATAAGAGAAAGAATAATGGATTAAAAGTATAAGAGGAATATCAAGTATTACACACATCAAAAGCGTACCATCTATCATATTAAAATCCCGTATCAGATATGCCAAAACAAAAATGCGTACTATCTTTCCTTCTGTGTTTAGTAAACGAGAAATGATAAAAGAAATTGCTATATCACATGAGGAATATATTTTGTTTTCAGCTGGCAAAGATTGTAACATCATTGTCTTTCGTAGTCTCATTATCACAACTGTATTGTAAACGAACTTGGCATTAATTCCACATTTGGTAATCGTACGTATCTCTCCAACTGAAATTGTTCATAATCATGCTTCAGTTTCAAACACATTTAATATCCCAGTCAATATCTGGATCCAGAAAATGTTCTACCAAGCCTATATCGTTGCTCCGTAGGAAAATGTAAACAGCTATGAAGGAGAAACTTCGAACATATTGTGCCACAACATATGCCAGTAGTGGTGTAAATAAGATGTGGATTCTAAAAACAATTGAAGAACCTTTAGTAAATGAGTAAAAATACCTCATGATAAATTATAGACTAGATGTTTTGAAACATAGACAGTTGCTTTGTCAACAAAAATGGAAAAAGGAAATATTTATATGTACTGATCAGTCATTCAAAATTCAATTCGTTAAACACTACTCCGATTTTATGCACAAATACTCAGAATTTGATATAAAAAAGTTCCTGACAATATCGTGGTAGCGACTGATGATGGATCACATCTTCCAACAATCTATTGGGGGCCTCCGTGGCCGAGTGGTTAGAGCATCATTCTCAAAATCACTCGAGCGGAATATATGTGAGAAAGTTTGCCAGTTTACTTTCGGAAGGTCGGTGGTCTCTTCCCAGGTACATTGTGTCTGGGTTCTCTCCTCCACCAATAAAAACTGGACGCTATCAGATAACTGAAAAAATTGTTGAGTGTGGCGGAAAACAACAAACAATCAAACAATCCAACTCTCTATTGAAATTCCCATGCGCACGAATTGTGTACCTTTGTTAGTTGACTTGTTTTTATACTCTTATGAGATAGTGTTCATTCAAAAGGTTTTACATTAACAGAAAGGATATCTTGCAGTAGCCATCAATTTGACATTTAGATATATCGACGATGTCTTATCTATTGATCATTTTCATTCATATATCGATTCGATATATTTCGGTGAAATTGAAACAAAAGACAAAAGAGTCGTCCACATCTGCTTCGTACTTAGATATTTTATTGAAAATAGATGCTAAATGCAATGTAACAACTCAACTTTATGACATAGTGTAGTTAAGACCTCCTGAAAAAAATTACAAAATGTACCTCAGTACACTTCACACTATATGACGTCACAAAATAAACGTGCACAATGGCGAACATGTCTCTAGTTGTATTGCGGGGAAAATGTCAAAACTAAATTGTTATTTACTATCGTTATCAAGTGTTCAGTATGTATATGTGTAAATCTGTATGTCAATTGCTTTACAAATGATTTTCTAAACTTTTTCTTTCATAATATATAAGTCTCCCATTTTTACATTTAGTATGCGTTACAGTAATCTTTATATTACATTGTGACCTTGAAATACCCCAATGTGCAAAGTAAAGTTGATTCAGAAAGTTGATAAAGCAATATTAAACGCGATAACACAGGCAAAAGATGACTATCTTTTCTTTCAATCAAAGCATATTTCAGAAGATAACTAATTTTGATACTGAAGGTAGGATTATTTTGCTTCGTTTCAATAAGATTTGGCGATGAATGTAGGATCTACTCTATTTTTAGATAAAGATTATAGAAATTGTTAAGAACGAAAGAGTATTGTTCCGGTCCGGAACACGTTTAAATTTATTATATCAATATCTATAGTAATGCCCAAAGTGTAAGTGATTTGAGTGCATGTTCCATCTGTACCGATTCGATTTATAAGCTCAATATCTTTGAATAGTAACTTGATTATTCAATATTTACTTTTAATCACAATCATTAATATAAATGAATACTACAGATAATAAATAAAACCCACATTTCATATATTCTCGACCATATTGAACTGACATAGATTCCTTTAACTATCTAAATCACTTAGATTCAGAAAAAATGTTTGGAATATCATAGAATAATTAAATTAAATACATATCTTAAAAGTTTAATTTGACAAAAGACTTTATTTATCTGGTAAATGGCACTCCTTACATGATTACAGCAAATAAAACGAAACTCTCATGTTTTCTGATATTTTCTACGTATTCTCACTCCTCGGATTAAATCGACTTTGGATGATCTTTAAGTACTGGACTGTTATTATATTCACCCATCTTAATTGTTTTAGTGACGTAAGTGATGACTGGATGTTTTCTAGCCAATCAGAAACAGCATTGAAAGTTAAAGGAAGTGAATAGATATATTTAAACACATCAATCGGAACACATTCGTCTTTTTCGTAACATGAAAAAGACTCGGATGTGGATCGAGAGCAAAAATTGAATCAAACTGATGCATTTATCGCCGGATGTGCGCATACATTTGAGGTTAAAAGGCTAGAATCGAATCCATGTATAATGTGTTATATTTAAGATTACTTTTTACAACACATGTATAGCAACATTTGCGTTCACATAGCAACCAACTTTAATGGCTTTGATCTACATACGAGGTTTGTTTGCGGTTACGGAATAAGCCGAGTAGTTGAGATTGTTAAACACATTTTACTCTTTCATATTGAACCGAACCAAATTTGCTCAGTGGTGAATCGAGAATCGATTCAAATGAAAGAATCGCAGTTTTCAATGCATCGTGGTGGATCGCTGTACCTCTACTGGAATCCCCTTACAGTTTCACGTTATGATTACGGATGATAAAAACCAACAATCTAACAAACAAAGAAACAAACAAATACTCTCACATCTGATATTGTTTTATAATGTACTATATTAACAATGTATGTAAATCCTAATTCCGCGAGGCGAACGTTACATATTCGTATTACGTTTATGTCCAGTAATATAGTCGAACCTTATAAAACAATTTATGATTTATTTCTGTAGGATCAGACAGTGAATAAAGTCAATGAAACGGAGACTTTTATGACAGACGTAGTAATAGGGCATCGATTAGATTATTGCCGATAGTTAACGGTTTGTTAACGGGCTGTCTCCTCCGTTGTCATCAGGAGACTATTTACTAAAGTGAATAAATATTTAATGTCTTTGAAAGTGACCACCAAGTCACATTTCCAGAGTTGGCTGGAAATTAATATTAATCATGCCACCTATCTTAAACGTATTTCGTAAATACTATCACATAATGCCCTGCAACAACATAACTCGCCTGTAGTGAGTGTATTAGACTTGGCAGAAACTATTTATTAGATAATGCACTAAATATTGCTATACAAATAGCTTTTACTACGCAAAAAATATATATCCCCAAGATCAGTGAGTTACAAAATGAATTATCAAAAGACAAAATGATGACATAAGTACATTGAATATAAAAGGTATATTTTAAATCAGTGAAACTTAGACATATCTACATAATGTATTGCGCCGGATAGCTGAAAAATTGCTCAGGCGGCTATAAACAAACAAACAAACATAATGTATTGTGAAGAGCTTTGAGCAGCATATGCTGGAAAAGCGCTATATAAAAAGCAATTATTATTATTATTATCATCATCATCTTAATAAGATATCGCCATGTTACAAATTCTAGTCTGTCTTAAATGGCATTATTTAAATTCATTTAATATAGCATCATTCAAAAATATGCTTATTGCAATATTTTATTTTCATGAAAATATCAGTTGCTGTGAACGAAAAATTTTAAACCTGAAAAGGTCAAGATAGCTAACAGTATTCAATCTCATAACTCCTATAGAAAATACAAATCAGAGAGATGGGCAAACACGGACCCCTGGACATACCAGAGGTGTGATCAGGTGCCTAGAAGTAAGCATCCCCTGTCGACCGTTCACACCCGATAATTTCTCGTGTTATTGTGCCACAAATATGCCAGGAGTGGTACAAATCAAAAGTGAATTCTAAAGCATTGCAATAATAATAATAAATTCGTAAATTTAAAATCACAAAATTGTTTTCAAATCAACATCCGAACGTATGATTTTCAACACTAATCAACCACTCCTCACGATAAATTGATTTTGACATCACATATAGCTGCATCCTCAATAAAAATGGAACATTGAAATATTCATATCTAGTGACTACTTTGTTTAACATTAGTCTGATTATTATGTTGGAGTTCCTCATTGCCAGCATCTACCTAGTCTTAGTGGTCCAACAGTCTGTTACCAGTCGCGGTAGCTCAGTGGACAGAATGTTTGCTTCGTAACCACTCGTGCATGGCCGCGTCAAACCTAGGGCGTAAACATCGGTGGTGATTGCTCCTTCATCAAACGCTTGGGATTTAGAGTCATAATCACGGGTCTTTCGGATATGACCTTAGATACAGAGGTCCCGTATCACGGCAGCCGTTGGCATATTAAAGAACCCTCACTGCTATGGCCCTGAGCTCTAAGTATAGGTCTAAATTCGTGGTACTTGACCAACAGCCGGTGACATCTCAATATGAGTGAAAAATTTTCGACGGGACGTAAAACAAACAAACAATCAATCTAACAGTCTGTCAGAATTTCGATGGGCACGAATTTTGCTACTTTATCAACTGACTTGTTTTTATATTCTTACGAATCTCTTGAGGCCTAAATATATCGACGTCGCTTTATCAGCTACAATATTCATTTTCATTCAGGCCTCTTACCTCTAGTCGGAGCGGGTTCAATTCTCGCTCGCGCCGATATATGTGAGAAAGTTTGCTAGTTTACTTTCGAAAGGTTGTGGTCTCTTTCCTGGTACATTGTATCTGGGTTCTCTCCCACCAATAAAAAACTGGACACCACAAGATAACTGAAAAATTGGTGAGTGTGGCGGAAAACAACAGCAACAATCAATCAATCAATCATTTGCATTCATCATATGTCGGTTGAACTGCAAATAAAGCACACGACATATTCTTCCACCTCTGCTTCACACTTGCATATTTCATTGAAAATATATGGTAACGGCAAACTAACAATTCAACTTTATGACAAACGGGATGAATTCAGCTTCCCCATCATCAACTTCCCATATGTACAGTGTTCTATATTACTCCCGTGGAGATCCGGGATAGAATAGGTGCTCAGTATCCCCTTGCTTGTCGTAAAAGGCGACTAAAAAGGGTGGTCCGTCAGATGAGATCGCAAAACCCGAGGCCCTATATCACAGCAGGTGTTCCACGATAAAGATCCCTTCTTTCTCAAATGCCGTAACCGCCAAGCATAGACCAAAATTTATAAGCCCTTCACTGTCAATGGTGACGTCTCCATATGTGAAAAAATCCATAGTGGGACGTTAAACAACATACAATCAACCAACCATAATATATAATTCTATTTTAAAATGACAAGTTTTTTGAAAGAAGATATACCGAATAAAAGGTAAATGCAGAGAAGCTTATGTGTGGGAAACAAATTTGATACATTTCATTGTTTTAGAGGTATTATGATTGATTGATTGATTGATTATTTATTGCTTTACGCCACACTCCACAATTTTTCAGTTATCTGGTGGCGTCCAGTTTTTGTTGGTGGAGGAGAGAACCCAGATACAATGTACCTGGAAAGAGACCACCGACCTTCCGCAAGTAAACTGGCAAACTTCCTCACATAACGCCGCGTCCGAGATTCGAACATGCGTCGACTAGACGTGAGAGGCTTTGTGATTTTGAGCCCGATGCTCTAACCACTCGGCCACGGAGGCCCCTTTAGAGGTATTATGATTTAATGAGTTATGTAATTACATTGTTTTATACCTGCCATTTTTGTATTATATGCCATTGTCGGAAGAGTGAGCTAAGAATATTGTTATGTACGTCAAACAGAATCACCGGTAAGTGTAATGTGACTTGTGCAGCAGAAGTATCTATATGAGAAGAAGCTTACTAGATTACAACATCATAGATTGGTTAGGAGAGTGGAAACAAATGTTCTTTTTTCGACAGAAGGCATTCAAATGCTGAGAGTCCAAGTTCATGTTGTCACCAAAAAATAAACACTACCGAGAAAGTGTTTGAAAACACACTCACACACAAACACACACACACACAAACACACACACACACACACACAAACACGCACACACAAACACGCACACACAAACACGCACAAACACACACACAAACACACACACACACACGCGCAAACAAACACGCACACACAAACACGCACAAACACAAACACACACACACACACACACACACACACACACGAGGACATGTTCAGCGAATGACTAGTTTTTATACACCCGTCTTTAGATGGAGCGTGTTATAGTAAATCGACATCCTTACGTCCATCCGTCTGTCCTTCGGTCCGTTCGGGTATTCTGTTTCTATTTTAATTTCTCTGTCACACATCAAGCTAAAACTTTATGTATAGCTTCTGTTTTGCAATTTTGATTTCTTTTGCAGTTCTCCCCTTTATTTAGAAAATAATGTTGTATAATAGGTACATATTTTTTTCCGGATAGTTATGGCAATTTAAAAGACCAGGTAATATATTACTTTCCTTCCTGTATTCATATGCTACAAAACAAAGTATGTCACAGCTTGGTGATGGCTAATACTACCTTAATGAAAGTTCTACAACTCCTGGCATTTTTGATATGTTGGCTAATAAACAGAATAAAAACAGCCCATATAACCTCATTATGTACCGTTTACGATACATTTGTTAACTGGAGGTAGGCTACATGTTTCAACAGTCTCATTTAAAGTCAGCATTTCGCAAATTCTGTTGTTTGCTTACGATGGAGAAGATACAATAATAGGCCCACCCTGACTTTACACAAGACTATTGAAACCCTTGTTACATCAGTAAAATGTGTCAGTAGTCTGTCTCTATTTATAACTTGATCATACTCAGAACATGCTCTCGAGTCATGAATCAGTTCAGAGACATAAATACCACTTGCAGATGATAATGTAATATTGTTACATAAATATGGAAAGTGGACGATGGGCAAGATTAAATCATTCCATTGGTCAGAACGGTAAGTTCGTTTGCCGTTAAGGTCTATGTTCAATAAAATTTCCAAATATGAAGCAGAGATGGAAGAATCTTTACTTTTGAGTTCACTATGATATATCAAATCAATACGTGAATAAAAGGCACCATTGTGAATAGATTAAAAAAAAACACGTCGTATATATACATGTATCTGAATTTGGAGTTGAAGGCCACACAAAATAATTTTTCTTCTCATGTAAAAGTTTTTGAATAAATTCTACCTCATAGGTATTCAAAAACAGGCTTACAAAACAAAAACAATAAATTGTTTTGAAGCAGTTTTCACAACAAAATGTTTTCTACGGAAACAGAAAAGAACTACAGCCACCAGTAAATGAAGATAACAAATAGTGATCAGTGAATCCTAGAAAGAATATGATACTACGCAGACCACTGGACACACCTGGCCTAGATTTCTCGAAATAAACTTCATTCGAAACTTGGACTTAAGTTTAAGATTTTACTCAAATTTTGACTGTTCAAATAAAAGAAATGTCTAATTTTAAGAATTTTATCCAGAGGTCCAAGCCTGAAGTGAGGACACATTCGCCGTGAGACCTATGTTTTGATAAGGTAAGATTACTATGTACAGAACGGTTTAAAAATGGGTATGAAACACGCCAGACAGCACCCAGTGATAGATTGGATTTTAAATTACCAAATAGTATTTCATATGTATTGATATCAATAAGTATAATTCTTGATATTATTAATATATTTCATAACTTATTTTTGGCTATTGATAAATTAACAAAAACTAGCAACAATACACGTCTGAATTTTGATAGACGTCTGAATTTTGACAGACGTCTGAATTTTGATAGACATCTGAATTTTGCTGCACTGTCATCATCTGAATGTAAATGAAATATTCTTGCAGTAAACATTTTTCCATAGATCAATCGATCAATTCAATTTCTTGTTAACAAAAGAAAGTTGATGCATTCAAAACTCTTTCTATAAATGTAGCAAAGACAATTGTGAAAGCATTCTTTTCTCTTCCAAGATGGTAGCCGTCAAAGTATTGGATATCAAATCCATTGATAAACTATGCATATATATCTGTTAAATTTGCAAGTTTGTAACTCAATTACGGGGTACATATACTCTTTGAAACTTTCCGCGAAATGAAGATGGAAGGTCACATACACTATGTTGACATGATAAAGAGACAGACAATTTTATAACATGGAACAGCAGCAATACGTCACACACCGGCAAGTGAGCTAAAATCAAACTGGCTTTATAAAGACCGATGATGCATCACGTTCTATAGTGAATGCCTCAAGGGTTTGGTGGAACTGACAAGGTAAGTAAATACTCGTTTCTCTTGTGTGAAACCAGAAGCACCTCAGTACAGCTGTGATTTCTTACTTTGTTAATTTTAGAGATCTACATAAAGACAATGTTAAGACTTCTGTGGATTTTGAGCTTGGTCAGCTTTTATGCGGTGGAAGGTACCTACAAGTTGTGTGCCTGTCACAAGGATTATTCAGATTGCAGAGTGCGCTGTTTTTCTGTCAACCAAATGTTCCTTCCCGGATGTTCCCGGATATGCAGAAATAAATACGTATCTTGTTTTAAAGATTGTATGTGACAAGCGATTAACTGTTTGGAAATGTTTTAAGAGAATGGATCGTGCACGATAATATTTGTCTAGTGTTATTTCAAAATCTGAATATGTAAGTTTGAAACATCTCTTATGTATTGAAGGCGTGGAGTAAAGTCACATTTCATAGAATTAGTTTGAAGATTTATTATTTCTTTACTTTTTTGAAAATTGGAGGATTTGATATTTCGAAAATCACAGGCATAAAAATGATTTCCCCAACCAAAAATAATAATCAATTCTTTTATCTAAACAGGATAGCACAATTAGTTGAAAATAAATATATCAATTTATGTGTAGCAGTTTATGTACATATGTAATCTTTAGTTCGCTGGCTGTTGGAAATTTAAGTGTGCTTAGAAAATCCTATAACGAATACAAATTGAAGTGTGGAACAGAAACCCTTGGAAACACCAGAGATGGGGGTGGAGGATGTCCAAGAGGAGTAATAATGCCTTTCGACTGTTCACATCCGCTGTGAGCCCTGCATCTCGATCAGGTATACAGAGTAATCCGTAATCAGATCCATACGTAAAGACTGGTCTAATATTAGTTTGGAACAAGTCAGAAATCATCCTATTTAATGAATTTGCAGATGAGATCATTACAATAATAATAGAGACTGCGAAATGGCGATGAGACTGTTAAAAGCTCTGTAGTATCAACCTATTTGTCAGTAGACTGCTTCAAGAATATTACGCAACTAGGTGGTTTCTTTACTTTGACAACAAGGGACCTCGAAGTGTTAGGTCTGTATCCGTTGTTTGCATGTCGATCACTTGAAGGTGTTTTCTCTACCTATCGTAATGATTCAATTTGGTCACTGCCAACTACATAACACGTATCGAGTGGTGTGACAACAGCAATTGTTATAAATGTGACTCGCCAAAATTCTGCAGTTTTTTAATAGAAAATTCTAGATTACTTTGGTATTTTTCCGGACTTTTTCCAACGTTATGATTAACATAGGTATTATTTCGCAGATAATGATCAACAAAGAAGGAGATGAAAAACAATCAGTAATGTCTCCTTTTTGTGAAATTAAAATGCATAATAACATAATGATAATGTAATTAATGGTTGGTGGTATATTGTTTAACGTCCCACTCGATAATTTTTCACTCATATGGAGACGTATGTAAATAATGAATTCCTAGACACTTGATTCATATCTCAATTTTGTATTCTATATGGTATTTATGAGAGGGATCACTGGGAATACTATCAACTTTTCACTTGATTGATTAACTCCTATGAGGAGTAAGCATCTCCTGTTGACTGTCACACTCTCCGTAAGCCCTGTATCTTGCTCAGTTACACGGAATAATCCGTCATAAAAATCATTATGGTATAAAACATATTAGACAGTATTTAACTTAATGTCAGGTTTTGTAAAATTAGATCACTTTATCTAATATGTAACATTATAAAATAATATACCTAACATATCAACATATGCCAAAAGTGGTGTAAATCAAATGTGGATTCTAAAACATTCTAAAGAACTTTTAGTGAATTTGAAATCACAAAACTTTTCTAAAATTATCAACATAAAAATGAATGACTTTTCAACAAAAACGGACAAAGGAAATGTTTATATCTAGTAATTAGATATTGAAAGAATTACTTTGTTAAACATCACTCTGATTCCAAACACAAGTACTCCAAAGTTGATATAAAAAAGATGCCGGGGTTCCTCATTGATAATATCTTTGTAGTCTTTGATGATCAGGTCTTCCAACAATTTGTTGGGATTCCCACGGCCACGAATTGCGTTCCTTTGTTAGCTGACATATTGTATATTCTTATTAGGCAGAATTTATTAAAAAGCTTCTACATAAGAAAGAATCCCTTGATGTGACCTTCAATTCATATTATACATGTATATGTATGCTTTTTTTCTCTCTCAACTGATTCGATACGCAAGATCTTCATCTGCGTATGATGGACTTTTAAATCGGGACAGGTTATTACATTTCAAAAATCTCATTTAAAGTAAGAATTTCTCAAATTCTTTGATCTTTATAATAATCTATTTTGCCAGTACAACCTGTCATTGAGTCAAATGCTATTTGAAGTCTTTCATGCCAGTTGTTTGGCTGCTTTTTACAACTTATTTTGACTACGGATTGCTCCGTTTATCTGATCAAGATATGGCTCTGAACGGGTGTGACCTTCGACAGAGAACGCTTACTCCTCGTTGTCATCTGATCTCACCTCTGGTATGTCTAGAGATCCGCATTTGGCCAACTTTTAATTTTGGATTCCTTATAGCAGTTATGAGATTGATCACTGTTTTTTATATTCACTGTTTCATCATTATATTAAATGTTGACTGTTCAAAACCCCTGTCAAATCAAATTTCTTTGCATGAAGTCTGTAGTGATTAAAAATGTTCATACGTAGAACATGCTCTTGCATACCATAACAGTAGAGAGAAATAAACGCCATTCATCACACACACACACACACACACACACACACACACACACACACACATATATATATATATATATATATATATATATATATATGGTATTTGACAAAATTGTTTTTGAATGTACCAAATAGACTGGAAGAATGAATATCATCTGAAAACATTTTATCAAGTTTTCTCAGATTAGACTTTTAAACTGTGATAATGTTTGAAAGTAGTACTTGTTTGTTTGTTTGTTTTACGTCCCGTCGAGAATTTTTCACTCATATTGAGACGTTACTAGCTGTAATAATAATAATAATAATAATAAATTCTTTATTTAGACAGGATAGCACAATTAGTATTACATACTAGTTCACATTGTGGTCCTGTATAAAAACATATTTACAGACAGATTAAATGAGAGGATAGAAAATCATTAGAAATTTATACATAAAATATTTACACATGTACATTGTCACTAAAAATAACAAATAATAGGTGAAGTACCACAAATTTAGACCTATGTTTAGCGCTCAGGGCCGTAGCAGTGAGGGTTCTTTAACGTGCTAACGCCTACCGTGACACGGGACCTCCATTTTTAAGGTCATATCCGAAAAACCCATGATTCTCATTTCTAATCGCCGAAGGAGCAATCACTACCTATTTTTCGTCTTAGGTTTGACGCGGCCATGGCACGAGCGGGGCTTGAACTCACGACCTCCCGGTTACCAAGCGAACGCTCTAACCACTGAGCTACCGCGACCGCTTAAAATAGTACTTGTAACCTTATACTGACTTGCAATGTGTAAAACATTTTTTTTCAATTATTTTCAATTCTTACATATTTAATTTAAGTTTCGGTAAGGGAATTGTATAAGTTATTCCGAATTTTAATTTTATTAATATCAAATTCAGGAAATTAAATTCTAATCCATGAAATTTCATTTCTTTTGCTTTTCATAATATGCAGATGAAATCAATGATAATAGGTATTGATTTGGAGAATATGTTATGCTATTGAATGCACTGAAGCAAAGTCGACACTAAAAACCGCTTGCAATTTTATTTCTAGAAAATCATCAATATTTACTTTAAAAATAATTAAAAAACAGAACAATGAAATTGAAGATAATATTCCCTTTACAAACGACAATATTAAATGAAGAATCGTTGTGCTATTAAAGATAATATTGTTTTAAGCATTGTGTTAAACACGAAATCTTTCAGAGTGACAAAATAACTTGTGAATGACTGTCACAAATATTCGAACCACCGAACAACCTCAGATCAAATAACAGAGTCACTGAACAACCTCAGATCAAATAACAGAGCCACTGAACAACCTCAGATCAAATAACAGAGTCATTGAACAACCTCAGATCAAATAACAGAGCCACTGAACAACCTCAGATCAAATAACAGAGCCACCGAACAACCTCAGATCAAATAATAGAGCCACCGAACAACCTTAGGTCAAATAACAGAGCTCTACCACTTTATTCCTTTTCTAGCTGTTTATGGTTTAATAATTTGTAACACTTGTTCATTATACAATTCTTTTAACATTTATAGCTCCAATGCTTAGAGATGAGAATGTTTCATTTGAGCGTTACTAATGTTTCTAAATCTTACATATGAGGTATTCAATCCATTCTCGATTTACCTCCATAATTCTCATACTGAAAGGGTACTCTATATTTTTAAATGCCATAAACTAAACATTTTTTTTTTTAGATATTTATAAAATTGCATTTCATTTTTCATCATACCTCATTTTATCTAATCTAGGGTGTAGTGTTCTGGTTTTTTTTTTCATTTTAAAAGGTGATGATAACAAATAATGATCAGATTAAAAAAAATCCTAAAAGAGCACAAATTAAGAATAGGGCAAACAGACAACACACAAGAGGAGCTGACCAGTCACGCACCACACCCACATTAATTCAAATTTTAGAGAACGTTAAAATGGAGATATAAACAGTATTTGACGCTTTCTTTTGAGACGCATCTGTATATCAATATTGACTTTTTTTCGGAACGGAAGGGATTGGCAATGTGTTCGGATCGGTTTGCATTTAGAATATCTATATAGTCTCGATACCAAAGTCTTCTTGATGCAGGTATGAATATGATAATTTGTGTCAATGTATTTGAAATGTCAATTACCTGTCGTTTTTGTTTAGTCTCGTATTTATTTTGTATGACAGGGTTTACACATTGGAATGCTACATCATAAAGAAATCCAGACAACTCCCCGATAAATAATCGTTACACTACAGCAGCAGAAACTAATCAATGATGGCGTATGAGAGCTTTGAAAGCACTAAGTTTTGTTTACGTGGTACACAAATACGAAACAATGATACAGATAACCATCCTCTAAAATTCTAAGATGCAAGTAAAACGAAACAAACTTCATTGTGATGAGACTGTCATTTTTATCTATATGAAACTATTTTATGCAACGAATTGGGAAGCCATCAGACTGACATAATCTTAACCTTCACCCTAGATTTATCCCTCATCATAGATGGTTAGCTACAACAGATAAAATAAAGTTGATAAGTATGTTTTGTTTGTTTGTTTTATTGATTGATTCATTGATTGATAGATTTAGATTATTTGATAATTACATGTGGTGATTCCTAGCCAATTGCTTCTTTGTTGAAATCTCATTCGGGTATTTAGAAAAGCAACGTTTAACATGCATACACACATTGGCATGCCATTCTATATACAACAGAAACTTTTATCATCAAACATTTGCACCAACAATTGTTACCAATCCACTTTTATTAACTGCAAAGTAGACCTGGACAATTGTCAATGTAGATAACATAAACCTTGGCTGTGCTTTCTTTACTTTTTGTTAAACTTTGATAAAGTTATGGGATGTCTCTTTCTTTCTGTAACCCTGTCGTAATTCTAAATTAATCTCCTAATCAGAATGGAACAGAACGAACATATGGATTCTTCGGACGCATCACTAGTCAAGAAAATCAGACAGGAATTTACTGCTATCCAGTGCTCCGATATTCTTCAGGAAGAGATAGTAGAAATTCACATTAAATTCATTTGGAATGCTTTAGAGAAATTGAAAAGAAAGAAAGAACAACTGGTATCCGTTATTGATAATTTAGTGGAGAACAACTTAAAGGGTGTCACAGAAAGGATCTTGTCCGTGTTGGAGGAAAACAAAGGAAAACTTGCCACATCTACCGGTGTTTTTCCTGAGAATGTCAGAAATTTTCTGTCCATTGTGTGGGTAGGTACAGACGCCTCTTGCCTGCTGTGTCATCAGTTCGTCTGCTCACCTGTCATTATCAGAAAGACATCACAGTTATTAAATTTTCTAACAGATGCTTTCACCAGTGAGCTTGTTTTGTTTTTTATGAAATTCATTTTGGGATGTTGGCATAACTGTCTTAGACATGCGTCCTCAGCAGCTCGGATCCATTTCAGAGAAATTGATTTAAAGAGAGTAATAGAGAAGACAATACACAAGTATGAAGATAATCAAATGATTGTGGCCAAAGGGATCCTAGTTTTATCATATCTTCTCATTGAAAGTGAAAAGGATGATTCCATTCTTGAAAATGAGGTCTTGGGTTTCATTATTCAAATTTTAAGCAAAGCAGTAGAGTCAGAGGACAGAATGTCTCGTCGACACGGTATGAATGTCCAAGAAACCCTACAAGGCATCAATAACTTAAGTGTGAATGACAAAAATAAAGAAGAACTTGTGAAAAGAAAATCTTTGCCTATTTTTATTAAAATTTTGAAGGAAAAACGAAACCCAGAGGAAGTGCTAGAAACTCTGACAATTATTTGGAAAATTTCATTTCTTGACCAAACTTTCTCCAATCTCATCTCGGAGGTCGATTTAGTCAGTGGTAAGTTCTCAAAAGTTTTTTTCCTCTATGTTATTATTTTATGTCATATCATTTTTCCTAATATATTCAGCAGCATTTTTTAAGAATAGAGGCACAGTGATAACGCACTTTCTATCAGCCTATGAGGAGAGGTGTAAATAATAAACACAAATCTATCAAAATGATGTTACTATTTCAAATTCAGTGACACAACATGCACAGATATTACATTTGATCATCGTAAATATCATTGTAACAAACATTTTAACATTACATGCGTATCATGTTTGTTTTTGTTTTTGTTTTTATAGTTATTGAAAGTCTTCAGTTTGATAAACATGAAAGAATACGACACTCAGCGACTGGTGCGTTATGGGAAATGAGGCAGCGGAATATAAGTATCGATTGTATAAAGGGTAATAAGCAAAAGTGTATTCATTAATATATGTACTTGACATTTCCAAACTTTTACTAATTAACAAAGAAATGCATGGTTTGGTGAAAAAACCTCCATTGCCATGCTAAAGTAGAGACTTCATGCTGTGTTTCACCTTCCAGATGACCGTCGACCTCACGTGATGATAAGTTATCAGTGGGATTCCCAGCCTATGATGTTGAAGGTGAAAGACTCTCTGAAACAAGCTGGTTACAAAGTATGGATGGACGTGGAAAATATCAGTCAGTATTTTCGCATGTCATATAAAATATCAGTCAGTGTTTCTGTATGACCAGTACGTGAACAGTCAACAGTGGATGCTTACTCCTCCTAAGCACCTGATGCCATCTCTACCTTTTCTTGCAGGTGGTTCCACGGTAGAGGCTATGTCATTGGCCATAGAGAACGCCGCTGTAGTACTCATCTGTATGTCACAAAGATACAAAGAGAGCCCAAGCTGTAGGTCAGGTGAAAATAGTTTGTTAGTTATGGGGGATTTTATCGAAATCAAATAAAATCAAAGATTTCGAACGAATGTGTAAGTGTTCTCTCTGTTATTTATTCTATCATTTCGTAAGATTTACATAAAGCTTAAATTGTTCGTTCTTCTTGCAGTTTTATATCACAGGGCAATTACCGTTTTACTATCAGAATTTATTGGAAAAATGTATGAACTGATTCTTTATTAAGTTGTCTTCTTTTCTACAAGAAGCTGAATATTCCTACAAATTGCGTAAGTGTGTTGTTCCTCTACGGGCTGAGTCTGGGTACATTCCGGACGGATGGCTGGGGATCATCATTGGTACCCGCCTCTATTTTGACTTCACATCAGAGAGGAAATTTGGTCACGTGATGGAAAATCTTATTAAAGAACTAGGACCAAAAGGGAGAATATTTGATAAAATTGATGGTATTTTTCTCATTGCATAAAATTATTTACACGAGCAATACAACTACCTTTCGATGAAAGAATTATATTCAAATAGATAAGAATGTAAAAGTCTGTACTGATGTATTCTGTAAAATTACAAAGTCCAAAAGAAAGTATAGCAGTAACGCATTATTATATTTAATATTAACTCAGGCACAGGGCCAACTGAACGTCAAAGTAAAGACAATATCAATGAAAATATCAACGATCCATGGACTAAAACAAGAATGAAAGAGTGGCTCGGTAGCTGTTATTTATCCAAACCATCAAAAAGGTATTTAAAGCATCATTTGATAGCATATCTAATTAGAGTATGATGCATTGAATTGTGTCGAATGTGTGCAACCAGAGCGTGACGCATCGTATCGGGTAGTGTGACGCTATTGTATTGTATTATATCGGAAATAAGAGTACGACGCATTGTATATTGAATCAGTGCTAGTCAGAGTATAAGGCATTGCATTACAGCGAGGAGTGTGATTATTTTAGGTGTGCGTAATCATGGTATGACGCATGCTATTGGGTATTGGTTCTCATTATGTTGGGTTGAAGTAATCAGAATGTGGCACATTGTACTGTAGCAGTACATTGTATCGCGTGGAACGATTTTATTGTATCGGGTGACGCATTACAGTGAGCACTGTGACATGTGTTTTAGGAAATCGGTGTGACGCATCGTGTTTTATCGAATTAAGGTTTACCAGGAATTGTTTGCGAATCAGATGATATTTTTTCTTTGCAAACTGATTCTTGACTTCACCCATACCATTCGTTACTGTAACAATGTTATATTATTTTGTTCAGATTTTCAATCTCAATACTTTATACGATCAGTAAATGTTTGATGGGATTTTTAAATAACACTTCGGTACTTCTAAAGGATCCACTGCCATCTCCTAGGTTACAGCATTGGTCAGGCAGTTTATAGACCACATAAAAAATGAAATTATGATCAATCTCATCAATACCATAAATACAAAATTGAGAGCAGGAAACTCCAGAGGCGCACAGGAGGAGTAAGCATCCTCTGTTGACCATTCACGCACTATATCTTGATCACGTAAACTGAGTACACTGTACTTAAATTCAATGTGTTTGAAGCAGTTTAACATTTGGTATAAAACACATCAAACAGCATTCGACCTCAAGGCAATCAAATATCTGTATCTCGAAATCTGAGTGTCTTCGATATAACTTCATGATATCCAAGGTGACGAGATCTCCGAACTTGTTTCTCGATTTCGTTTCAGTGACCTCTATTATGTTTGTTTTTGTTCATTTGATGGATAACATTCGCATTTTCTTTTGTCATATTTTATACGAGTAATAAATGAATTAAAGCAGTAAATTAATTGCAATGAATTTAAAGAAAAGTGTTTTTGTTCTATTACAGCTCTAAAATACGATATTGACTTCAAAGCTTGAATGCTATGGAGTTTTAATTAAAGAATATATCACTCAAGAAACGAAAAAGACGGATTAGAAGTTATTAGTGCAAAGTCTTAAGAAAAAGAATTGCACTTTCATTGTCACTGAAAAAATGTGTGACGCAGGTCTAGAGCAAGTGAAACAACACTTTTTCTGAAGGCCCAAAAAGAACTCTACTGTGCTTTGTAACATCTCTATCGAGCAAAGAAATACTTGTTAGGCAAGTTCACTTTGAAAATCTTGGTGTTTATCTCCAAAGCATGGTTATAATTATTACTAAATACATTATCCATAACATCGGACGTACTATTTATAATTGGTTTTGAAATAAATCATTTTACAACCACAGACCACACTAACCATTTGGCTGTAATACCAGTTAATGGGGCTTCGATACATAGCATAAGGTGGGAGTTAATTAGCGACTGCCAGTAAATTGGTGCGAATAGCCGCGGGCGAGAATGTGCGAAGTCACGAGAGTAGATTTGTTTGCAAGGGTGGAAAATTGACCGTACTTACAGATAAATCAGATAAATTTAGGGATTGGGATCGACGTAAGCGAGGCATTAGAGATTACCGTATTTGAAATATCAGGTTTTTTTTTGTTTTTTTTAAAATCATTGATATAGGGAATACGGCTGGAATCGGGCGATAGACTTGGACATAAGTGGTGTATTCGAGATACTGATATCCACATTCAGTAATCGCACTTATACTCCAACTGCCCTTTCAAAAGAAGCGGATTAATTTGAGTTACTGTACCTATACTGGATCCCGAAACTCCACACATATCCTTACAAAGATACATTGCTGAATCCAGTAAATGTTCTACCAAGCCCCTGTCTTTGCTTCTCACGAGAATATTAACTGCTGTGAAGGAGAGACGTCAAACCGTACTGTGCCACCACATATGCCAGAAGCGGTGTGACTCTAATATGAATTCTTAAAAATTCTAAAGAACTTTTAGTGAATTTGAAATCACAAAAATTTTCTCAAATTAACAACATTAAAATCTATGATTTTACAACACTTCACACGACCATACCTCACGATAAATCAACAAAAATGGTAAAAAGAAATATTCATATCTAGTGATCGGTAATTCCAAAAATTATTTTGTTAAACACTACTCTGATTCCACGTACAAGTACTCTGAAGTTGATATTAAAAAGGTGCTAGAGTTCCTTATTGACAATATCTTTGGTGATTAGGTCTTCCAACATGGCACGAATTGTGCTCCTTTATTAGCTGATCTGTTTTTATATTCTTATGATACGGAATTCATTGAAATGCTTCTACATGAGACGAAAAAGTCTCTCACTGTGGCCTGTGGGATGTAGGGTTCACGGCGGGTGTGACCGGTCGACAGGGGATGCTTGATTCTCCTACGCTCCTGATCCCACCTATGGTATATCCAGCCCATCCCTCTGATTTGTATTTTCTATAGGAATTACGAGATCGAATACTGTTTGTTGTTTTAGCCTTTTCATGAAGAAGAATCTTTCTCAAATATATAAATTTTGCCTGATAAGAATATAAAAAAATTCGTGCCCATGGATATCCCAGCAGACTAGTCTAAGACCTGATCACCAAATACTACGCAGATATTGTCAATGAGGAACTCCAGTATATGTTTGATAATAACTTCACAGTACTTGTGCATAGAATGAGATTGGTGATTACTAAATTGATTTTTTTACGACTGATCACAAGATAAGAATATTTCCGAATTCCATTTTCATTGAAGAAGCAGCTATCTTTGATGTCAAAAGGCTTAGTCTTATATATAAAAATTCTTTGATATCTCGAAAGATAATGAGAAGATCACAGCCATTCTGTCAGAGACTACGCCTCCTGCACACTCCGCATAGTGACAACTTTTCTATAGTGGGTGACGTGTCAGACAGTGTTGCACTGGTATTATTTATATTGAGACTTGAAACTTGAAACTTGTTAATTTGATTAAACGCCAAAACTATATATGAAATACATATTCTATGGCGTTGTACATGAATAATAAAATCTATTGCAACACAATAAAATACAAGGGTATAAGAAGTAAAAAACAACTATACGTATGAATATTGTTACTAAAACGAATAAAACATAATAGTATGTGATATCTAAATATGTACAGTATTTACACTAAGATATACACAGAAATTAAGAATCAACTCTAAGAAATTACAAAATAAAAACATTGGGTTTTTTTGGGTTTTTTTTAATTAATTTTTTTTTAATGCCAAGAAAGTAAAATACTCCTTTTAAGAAAGTTCGTGCATAAATATTTCCTTTAAAAATAGTCATAAAAGTTGCAGAACATGTGTGTTTTGAGATTGTTCTTAAATTTTTCCAATGAATTGGAGTGCCTGATATTGGTTGGCAGAGAGTTCCACAATTTTGGCCCAGCAGTGCTAAAGCTCCTGTCGCCGAAAGTCTTTCTTCTGTTGAAAGGCACAGTATAGTTGCTGTATGTCGTTGTCGATGACCGTAAACCATGCCTATGTGCAATGTGTCTTGCTAGAAGTTCAGTTAGGTAAATTGGTGCTTCATTTGTTGAACATTTGTACATCATTGTCAGAAGTTTGAATTCGATTCTTGCTTTCATTGGAAGCCAATGTAGTTCATACTAAGCTTTTTTGGAGCTGTCAAATTTGCTCAACTGAAGTACGAGCCTAGCAGTCATGTTTTGGATTCTCTGCATCTTTTTTATTTCAATGTCAGAAATGCCATACAAAATGGCGTTACAATAGTCTAGATGTGATAAGACGAGTGACACAATGAGGATTTCGGTTGATTGTTGGTCAACATATTTTCTTACACTTTTTATTCTAAAATAGTTTAACATGGCTGAACGACACTTCATAGACACATGTTTTCCAAAAGACAAATTTTCATCGTAGTTATTATTTGATAATATTCATGGTAGTACACATAATTCTCAAATTCTATGGTCGTTTTACTGATCTAATACAATCTTATTCCACTGTCCTTTGTCTTCGGTTTTTTATTTGGGGAACAATTCTGAGGAATCAAATAATTAATGAATTAAAACCATATTAAATGCATTCCATCTTGTTGATTCTGAGCAATCAATGAATTGAATTATCATGAGTATATTTCATTTGATTAATTTCAAGGAAGCAAATAATGGATGAATTAAATTGTCATCAGGATATTTTATCTTGTTGATTCTGAAGAATCAGATAATCAATAAATAAATTATCGTAATTACATTTTATATTTCTGATTACGAGGATAAGCAGCAGTCAAGGTAATTCATCATTAAGTGGTTTGAAGGTAAAGTTTGACTCTTAAGTTGGTAAGCTCTCAGAATGAGTCATGTACTGTAGTAGTTCTACCGGTGGTGGGTTTCCAGCTACTTTTGTTTCCCTCCTTCCATCCCCGTATTCGGCAAAGAAAATGTTTCTGCTACTTGGCGTGTTATCGTTTTCATTGACCAGGCACTTCTAATACAGAGAACAACATTCTCACGGACCATGAAGGGAAGTCTCTGAAGCTGAACCTGACAAGAAGGCTGCCAGTATCTGTCTCTGAAGCCGAGTTCCAAAAAAACTGTCAGTCTCTGTCTCTGAAACCGAATTTCACAAAAACTGTCATTCTCTGTCTCTGAAGCCGAAGTCCACAAAAACTGCCATTCTCTGACTCTGAAACCGAATTCCACAAAAACTGCCATTCTCTGTCTCTGAAGCCGAAGTCCACAATAAGCTGTGATTCTATGTATCTGTTCTTTACTATTAGTTCTTGACCATTTTATACTTTTCGCTTTGTTGGTTTCACTACGTTTCATCTTGTAGTGTAATGTCACCTCTGTCACTGCATGCTTATTACCCCCTGGTGACTAGGGATATTTTTATATACTGTATAATGTAATTAAATACTTTTTTTAATACAATGCAAAGTCCTTCAATTAATTTCATTTACAATTACATATATTAACAAATTCAATTGATTGCTTTTTTTTTTAATTATTAAATACTTTTAAATTACTTGGAATTCATTTTAAATCATTATGACACAATATGCTTCCACATGTAAACAAAATTTTAGGGCACAACAATAATCTAAGAATGTCAATCATCCAACCTCCCATATCTACTTCGAAAAAATTTCGAAAACAGTTACAAAGACATATGCTTACTTCAGTTGGTCCAATGTAAAAGTATTTACGGTAGCTCAGTGGTTAGAGCGTTCGCTTCGTAACCGGGAGGTCGTGAGTTCGAGCCCCGCTCGTGCCATGGCCACGTCAAACCTAAGACAAAAAATTGGTAGTGATTGCTCCTTCGCCAAACGCTCACGTGTCTTTCGGATATGACCTTAATAACGGAGGTCCCGTGTCACGGTAGGCGTTGGCACGTTAAAGAACCCTCACTGCTACGGCCCTGAACGCTAAGCATAGGTCTAAATTTGTGGTACTTCACCTACAGCTGGTGACGTCTCAATATGAGTGAAAAATTCTCGACGGGACGTAAAACAAACAAACAAAAAGTATTTACTGTAAAAAAGGATGAGTTCAGTTTTTCTATAACCAATATCCCATACTCATGTACAGTGTACCGATATTTAATCATGTCCTGCACATGAATTTTTCATATCTGTCAACTGATTCGATGCTCAAGGGCGTGTTCTGCGTATGACACATTTTTAAAATGAGGTAAATTACTGACAAATAAGTTTGATTTTTAGGGGTTTCAACAGTCTGTTTAAAATCAGTATTTCGGAATTCTATGGTTGTTATAATGATCATGTTATAATAATAATTGTTGTGAAATATGTTAAGATTTTGTAGGTTTTGATAGTGTTGATTTTGAAAAAGTTCTGTGATTTCTAATTTACTGACGATTCTATGAATTTTTAAGAACCGGAATTGATTTACATCATTTACAACACATGAAATTTCTCCGCAGCAAGTAATATTTTTTGTGAGGAAAGAGGATGGATGCTTTGTTGAACAATTCCTGGATCCTGCAATGTATCTATTTTTAAGGGTATGCGTGAGCATGCTTTGCGTATGATCCATTTTTAAATCGAGGTAGGCTACCGACAAATAAGTTCATTTTACAAAAGTTTCAACAGTCTCATCTAAAGTCAGTATTTCGCAAATTCTACGATCGCTATAATGATCCAATTTCCAAATACAAGCTATAATTTATCTGATAAATTCCATAAAGAATATATAATTACGAATATGGCAAACAAAGGCAATTGAGCACATTAAAAGTGGGATCAGGTGCCTAGGAGGAGTAAACATTCCTTGTCGTGAGCCCTATGTCTTGATAAGGTAAATGTAGTAATCCGTAGTATGCTGAGAACGACCTAACAATCGGTATGAAACACATCAGACGGCATTTAACCTAAGGACAGGTTGTGTTTGCAAATATGATGATAATAATAGGCACTTGATCCCACCTTTTATTGAGATATATCGAATCGACATATAAATTAATGAAAATGAATATTATCAATAGATAAAACGTCGTCGACATACATGTATCTAAATGTCGAAGTGAAAGTTATGGCAATGAATTTTTTCGTTCTTGTAGAAGCTTTTGAATAAACTTTGCCTATAAGAACATAAACCAGGTCAGTTAGGTCGGTACATAAATGAGTACAATTCGTGCACATGGGAATTCCAACAGACTTTTGACAGTTTTATTGTTAGTGTCGTATATTGATATTTCCCTTATGCCATGCTATGCTCTGATCCTTATCCGGAATTTGCTACAGTTTTCGGAATATTTTTGGTTCTTTCAGCTCTTCCAAGTTTGTTCTTATTCAAAACTTCCAACATTTTTTACTTGAGCATCAAGTTAGATATATTATTCGTCAAAATGGGCATCATCTGGTGCATCACAATTTGTACCGTTTATGTTTTATATTAGTTTCTTAGAATTATTTACTGGGCTGTAAATGTTTTGTGTTGTAGGGTGTAAGACCTTAACTCTGAGCTGTAAATGTTTTGTGTTGTAGGTTGTATGACCTTAACTCTGAGCTTCTTTCTGAACTCCGACTTCTACAGACTAGTTCACCAGCCACGTTCTATGACATCCTAAGATCCGACCTTCTCCTCAGTGGTGTCGATGTCATTAAGTTCTCACAAGAACTCAGAAAACTGTCAGGAATCTGATACACAAAGGAACGGTCCTCTGCAACGTACAAACAATACAGAAAGGAACTAGTTTCCTGAGGCCAATGTGATTGTCGACAAAATTTAATATTCTGCTGTCTCAGCGTATGACTAGACCCCCCGAGATCCACAGCACCTCCAGATCCCCAGTAAATGGGAAGAATATGGATAAAATGGCACGATACGAGTGGAGTCTAGTGATTTAGTTTATGTTAATTTCGAGAGACGTCTTGTACATGTATTGCAATTTTGTCACGTAATGTTTGAAACGATTCATAATAAACAAGATTACGTTATTTCTTTTCCTCTAAAGGTCGAAAAGATGCATCCGATATTGGACCATTTCCATCGCCCAAAATGTAAAGACAAGTCAAGATCAGATGATTTCAGTGGTTAATGTTTGAATAACTTGCAGGTCAATAATATCTATATTTCATGTATCTGAAAGTATATATATATATATATATATATATATATATATATATATATATCATCATCATCATCATCGTCATCATCACCTGCATATAGTGTTTATATTTCCAAACTGATTCGATAAGCAAGAGCTTGTTCTGCAAATAATCAGTTCTTAAATCGATGCAGACTACTGACAAGAAGTTGATGTTACAGGGTTTGTACAGTCTCGTCTAAAGTCAACATTTCGCAAATTTTATGGTCGTTATCAACGATCAAGTTTGCCAGTATAACTTACCATCAAGTCAAATGCTGTCTGATGTGTTTCATACCAATTGTTAGCACACTGATTCTGTCTAAGGATTGTTCCGTTTACCTAATCGGAATGTAGGGATCACTGCGGGTGTGACCGGTCGACAGGGGATGCTTACTCCTCTTAGGCACCTGATCCCACCTCTGGTATGACCAGGGGTCCGTGTTTGCCGATCTCTCTGATTTGTATTTTCTATAGGAATATGTTCTTTCATGAATATAAATAACAAAGATAACTTACTGGTTGACACGTCGTCCAGTATAAAAAGGGGACACTCTATGGAGCCAATAAGGGATACAAGCTCTAAGAGAATGGTTAGTGTCCCTAGGATTATCCTTCGGGGTATTAAACATTCGTCATATATACAGTCGTCAGATAGTCAGCTTTGGAACAGAAATGGAAATTCGTTACCTCAAATTAAAGATTGCCAGGTATTGTTAAGAAATATTTTTGATGATTCCTATTTAGATCCCTTATGCTCTATATCCAGATGTTCTGTAAAAAATTGTAAAACATTTGATATATTAATCACAAGTAATTCATTTATTAGTAATCTCACCGGACGTAGTTTCTCTACCAAAACGTTTGAAAATCTGACCTGTAAAACCTCTAATGTTGTCTACGTTATTGAGTGTAACCCCTTTCCTTAGACAACGAGATCACTGGATGAAATCTTTCGATGTCACACTTGACTCGCTTTTACCTTACGTCAACGGACAATTAGGTCCACATAATGTTCGCACAAAACTTTACTCTGTTCCACTGAGAGTTTTGAATACGTTATTTGAAGAAACCAAAAGTAGTCCATATGTGGATTTTTGCACACCAGAATATAGACTGAATTCTATGATTATGGATGTTGCCCATCATAGGCTCTTTAAACCACCAACTCAAATTTACTAACAAGGGAATTGATGTCGTCAACATAAGCGACATTCTTTGTCGTAAGAAATTTCAGTCTTGTATTCTAGAGTATTTCAAGTTCAAGTCGACACCTTGTATTTCCTACAGACATATCTCCACTATTTCACCCAGATTTTTTAACTACAAACTTTGCAGTGCCTAGATATAGACCATCTTATACTCAATCCACCTACGCGTTCTTGTTCTTCGTCTTCTTTTAACTATAATCCAGCTGGATATGTCATTACTGGTAATTGTGACATAGTTAAAAATGATGATCACTTATTTTAAAAAGGTCTAAATTCAGAGAACATCGGTCTTTCAACTGGCGACAGAACGTCATCTCTAGTACGAATTTTGTCGAAGATTATGACTGACGATGGGCTAAATCTGAAAAAGAATGCGATACTGTGTCAGAATGGATAAAAAGTATACGAAGAATATTAGAATCCCGTATCAGACATGTCAAAACAAAAATGCATACCATCTATCCTTCTGTGTTTAGTAAATCAGAAGTGATAAAAGAGTTAGATAGGTTACATGAAGAATATGTTTTGGCTCCAGCTGACAAAGCTGGCAAAACATTGTATTTGTTTGTAAGGCTCATTATTACGACTGCATTCTAAACGAATTTGGCATTAATTCCACATTTATTAATCGCACGTATACACCAACGTCCCTTTCAAAAAATGAAATTCTTCAAAAATAATATTTGGTTTTAAACAAAATTAATATCCCAGTCAATGAAGCGGATGAATGAGTTACCGTACCTATACTGGATCCCCAAACTCCAACAAAAAAAACCCCTTGCAAACAAAGATACGTTACTGGATCCAGCAAATGTTCTACCAAGCTCCCATTTCTGCTCCTTACGAAAATATTAACTGCTGTGAAGGAGAAACTTCAAACGTACTGTGCCACGACATATGCCAGAAATGATGTAAACCAAATATGGATTCTTAAAAATTATTAAGAACTTTTAGTGAATTTGAAATCACAAAACTTTTCTCAAATTTCAGCGGGTGTGACCGGTCAACAGGGGACGCTTACTCATCCTAGGCACCTGATCCCACTTCTGGTGTGAGCAGGGATCCGTGTTTATCCATTTGTCTGACTTGTATTTTTTTTTTTAGGAATACGAGATTGAATACTGTTTGTTATCTTGGCGTTTTCATATTTAAAATACAAAAATATAAATGACAAAACTATCATTCTTTGCTTCGTTAAACGATAGATGAAGGTCGCAAACATTGCAGAAAAAATTACATAACGCGGGTAAATTGGTAACTGTACTGGAGGGTATTATTTGATAAACTCGGGTCCTTTGCAATAAATGTATATTTAATCTTTGACCCACTTGATAGCGTCATTCAAAGCAGCACAATGCACCACTTTCACGAAAACAAATCCGTGCGCGCTTCTTCGTTTGCTTCTCCGAGTGTCTTTGATGACTTTAAATTACCAGTTGGAAGTAACTCGCGTGTAAATAAATTGTTTCCAGCGCTATTCTAACGAAACAATGAAAAATAAATAATGTTTTATTGCCCGCACTTTGCGGCCGACAATGAAGTTACAATTTTAAAGTGTGAATGATAGAAGCAGCTGAAAAGTAAAAATGAGCTACAGATTATAACAATAACATATGTATTCTCATGTAATCAGTTTCTCAGGTAATCTTTCGCACGGATCAATCAAGACCAAAACCACATGTGGTTGGAGTGATTGATTGATTGATTGATTATTTATTGCTTTCCGCCACACTCAACAATTTTTCAGTTATCTGGTGGCGTCCAGTTTATGTTGGTGGAGGAGAGAACCCAGATACAATGTACCTGGGAAGAGACCACCGACCTTCCGCAAGTAAACTGGCAAACGTGCTCACATAACGCCGTGGCCGAGATTCGAACGCGCGCCGACAGATGTGAGAGGCTTTGTGATTTTGAGCCCGATGCTCTAACCACTCGGCCACGGAGGCCCCCTGGTTGGAGTGATTAAACAGCTGAATAAGTTGTAAAGATCAATACAAATTATTTTATGCCGGTTTGAATTGAAGGAAAACATTGGAATAAAAAATAATGATAAACAAGTATGTAAAATTACAACCAGCTTGTGAATATATTTCACTTATAAATGACTACGCGTTTTATCTCCTGGTAGCCCAGACTCGTATATGAAAACGTGTATTTTTAAAATCAAACGTATTCATTGCTTCTTAAATTCATGGGTGTATCTACAACGTCAATATAGCGTACATTTTCCCTGCGAATTATTATTTTCCCATGCAGTGCATGATTTAATTGTCTATGGGGTCGTTAGATTTAAAATAATTATGCATTAAAGAGAAATTTGGGAAGATCTTTGAATTCAAAGAATCCTTTGGCTTCCATTTGTTGGAGGACCCACGGACCGTATTTCACGACATCTCGCGAATGTCCTTTTCCCTTAGATTGAGTCACAATGTTCACATTTATATCGGCATCAAATCGAGGCTCCAAGAAAAATGGTACGGAGAACCTGTCAATCCCAATGTCAAGGACTCTATGTTGGGTAGCAACGAAGCGCTCACCTACCACTTTACTGAGTACGTCAGCGACATTCATAACGAGGCCCTTTGCAAGTGGTCGCACGGGCAACCATTTTCCTGTATGCGTTTGTACCTCTAGTCCATGAAACTGGAAGGTTGCCAAAAGAGTCAGAAAACAAGAGTCTGTGTGTACAGGTGTAGTGACGACTTTACCGTCCTCTATAGCAGCATTCGCAGGAGGCGTTCCATTCCAGGGTGGATAATGTAGCAATCGGAATGTAGAGCATGGTTTATCCTTAAACAAATATTCAAACGAATTCTCTTTTATTCCCAATCCAATGGAAGCTAGCCGCAGAATATCCATTGCAATTTGATGTAAACGGTTGTACATTTCTATCATCGTAGCCTGGAAGTTGAAATCGCCGTCTTGAGGTGGCCAGATCGATTTCTCATAAAACCAGTTGCCCATAAGAACGTCGGGATCGTCTGACGAAATATCTGCTGCAATTTCAAATCCTTCTTTTCTACTTGGTAAATTTTCAACCACTGGAAAATATCCCCGATATACATTTTTATTTTCCTTGTTAAAAGTCCTTTTCATAAGAGACTTTTTAATTTCCCAGGGTAGATCAAAGAACCACGTACAACATTGTTTTAGTTTTTCCACGTCAAATGCAGGAATATTCACTATCCCCATAAAACCGACACTCTCCAGTGCTTTTACAACCTTCTGTCCGCCATTCGCTGGATCCTGTAGAGCTTCCTTAAGATCAACTATTGGTAGATCAAAATATTCTTCCGCCGACATTTTCAACAAGTGTCTTTGCTAACAGGTGCCCTTACTATTGAGGAATGATAAAATATCCCCAACCACTGTAAGCACAACCTGGGGTTGTTATCGCTATCCTATAAAGTGTGCAGCGATAAGAGCAGTTACCTCTTATCTCACTTTTCAGTAAACAACCCTGAATCTCATCTACATTTACCTTTTTATTTTTATTGCTGGTCAACCTCACAGACCTTTCAGCATGGGTGCAATGTCTTTTTTAATTGACCAGCAGAAATATCAACACGGTAAATGTACTGTTATAAGTAAACATCCATAAATATGTATGCCATTCATGTTTCGATACCTGAGGACTTGTCAGTAAACAACCGGCAAATCTGTACCACATTAACGACATTAAGTATGCACTATGCCGGGCATGAATCTCATGGAAACATCTAAACATTTGTTTTTCATGACAATATACCTTTTCCTTGCAGATGCATACTCTTAAACGAGTTATAGAAGAGATCTAAACAAGATGGGATAAAGAAGAATTGATAGCTTGATTTGAAGTGAAAATGGTTGATTTTTAAATGAGTATGAATAATTCATGGGCTGAGATAGTTTAAAGGCTTTGAAGTACAAAGTGAAATAAATGCTAACAGTGCTTGGGCATAAGATGTGTTTAAGATTACCATCGGGCTGTTCGCTGTAGGAGACGTTTTATTTCATTTCCTGAGTTAGGCTGGTCGCCGTAGAGGGCGAATTGTATCCTTCCTGAGTTGGGTTGGTCGCTGTAGGAGATATTTTGTATCATTTCTTGTGTTAGGCTGGTTGCTGTAGGAGACGAATTGTTTCCTTCCTGAGTTGAGCTGGTCGCTGTAGGAGACGAATTTTTCTTTTCTGAGTTGGGCTGGTCGCTGTTGGAGACGAATGTTTCTTTTCTGAGTTGGGCTGGTCGCTGTGGGAGATGTTTTGTTTTGTTTCCTGGATTAAGGTGGTCGCTGCATAAAATAGTATGTTCGTTAATGGGTTAGATTGATCACTGTATAAACAAGTGAAGATAACGAACAGTAAACAATCTCATAATTCCTATAAAGAATAAAAAATAAGGTTAGGGCAAACACGGACCTCTCGACACTACACTAGGCAGGCGGGATCAAGTGTCTAGGAGGAGTAAGCATCACATTTTGACCGGTCACATTTATGCTTGGATGGGGAGGGGTGTCAAACTACAAATATATAAAGATTTCTTCGAATCGGAAGGACAGCAAGGATTTTTAAATTCACCAATTAACATACAAGAATCAAAGATGATGGCGATTGTCATTTCCAACGATCGGAGTGTGTGTAAAGAATGCTTTTAAAAACAGCTCAAGGGACGTACTTTTATTCGAAAACTTCTAAAAACCCTAACAAACAGATACACACTGCAGGGTTCAGTAAATGTTCTACCAACCCCTACCTTTACTCCTCACGAAAATATTATGAAGGAGAAAAATTCAGACTTCTTGTGCCACGCCATACGATAGGTAGAGGTGGTGTAAATCAAATGTGGATTCTCAAAAATTTCAAAGACCTTTTGATAACTTTGACATTACAAACTTTTCAAAAATCAACAGAATCAAAACGTACGAAATTTTAACACTTTGCACAATCATTCCACACGATGAATTGAAAAAAATAGGCGTTTTGACATTATAGACAGCTGCCATCTGCAATAAAAAAATGAAACTCGGAAATATCCCTATCTTGTGATCTGTCATTCAAACATTACTTTGATATACACCACTCTCATTTTATTCACAAGTACTCTGAAGTTGATATTGAAAAGATCCTAGACTTTCTCGTTGGCAATATCTACTTGGTGTCAGTTTTGCCAACAGTCCGTTGGAATTTGCCATGGGCACGAATTGTGCTCCTTTATTACCTGACCTGCTTCTATATTCTCATGAGGTAGAATTTATTAAAAGATGAAAGCTCTTGCTCTGGCCTTCCAATCGACATTTAAATACATGAACCACGTTTTATATATTAACAATGCTCAATTTCATTCAAATGTCGATTCGAAATATACCAGTGATCTCGAAATAAACAACACCACAGAACCTTCTGTATCTGCTTCGTATTTAAATATTCTATTGAACATAAATGTCAGCGGCAAACTAACAACTCAACTTTATGAACACGTGAAGATAACAATCAGCGATCAATCTCATGAATCCTAAAAAAAAATACAAAATTAAGAGAAAGGAAAATAAAAATTGATTGATTATATGTTGTTTAACGTCCCGCTCGAGAATTTTTCGCTCATGTGAAGACATCACCATTGCCAGTGAAGGGCTGCAAAATTTAGGCCTATGCTAGGCGCTTATAGCCTTTGAGCAGGGATGGACCTGCTGTGACACGGGGCTTCGGTTTTTGCGGTTTCATCCGAAGGACCGCCCCATTTAGTCGCCTCTTACGACAAGCAAGGGGTACTGAGGATCTATTCTAACCCGGATCCTCATGGGGCGAAAATAAAGACCAAACCAGAGGAGGACCAGCTACCTAAGAGAAGTATGTATCTCCTCCATGTTATTTGTGTGTCTAAACTGATTCAATGTGTTCTGTGTATGATCAAATTTTTAAACCCAGGCGGGCTACTGACTAATAAGTTGATGTTACATAGGTTTCAACAGTTGTGCTTAAAGTTATCATTTCGCAAATTTATAATGATTTAATTTTCAAATACAAGCTACCACTGGGTCGAAGCATTATGTGTTTCACACTAATTGTTAGACCGCTCTTTATTAATTTGGACTATGGATTACTCCGTTTACCTGATCAAGATATAGGGCTTGCGGCGGATGTGACTGGTCAACAGTGAATGCTTACTCCTCCTAGACACTTGATCCCACCAGGGGTCCATGTTTGCCCTCCTCTTAAATAATACACCAAAAATAAAGTCACAGTGATAAAAATTTTAATAAAAGGTAATTTCTATTAAAGGAAAGAAAAAACATGTTAGGTTATTGGAAAATGAAAAAAAAAAAAGAAAAGAATAATGGAATACATGTTAGACTTATTACACTCGGACCTGGAAGGCAAATTGATTTCGCAGTACTTGATACTCTAAGATTAAGAAAGACAAGATATGTGGGTGGCCTATTTCGTTAAATCCGCATGTGACACATGGAGATCTATCTTAATATTGAGGTTTGCCAGACTTGTGTAACAGGAAGTGAGAAAATGCAACGGATCAGACCGGGATTCAAACCCGAGACCCCTGAATCTCAGTCAAGTGCTCTTCCAACAAAGCTGTCTGGCCACCAGCGATCGATCTGAATGCTACACTTCTCCCTCAGCAAATGTCTTCATTCCTTGAAGAGATCAACCCCGGATTTTTATCCCAGTCTGTTCCGTTGCATTTTCTCCCTTCCTCTTACACGTGTAATCATTGACACGAGACCTTTTGATAATCTCAGCTGACTCGTAATTCATCTCTGGAAAGTTGCATTTAACTTTGACCGGTTCTAGCAATTAATGTGCAGCATTTAAGTGACACTGTCATTCACTTCAAATAGTTAAGCTAAATCTCTATCCCTATCAATTTTGCATTGCTTAACCATCTAGATATGAAAATCCTAAAATAAAATTCCGTTCAAAGGATGACTTGCTTTTAAGCTGACAAGAGGCCAATAGTTGACGTGTGCATTCCTTGCTTTCTGTTGGTACCGACATTTTATGTTGTGCCTTTGACTTACTTCTCAGAATGATTGTTTTCCGAACCCGCGCCGACTAGAGGTGAGAGGCCTTGTGATTTTGAGCGCGATGCTCCAACCACTCGGTCACGGAAAATGATCTTTATATGACATGGATAAAAAAGGAATGATCCGTGGCAATGTCCACCTGGAAATTGTGGCAGATCATTCAAACAAAGTATCCGTTATTTATGTCAGGAAAGAACAAGTTAACTATTAACACTTAACGATGCCCACAAGATAAATTTATCTGCTAAACGTTTTGCAATATAACGTCAGAAAATATAACTTCCCTCAAGACAAATTCTAAAGAGTATTCTACGTGTAATTGATTATTTATTGCTTTCCGCCACACTCAACAATTTTTCAGTTATCTGGTGGCGTCCAGTTTTTGTTGGTGGAGGAGAGAACCCAGATACAATGTACCTGGGAAGAGACCACAAGTAAACTGGCAAACTTGCTCACATAACGCCACGGCCGAGATTCGAACGCGCGCCGACAGAGGTGAGAGGCTTTGTGATTTTGAGCCAGATGCTCTAACCACTCGGCCACGGAGGCCCCTTTTCTACATGTGTTTCTTGCAGAAAAGTGCAACCCTTTTCAGGTCCAAAAGCCCCTTCTCTACCTCGAGACCGTGCCCACCATCAACCAGAACTGGTGCTGACTTTAGTGGCGCACTTCCTGTTAACATGATCAAGGTTGGTTACAAAGAAAACAGCTTAAGGACATCTTGTACTAAACTTCTACAGCTTAGTGCCATTTAAAGCTGAACATCAATTACAGCGTTCCCCGAGGGGATCCGGGTTGTTAGAATAAATCCTCAGCACCCCTTGCTTGTCGTAAGAGACGACTAAATGGGGCGGTCCTTTGGACGAGACTGCAAAAACCGAGGTCCCGTGTCACAGCAGGTGTGGCATGTTAAAGATCCCTCCCTGCTCAAAGACCATAAGCGCCGAGCATAAGCCTAAATTTTGCAGCCCTTCACCGGCAATGGTGACGTCTCCATATGAGTGAAAAAGTCTCGAGCGGGACGTAAAACAATGTATAATCAATTAATCAATTACAGCGTTGTGACTTCTTGTACTGAACTTCAATGACAGCTTAGTAACATGTTGAGGTATCTACAACTATTACACTGTAACACGACAGTATGAGCTCAAGATTCTCTGCAAGACTCACCTAAAGCCATCTCCATGCTAGACAAAGACTTTCTTTGGGAGGTTAAACAAGAAAAACATTTCAGAATAAAAAGAATTAAGTTTCTTCGTTTATATATTTTAACAATTCAATTCCTAAAACAATCCAGTATACATATATAAAACACAATCAACAATGCTGGATTTTCTAACAAATATTAGGAATTCGCATGAAGCATATAATGAAAAAGACCTGTAAATTATCTACATTATATGGAGTACATTTAAAGCTACAATATCTGACACATGCTAAAAATACCAAACAGGAAATCTCTGTGTACATGTCAAACAGCACCGTATTAGTAACACAGCAGGACATAATTTATTTCCTGTAGGAAAATTTAAAAAATCTGATGTATTTCACATCAGTAAATTTACATCAGAATACACTTATAGCAGATTGTGTTCTTCTGAAACATAAGGTCCTGTTAGTATTCACTGGCAGTAATACTATTCACACTTAAACACTACAAACAACACAAGTAATGTTTAGTTGATCATCTCCATGCCAGTACAGCTTTTATTATATGGATATATATATATATTTCAAATTGCCTATAAACTGAAAAAGAGTGAAATATGACAAATAAAAAAAATATGAAATCAAGACTCTGAAATGTCATTTCTTCTGAAGCTATGAAAATTCACAATAATCTGTACAGGACTTGTAATGCAGTATCAAAACTAATAATAGAATAATATATAATATAAAAACAGGGTTAGTGTTAATATTAAAAAAAAACAACAACTAAATAACACTCACTAATCAATTGAAAATGGTACAAGAAAACAAAAAAATTGCATAGTAGATAAAATAAAAACTGAATGCTAGCATTTCCATTTAGTATGGTTGAAAGTATAATATTAAATGTCAAACAGATTTTCCACTGTTGCACAAGGTTAAGGTCAAGGACATGTTGTTCACTGAACCAACCTACAGGTAAATCAAGAACATTTTATAATGCAGTCAAACTTCATTATCTCAAACTCAATGGGGCTGGGGAAAAACTGAGATATCTGACAGTTCGAGATAATGATTGATTGATTGTTTGTTGTTTTCCATCACACTCAACAATTTTTCAGTTATCTCGTGGCGTCCAGATTCTGTAGGTGGAGGAGAGACCCAGATACAATGTACCCGGGAAGAGACCACCAACCTTCCAAAAGTAAACTAGCAAACTTTCTCACATATATCGGCACGAGCGAGTCGAGATAATGAGGTTAAAATACATATAAAGAAAATATAGTTTGGACCTGCAACTCACTTCAACATATCCAATAGAATTGAGATATTAATGTTGGAGATGCTGAAGTTCAACTGCATGTTTATGCCAATAAATACAAAAAGAATAAACGCAATGTACAATATATAACTTATTGCAAGAATTTATAGACCTATACAGAGGTATACAAGTGTATTACCAATACATATTGCCACAACTTACACGTCAAAAACAGTAGAAAAATAGGTGTACTCATTCAGTCTGAACTCTAGTCATGTCAATGAGCTCTTTTTACTGATTTCGAATTAATCGTAACCCCCCAAACTGCTTCGGCAACACAGCAGTACAAAAATCAAGTATTCTAATTTCTCAGACTAAGCTGAAGCATCCTTGTTCCTTGCAGTCATCTGTGTAATTTGTCCTAGCATCAGCCTCTGACAATGGAGCCATCGACACCTCTCAACTCACTTTTACTACACACTTCTCTTGTTATTCAGTGTCCAGGAGTAAGGAAAAAAGACATTACAGATATAACCAATTTTTACTGATATTTAACCCATGATGACCCCCTTAACTTCAGAACCCCTGCAATTCAAGGTTGCAAAGAGACCTCTTGCTGATCTTTATTATGCAGTTTGTATGCAAGATGTCTGGGAGTATAGAAATCTATAAAAAGAAAGGTCATTTTTGAAGATTTGCCCAATTGCTCCCTCATAAATGATATATGCATTTAAAATCTGCTCATCACTATATACAAGACTATATAAAGACAAAATATTCCAGGGAATTTCCTTTTATGTCTAAAGGCGATATAACAAATTTATAACAAAAAAGTTGTGATTATGTAGTGATATACACAATCTGGACGCTGTATTATTTCTATAAATGTTCTGGGTGATTCCTGAGACAGGAAATGAACTCCTTGGGATCCATCTCCCGGATACAGATCTTGTGAATGGCAGTAAATAGTGGAAAGCTGAAAAACACCATAATCTATTACTGGACACAACAATGAAAATCTTCACCTGTAACTTATCTACTAATTAAACATAATGGTATCTCGTCAAACATTTCATGAATACATTTATTACATGATGTACATCAATAGAAATCGCAAGAATACATACAGTCAAATAGACTGCATAGCAACTCAATTCAATGACCTATGAAAAACATCCCAATAAAAATGACCTTTGCATTCCACCATGTCAAATGACTGTATTAAACTTGTTTGCAAACATCACTGTACAGGAGCTGGTTTGGTCTGTGGTCATGTTTAGCCATTTACTGATTGATGTGTATCATAATGGATCCATGCCGAATGAAATTTGGCATCTTCAGTGGGAATACTTGGACTTGCCAAAATCTATGGTGGATCTGTTGGGTCATAATTCATCCCTTATAGACTTGTTTTCTGTTTTGTGTTTGTGTGTGTGTGATAGTGTCTTGCTATCATGAACTTCTTTTTTTAGATTCCTAAGTTTTGTACTGATGTAATTCATATTGTTTGTTTATTATTGTTTTGGTCCTTGATTGAGAGAGACCATTCCTGAGTTTTACAAAAGTTTTTAGTTTAAAAAGAAACGAAATAACCCACGGGTTGGTTGCGATCCTGTGATGTAAATTTATACAAAATTTACAGTGGTTTAATAACTGAAAATTACTTATCTGTCATGTTTTAATTATAAGTGGACCCTGACATTTATAATAAATAACAGAACATACTCATCTGTCATATTTCTCTTCTCCAGCATTGTGTAGATTTCTCTGGCGATTAGTGGGCCTTGGAAACTTTGCCCCTTCATTAATTCTTTTTCGAGCTGTTTTATGGTCTGTAAAGAAGAGAACACCAATTGGATAAAAAGTGGACATCTGATGTATTACAGAAGATGACATTAGATGGATAAGAGGACATCTGTTAGATAAAAAGACATCTGTTAGATAAAAAGAGGACACCTGTTAGATAAAAAGAGGGACCTGATCGATTACATGACATCAGATGAGGCTATTGTTTGAACTAGCATGAAGCTACACTACTTAAGGATGCTTGCATATTAAAATGACTAATTATGGCTCTGTTCTTATGAAGATGTTTATTAAAGAGATTTCCCAATATATCCTTATATAAAACTGATCCCTCTGGGGCCATGATATAAACAATTTTGAATCTTTAATCATTACGAAAGCTTTCACATATTAAGTTTTGTCTTTTGTGGCCCAGTGGTTCCTGAGAAGACTTTCAGGAAATGCCACCATATTTTCATCTGTCTGATATTTCTTTCATATAGAACTGTAATAGGTATATGAACTGTCAGAGTGAATGCCAAATTCTCCTAACAGTCAGAAGACTCATATCTGAATTAATGACAGTGACATTTGATGATATTTTTAATGCAATGGTCTCTGTTCATAAAGCAACAAGAGTGAGAGTTTAAATAGCAAATTTAATTCATCATTTTATATATTCATTCAAGTCAACGTACAGCAGTATTGCTGCAAACATTTCACAAAGAACAAGCCTGAGTTTTAATGCATATCAGTATTCCTTCTTTTCTGAATGGATCATTACAAATATGTACATGTACAATAACAATAAAGATGTTCACATGTGAAATTCGGGAAATTTATTTAATATACATAAATCATAAATTGTGTTGTTTTTTTCTTAGTTGGTCCTGTAGAAATGTATGGGTCTTGTAACACTTTCTGGGTCCTGTAACACTTTCCGTCTAACAGGAATTATTGTCAAACAGGAGTTATTGTCCTGCTTGTTAGTAAAAGTTCAAGAACTCTGACAGCAAGTATCTCTTGCTAAACTTTTCTCTTAAATATCAAAGTTTTAGATGTGGTTAAATTGTAGTTCCAATCACTATGTTGAAAAGACAAAAAAAATGAAAACTAAGCTTTGAAAAAAATTATTTTCTTATTTTATTTGATGTATTTCACATATTAAGTCTGTCAGTAAAAGAAATTCAGATTGACATTCAGAAAATAAATTCAACAAAGAAACACGTCTTGCTAGAAAATTAGGATTCAGTTCAAGGACAATCTGATAAAAAAATTCATTCTAACTGATGTCAAGTTATGTTAAATTCTTAAAAAATTTTTTTATGTGAGCATATGTGGTATTGATAGATTCTCCTAACAGTCAGAAGATACCAACACTGTATATTACTACCTTATCTGAGTTAATGACAGATTCTCCTAACTGTCAGAACATAAATATATTACATGCCTTATCTGAGTTAATGACAGATTCTCCTAACAGTCAGAACGTAAATATATTGCATACCTTAATAAATATATTACATACCTTATCTGAGTTAATGACAGATTCTCCCAGCATTCTGTTTCTTCCTCCATGACATGTGGCTACTAAGTCTGCAATACCACAACTCTCAAAGAAGGTGGTCACTTTCATCTCTATACACAAACAAAAACAAGATGTGCCTGTGAAACACTGTATCATGCCCTTGCATGGCAGTAAAGTTGACAAAGGCCGAGGGTACAGTTTTACCAAACCAACTTAAGTTTCCATTCGCATTTCCTTGGATGCTGGTTTTCTGTTTATACCTCTCAACTATACGTTATTCTCAGAACCTGTTGAATACCTAAGGTATCCATCCTAGGAAATCTGCCGCAAATTAGACTTTAAGGTGTTGGATCCAGTCTTATATTTGTATTATTTTATTTTATTTTACAATATCCTAGCGTCAAAACCCTGGGGTTCCAAAATTTCAAATTTTTGTACAGCCTTTCCTGCTCTTCCTTAAGATGTAATTAGTTTTTATAAAGTATCAGCAAACTTAAAGATAAAAACAATAATCACTATAACAACTTTGGTCCCACCCTGGAACGAAAACCTGTACCCCCTGAAATTTACAAGTTTGGAAAAGGATGATTTCTCCTTTTAAATATTTATTTAATTTCAAATTATTATCAAAAGCATTAAAGAAGATTCCATTTAAAATTATGTTTTAAACATATACACTACACTGTATATATACTAAGTGTGGTCCCACCCTGGAGTCAGAACCTCTACCCTGGGGATAATGAAATTTACAAATTAGGTAGACTTTCCTCCTCTACATAACTATGCACTTAGTTTTTCTTAAAGATATGCGGTGATAGAGAAGATTTTTGAAATTGGTCAATTTTTGGTAGATTTTGCCCCACCCCTAAGGCCCTGGGGGTGCAGGAGTCCTGATATTTACAACTTCTGTATCAAGAGAAAGTTAATAATGTTCAATTCTTAACACATTTAATCACTGACCATTTTGGCCCCACCCTGATACCAAAACCCCTTTCCATGGACTCATCAAATTTACAAATTTGGTGAAAGGCTACCTACTCCTAATACCTATTTAGTTTCAATTTCATATAAACAGCACTAAACATATTAAAGATGTTTTTGAATGTTTTACCCATAAACACTATATACAAAGTTTGGTTCCACCCTGGAGTCAAAACCTCTACACCGAGAATCATGAAATTCACAATTTTGGTAGAGGCCTTCCTTACACACCAAGTTTGACCCCACCCTGGAGTCAGAACCTCTACCCCAGGAATCATAAAATTTACAATTTTGGTAGAGGCCTTCCTGTTCTATATTGTTATGCATTAAGTTTTTCTTGTAAATGTGCAATTGTAAAGAAGATTTTTGAAAATTTGCCAATTTTCACCCCGCCCCTAAGACCCCTGGGGTGCAGGAGTCCTGAAATTTACAACTGATGTCACCGTTGTCCCAAAGATGGTTCATACCACAATTGTAAAGATTAGGAATGGTAGTTATGAAGAAGAGTTAAAAATGTTAAATTGTTAACTGATGATGACCAATTGCAATAGGTCACCTGAGTTTACCTGGGATAAACATTTGTGTGGCTTTGATCATCTCCATCAGTCCCAGCCTTATTACAGCAGCCTTTGTGTTGTCTCCATAGCCTAGACCATCAACAATTCCAGCTCCAATACCAACTATGTTCTACAGAGATCAGGATAAATGTAAGAGAAGGCATAGTCAAACCTTGTTATATCGAACTCCACGGGTCTGAGAAAAAACTTCTCAGATATCCAGGGATTCGAGATATCAAGGGTAAAATACTTAAAGAATATCAAGTAGTTGGAACTTCTGAATCACTTCGACATATCCATGGTATTCAAGATGTTGATACCGAAGTGCAACTGTAATTACTGCAGCAGATGTGTGACCATTACAAAATTCTAAACATAGAGCACACACTCTCAAAAACAGAGAATACCTTACTTCTAATTTGTTTAACACATCACCAGCAAAACTCAGTTTGCAATCATTAAATCAACATTCACAAGTAACAAATGAGAACTTCAAGATAGTTATTCCCATTTTTTTTTTGTTTGAATTTAACAGCTTATTTTGTAGCTTTTTGCTCTTTTTATTAGATACATCACAAAATGGTCTTGTTTTATGTTTTTTGTTTTTTTTGCATGATTCTTTTATAACATCACAATTGAAAGCTTTCTGTCTCATTAATGCTAGTAAAGTTGCCTCAAATGTTAGTGCATTAGTCAATCAAAATGCAGATTACAAAACCATTGAATTATAACTTACCTTTAAAGCACCACATGCTTCGACCGTTTGTCTGTCCTGAACAATAGCCAGCCTGAAGTAAGGGGTCTCAAACAGATCCTTCAGTAGCTGTCCAGTGTCCTCATCATCACATCCTGTCAATATAAAAATCCTGTCAATACAAAAAAAAACCCTGTCAATACAAAAAAAAAAACCCTGTCAATACAAAAAAAAAAATCCTGTCAATACAAAAAAAAAAAATCCTGTCAATACAAAAAATTGTGAGTCTCCAGACTCACACTCAAAATCCTTGCTCTGAAGTCATACTCATAAGTTATACATAAATTAGAGTGGAATTTTGAGTAGGAGTATGTTTTGGAGTATAGAGTATGAGTTTGAGTACAGAGTACATACTCAAAAAGTTCTATAACCTTCAGGCCAGAAGTAAAGATGATTTCCTCAGATATAATGCATTTTTAATATATAACCAACTTGACTTCACCCTAAAAAGAAAAAAAATATTCACCTCACTCTGAACCCAGGAGTCATGAATTTCACAGTTTTGGTGAAGGTCTTAATGCCCATCAAAGTAAAACATGTTATATAATGAATTCACACTTATTGTGCAGTGATTTATTCCCCTATGAAAGGAAAATAATGAAAATTTAATCGATATATCACACAGTAAGCTGTAACATACTGTTTTTGATGACCTGGAGGTTTCACTATAATCATGTTTTACTGTAGAGTCATTCAAACATTTTGTCTCCCAATGTCCAGAAATTTTCCCAGATACATGTATAATACAATTTTTATATATAATGATCAACTTCACCCCACCCTTGGGCCTCAACTTTGATCACTGGTGTCATGAATTTCAGATTTGGGGAGAGCTTAATTTTGTGTCAAAGTTAAAGATGACGATTTTCCAAGATATCACTAAGCAGTTTTAATATATGACTAATTTAGCTCCACCCTGTCCCATAAACCCACGAATAATCTGACTGCTTTATGTCAAGGAGAAAAGAAGAAGAGGTTTGAAGATTTCATTAATTTTAATGGAATGGCCACTCCCCTCAGGCTCCAAGGAGGCAGAGACCATGAATTTCACATTCTTTGTTCCCCTTGGTCCATAAAAGTTATATATACCATAAATTGGCTCATCCCTTCCAGAGACAAAGCTGAAAATGTTCAAAAGTTTTAGAACAAGAAGATGAATGACAACAAATGAAAACAAATAGCATTAGGTCATTTGAGTGGATCATGATGGGCGAGTCCCTTAGTAATGGTGGATAATGATGGGCGAGTCCCTTACCAATTCTAGATGATGATGTGAGCCCCTTATCTATGGTAGATATATATATTATGATGTGAGCCCCTCATATATGGTAGATTAAACATAAGATGTGTGAGCTATTTAATGGAGAACTATGATGAGTAATGCCCTTACCAATGATACATCATGGTGACTGTGATCACCTTACCATTAGTGGATTCTGATGTGAGCCACTCACCTAATTGTGGATGACCCCCATACCAAAGGCAGAGTTGCAGGTAGATAACACTAATCATGTTTTGTGTGTTGTTTCCCTTTTGAGAATTTTTCACTCAAATTGGGAGTGTAGGTGAAGTGTTACAAAATTTTACTTAAGCATGGAGCTTAAATTTATATTAAACAGTGTGGGTTATTATTTGTCCCTTTGCCTACTGTGACACATAAAAATCTGTTTTTAAGATCATATCTGTAACTTAAGCTTCTGATGCTGGATGGTTTAAAGAGACACTACAGCTCATTTTCCACAATTTAATCGAGTGGTTTTTTTTAAAAACATGTATCATTAAAATAATTAAAAAAAACATAACAATACTGACAATTTTGAACATTAGGGATGCTCTCAAATGTGCTTTAAAGGTCATCTGGAATTCAATGGTTTCTTTATTCTGACTCGGACATTTTACATCACATGATTCAGTATGACAACACATGTGTTGTGTAAAAACTTATTAAAATACCCCTTAAAAGGGTCAACACTCTCTTCTTGAGTATGGGATTATTTCTTGCTTCTTATAATTAAGTAATTATAAATCATCATTATGACAGAAAACCTTTCATATCCCTATTAACCAAATAACATTTAACTGTTTACTGTGGCTGAGCCTCTTTCCACTATTAGATTACTGTGGCTGAGCCTCTTTCCACTATTAGATTACTGTGGATAAGCCTCTTTCTGTTATCTGCTTACTGTGGATGAGCCTCTTTCTGTTATCTGCTTACTGTGGATGAGCCTCTTTCTGTTATCTGCTTACTGAGGCTGAGCCTTTAATGATTATGTATGTGTGTGGTCCTTACCAATCGTGGATTCACAGAACTGTTCCTGAGCCACTTCTGTTGCCAGGTTAGCCCCACTTAATGCTGCACATGGTACTCCTAATGCTTCACTGATCACTTTAGACATAGGAACCACCACACCATCATCATGAATGGAAAACCCCTATTACCATAAATAAATATATTCTTCAGTGGTTTTTCCCTATCATGTGGGATTGATTACCTTTCAATTGGGAAAAATAGCTTTAAAATAGAACAAATTATGAATTTTCATTCATATCAACAAATGGTGTTTATTTAAAAAAATCAAACTGAACATGCTGAGTAAGTGATATCTTAAAGGATAAACAAGCATTCACCATTTACAATTGTACAAACTGGCATCAATCTATTGACCTCCACTTTCTACTTAAGAAGAGGTGGAAAAATCAGTTAACTTGTAGAACAATTCATACAAAGCAAAATTACAATGTCATAGAAGTTCGTTACTGGACATCTTTTAGCCTCCAAATCGAGAAATAGCCAGCCTGTTACCTTAAAATAAGCTTTAGAGTTCCCTGGTTATCTGTGCCTACCTTGATAAGTTCCCTAGTTACCTGTGCTTACCTTGATAAGGGAAACAGCCACAGCAGTATTTTTAATGTTTCCCTTGAGAGTGTTGCAGATTTTTTTGACGTACTGGTGTGGAAGAACAAACACAAGTATATCAGCTCCTGTTGTAGCCTCTAACAAATCAGGAACAGCAACCTGACAAAAAAATGAACAAATCAGGAACAGCAACCTGACAAATGAATGAACAAATCAGGACTGCAACCTGACAAATGAACAAATCAGGAACAGCAACCTGACAAATGAACAAATCAGGACTGCAACCTGACAAATGAACAAATCAGGAACAGCAACCTGACAAAAAAATGAACAAATCAGGAACAGCAACCTGACAAATGAATGAACAAATCAGGAACAGCAACCTGACAAATGAATGAACAAATCAGGAACAGCAACCTGACAAATGAACAAATCAGGAACAGCAACCTAACAAAAAAATGAACAAATCAGGACTGCAACCTGACAAAAAAATGAACAAATCAGGACTGCAACCTGACAAAAAAATGAACAAATCAGGAACAGCAACCTGACAAATGAACAAATCAGGACTGCAACCTGACAAATGAACAAATCAGGAACAGCAACCTGACAAATGAACAAATCAGGAATGCAACCTGACAAATGAACAAATCAGGAATGCAACCTGACAAATGAACAAATCAGGAACAGCAACCTGACAAATGAATGAACAAATCAGGACTGCAACCTGACAAATGAACAAATCAGGAACAGCAACCTGACAAATGAACAAATCAGGACTGCAACCTGACAAATGAATGAACAAATCAGGAACAGCAACCTGACAAATGAACAAATCAGGATTATGGTGATTTCTTGCATAATACACACTTTAGTCTGAACAATTAAGTGCACTATAATTTTCAATCACATCATAATATGAATAAATGTATCATTACCCAGGTGATATAAACAAAGAGATTTTAAAAAGTTTGTAGAAATGAGTGTTGCTGGCAACCTCTCGATACAATACAATACACATGACGATATAAACACGGGATATGATGTATATCATGATACGGTTTTATTCATGTTAATATGACTTTAACAACTGAAGATTTCTTAGATTCTATTGTTTATTTTGTAGTGGTAGTTTTGTATAATATTTTCAGGATAAAACCACAAGACCTACTCTAGCAACATGTAGATCATTAATTAGATAAAAAAAAAAAAAAAAAAAAAAAGCAGACTAAAAGTAATAGACAGTTAAGAGACAAAAACGTTTAATCTCAAGCTACAACAGAAGCATTTCAGATAAAATACAACATACAGCTGTATCACAATATCATATTGAGAATACATATGTGTATTACCTAATATCTATTTGCACCGGCAATAAATATAAAGAAGCAATGCTATTGTTTTTTAACTTCAAGAACTCTTCCTCGGTCACCCAAATGGAATATGCGCTCTCATTGGTCAATTCAATTCACTCTTCAATTTCAATCAAGTTAACTCGTAACATTGTGTGAGAGAGTAGGTAAGGTGGGCTGTTTGAGATTGAAAGGGAAACGTGTATCATACAGACAATACGTATCATACTAACTTGCTATTAATAGTATCAATATATTGTCATATTGTTAACATTTTTCACGTGTGCACCTCGGTTTTGTTCAATCTGATCAATTCATCCCATACATAGCATTGCACTCACAATAAAATTATTTTACACTGTTCAGCATATATTCAAAATCCTAATTTAACTTTTACTGACTGCTGTATTTAAAAGAATATATACACAGCATTTAAGCCATTGCAACCCTAAAAACAATTTTCTCTTGATCATACCACATTTTCTGGGAGTTTGATGCCTGGTAGGTATTTCACATTCTCGTGTTCAGTGTTTACGATTTCTGTCAGCTTCCTACCGTCAATCATCTCTTCGTACATGTACATTTTGATTTCAGAGTTGAACATCCCTGCTCTCTCTTGGACATTCTTACCCAGGATTTTGGCAATTGCTGATCCCCTAATAAACATGAGAAATATCAATTAAGGAATCTTTCTTTACATTTGTCTGTCTGTAACACACCCACTTCATGTGTAGCGTGTCAAATGGGGGCGAGCGTTGGAGTTGATCTAACCAGGGACTTCTTGATTGTTTTTCTATGCTACAGCAGACTTCAAAAATGCCTTTTTGAACAGTTTCTTATCACCAATTTTAGTAGAATATATTGATTTTCTTAATTTTAAGTCACACACTTTTTACAATGCAAATGGGGACATGATTTACACCCATTAATATTCACATATTTTTAGTAAATAATTTTGTTCAAACGGGGACACAACATAATTGGGAGACATTCAATATATCTTTATTTGTGTATCAAAATAATGGATGTTTTTTGATAAAACAGTAACCCCCCTCTCAATTTTATGTGCTTGCATCTGAGATTAGGCATGCTTTTACATAGGCAGGTAAATATAATTAACTAAATCAACTGAAATTTTCTTTATTACATGTTTAAAAGATGTTATAGCAATTTCCATTTCTTGTTGAGACAACGAAAAATAAATAAGATTTCTTATAGCACATATTTCATGGCTTAAAAGCTATTCATTTCTTAGGCAGGTAAATAAAAATTATTTAATAGATGCTTATAGCAATTTCTTGGTCTTGTTGAGACAAAGAAAAATAAATAATAATATTTCTTGTAGCACGTATAATAAAGATTCCTCCTCTGAAAATGTGATTTTGGACTTTGTCATTTTAAATCAAGTCAATAAAAAGCTAAATAACTAAACTGAGCCTGAAGTCTTTATTTATTACTAAATATAGCAATTTCTTTGTCTTGTTGGAGACAAGGAAAAATATATAGTCAGATTTCTTGTAGTATGTATATTAAAGATTTCTCCCCCTGAAAATGTGACTGTGGACTTAATAAAATTGGCTTTTTGGGAAAAAAAATTATATTTCTACCTAGACCTTTATAATGGGTGTTATTGTTAGTCTCATTGAGATGTCAACAAAATTTTTGGTATTAAAAACATTATCATATTGTTATAAATAAATAAATGAAAAAAAAAAAACCCCAAAACAGCCAAAAAGAAATTTTTTTCACTATTAGCCAAAAAGGAAACACTGACAAACGGACGGATGGAGACAACCTGATTCCAGCTTTGTTGTAAGGGGGGGGGGGGGGGGGGGGGGGGGTTATAATTACACTATTTAATTAAAAATTACATTTGGTCTCAATTGAAGTAGAATTGTTATGTCAACAACTTAAAAATAAATTCAATGATATATCGTGTCTTTAAAATCATGTGATATGATTTTTCACTATACAAATTCCCATATACGGTTTACAGGGGATGGGAAAAAGTTTACACTCACACAGGCGATTTATCTTTCCAAACTGGGGACTTTTCATCATCGGGTTCAATGTTCATTTTTTTTTTTTTTTTACCTCTGCTGGTAATTTTAGGATGCTGATCCTGAATTTAGTATTTGAATGAGACATTGCCAACCAGGGATGTCTCTGGTTGGAAGGATGTCCCCAGTTGTAAGGTGTGTAAAGACACAAGTGTCCCCGTTTGACACTACATGCACTCAACACAATCACACACACGCTGTTTTAATGTATATTATTTCTTTATAAAAGCACTGACCTTTGAACTTGTTATAAAATATACACTACAATATGTATTTTAAATACTAATAATGTTTAAGTTGTTTGTATTACAATGGAAAATGATTTTAGTATAATTTGCTGCATCAGTTATACAAAATACCTCATGCCTTCATTGTTTATACATCCCCATAACACATATAACATAAATTCATTAAATATTCTATCAATAATGGTAGCAGTAAGGCATGGGAAGTCCAAGATTTCAAATAAAGAATTACCAAACATTGTTAAAGACATACAAGATGCAAAGTCTATAGGTATTCTGATACTATTTGGATGATTGGTAGATATCAAGTATATTTTCATGTTTATAGCTATATAAATTGTACCCAAACTTACTAATTCACTTTAAAGACATTTATGCAAATTCATATCCAGTCACTGCAGCACCTCTTTTATGCCTAAGTTCATAATCTCATTGGCAAAAAATTTTGATGTGTCAGATAAAAATTTTGTTTTGTACTTTTACAATGTTAGGTCAACAGTGCTACAATATTACAGATCTGACTGATCACTGTAGTTCAGTGGTAAGAATGTTCATTTCATAACCAGAGTTGGCGAAAGAGCTTAACAAACTACCTAGCATTGAGTCCTGTAGATCAGGGATAATTTAGAAAATCTACCAGACAAGTTAGAAATTTACCAGACAGAAGAATGAAATTTTGTTTTCAACTTTTTTTTCAAGCAGTGAATATGACGATTCAGAACATTAATTTTTAACAAGTTAACAGCTCTCTATTTACTGACCACACAGGATTAAACTTGTTCATAAATTTGTTGTAGATTGCTTTTAATTTTAATCCATTTCCACTCACAAGTGGTTGTGGATGTAATCATATTACCCCCCCCCCCAACAATCTACAAAAATATTCATAGAACAAATATAATGTTAACATTTTATTACCCTATTTACTATGTATTTTTGCACCAATAAACATAAAATTTGTGATTTTTATTTTTAGCACTTCTAATGTATCTTCAAAATAAATTTCTTACTACAGACGATAAGGTTGTAAACTTGAAAAATGAAAGTAGATACTCCAATACAGTCTGATATAAGACGAGAATTATGGTGTGATGTATTTGTTTACTCACTCAACCTTAATAATAAATTTTCTTCAAACATAAAATCTGCCATATTTATGCGATTAAATTGATTTTTCATAAAATTGATAACAATAGGAGCTGATCACCACAGAAGTAAATGGTTATATTTATCTTATAAATATTTTTTTGTAAAGTAATAGGGGAGGGAATTTGCAATTGTGCTCACATCTGTATTTTACACTCTTAGCTTTTTTTTTTGAGCCATGATTGTTAAATAATTTGATAGGCCACATAATTGGGTGCAGAAAGATGTGTAATATTGAAAGTACACACACGGAGTGGACTAATGCAAGTCATAATGAGAAAGCAAGTTATTTTTATATAACTCTGTTTTGTTTACATAAAAGGCGATAGATAATGCAGATATGATCATTTATTTTTACTTTTGTCTACTAATATCAGTTGGGCAGATTGTCATCAGGTTCTAAGGTTTACTGGACAATTTGAAAATTTACCGGAGATATCCGGTTGACTAGCGCCTTTCGACAACTCTGTATAACCATGTTGTGAGCTCAAGCCCACGAGTGCATCAAATCTAAGTTGATAACATAGGTGTTAATTACTCCTTTACCAAATATTTTGCATTTAATCTTGAACGTCACAGATTCTTTCACATATAGCCTTAAAAACAAAGGTCCTGTGTCAACATAAGCACTGGCATGTTAAAGTACTTCAATGCTAAGGCCTAAAGCGTCTTTGTGGTACTGCATCTACTGCTGGTGACGTCCAAACATGAACAAAGGGAAGTAAAACAAGCAAACAAACAAAACCTCACACCGTTCTGTGCTTGTATGTTATATGCATTCCCAATAGACTATTCTTTACAATGAATTTAACTGCATTCATTTTACAGACCAGACCTTCAACATTCACATCATGTCATCAAAGATATATAAATAGACAGCTAAATATATAATAAAGCTACGGTGTTCATCCAAATATAAGCCGGTTCAATTTGATGGCAAAAGAAGCGTTGTTCAGTGCATTTCTTTTTCACGCATTAAGTTAATTGGCCGGCATACAACTACAAATATTCCTTTACTCTTAACCCGAAATCTCCTCACACATTCTCACCAGTTTCCTGAGCCAACTATGCTGACCGTTTTGTTCTCCATGTCCGCTACCGAGGTCGGCTGTCTGCTTCTCACCAGGGTTAACTTTGCGCTTTAAAAGTTCTTTCGGAATACTAGCATTCCATTCATTCGAAGGAAAGATCCAAAGGCGTACACCCCATTACTTTATTAGTAAAGTGTACAACGATTCAAAGAATAAAAGTAAATCGCATTGAGCAAGATTTTTTTTTTATCCTAATCTGAATATTAAAAAAAAAATTGCCATTGAAATTTAACCGTTTTATTTAAAGAAAAGATCTTTTTTCTTTTGGTTCCAACGGAAATTTCATCCGAATTAAACAGTTTGTACGACTTACTCATAGAGAAGTTACGCATGCGTGTATTTGGTTATCTGCACAGAACGTCACAACAAAAATAAAACGTCGTCATAAGGGGGAAGGTAAATTTATATTTGCTAAAGTTATTTATACTCAGGGAAATTACATAATGTGTACTTATTTTGATATTTTGTTTAGTTATTTTTCGAAAAATCTCAATTCTACCCGTTGATACAATGGATTCTTTATAAAATAGTACTGTGTTTACAAATAAATTACAATCTATTTTTAGAATTGATAAAATTTCTCACGCAATGTACTTATACCAACATATTTATGATTATGAGGATCCATTGGGAAGCGTATTTGTTATAGTACCCAAGATCGTGTCTTCATTTACATGACAACACCCTTTACAGTTTGTAACCTTGGTCAGGATTGTTAGGTATTTGGATAAAAACGAAAACAAAACTCGTGACGACATTTGATATGTGTATCACAGTCGCATTTTTTTTTCTCTTCAAAGTAATGTATGACGGTTATGTGGTTACATCAGTAAAACACTGAATTGAATTATATCTCTTTAGAAAGCCTTAAATATCATAAGAGTCGTTATAAATCCTGAAGCTCAGTGTTCTGATTTTTCCTGTCTGTGTTCTTTGTCATTTATTTGTAACTTGCTTCCTGAAGCTCAGTGTTCTGATTTTTCCTGTCTGTATTCTTTGTCATTTATTTGTAAACTTGCCGACTCGTGTGATGTGTTGATGTAAACAGTTTAAACTTTTTGTAGTACAGAATTTAAAATGGAAGAGGGGACAACAGAAAACTTGTCATCTCCCCAGAAACGCCCCGAGTTTGCAGCAGTGGTTTTTCAATGCATTCCGGAGACCTACCCTTCTGATGCCCATATTGAATGTCGCTACACCATAACCCCCGACCTCATTCCAACATCACGAGACTGGGTTGGTCTGTACAAAGTCGGCTGGATGACAACTCGTGATTACTACTACTATGAGTGGGCACAGACACCAGCATCGTATGAAGCAGGGAGAGAAGTGGATTCCAGTATACTATTTCCATGTATGACATTATCAGATCTTATTGTCTTTAGGGGACAGTGTTTTCCCTAATGGGGGAATTGGGGTTTGCATTTTAAAAGATAGGTGACCTAGATTCCTAAATGTAGATTCTAGATCTAAATCTAGATATCCTGTGAACATAAATGTATTAGGAATATTTGAGATCTGTAGTAGTACCACCCATCAGAATTTTCTCTGATCCAGACTTTTACTAGACTCTGACTATGGTAGAATTTTCAATTTTTCCCGTCCGGAAACTCCGTGTCTTAAGTTAATTTCTTCACACACTATTTGCTGGAACATTTATCCGACATGACATTATTAAGAGTCACATTCATATTCTGTACAGAAGAAAAAGGTAGTAATTGACTCATTGATTAAAAACTGACATCACCAGTACTTCTGATATATCAAAATCCATAAGTTCAGTTTGAAGGATTTCAACCAGGTATGTAAACTCTCTCTGTTCTAAATTGAGAATGGCTATTACTGTCTGATTTGATATTCTTGCAAGATTTTAACCTGAAGTTGTACTGTGTATACTGGTGAGGAATCATTAGTATAACTGTATGGGGGTATTTCCTATTTAGTATACAATACATGTTAGACAAATCAGGAAATCAGGTGTTGTGAGCAGAGAGTGTAAAATTTACACATATTTCAATAAAACACAATATTCTCAAAGCAACTTTGATAATCATGGTAATGGCGTGCAGTCATTTCCAACTTTAAATTTGTAACATACATATTAAAATATACTTTTTATCAGAAGTTTTCAAATGATCTACAATTTTTGAAAACTGAAATGGAAATGAAGTTCATTAATATCAGTAGGATATTGTAAAATAAACTGACAGAGATATTTTTTCAATGGGTTTAATTTTGTTATTGATTTTAGTGATTGTTTGATCTAAAAATTTGCTTTATGTTATTTTTTTTTAAGTATAATATTGTAACAGATACTTTTTCTTTTTTGTAGAAAATATACATAATGTATGTACTGTATGTAGAACTCGAGTTCTTCTCTAACTTATTATCTTTCTTGGGTTGGTTGGTTGTGTACTGTTTAATGTCCCACTTGAGAATTTTTCACTCATACAGACATCACCATTGCCAGTCAAGGGCTGAAAAATTTTGGCCAATGCTCGGTGCTTACGGCCTTGGAGCAGGGAGGGGTCTTTATCGTATTACACTTGCTGTGACACGGGGCCTCAGTTTTTGCTGTCTCATCTAAAGGACTGCTCCATTTAGTTGCCTCTTATGACAAGCAAGGGGTACTAACCCAGATCCCCATGGGATGAAATTTTAATGTTGATATCATATTGTCATGAATCAAACCAAAAGAAACAAAAACTGAGATTGAATTTAAAACAGCAAAAGAACAAGAAAATATCTTTTGTTAATGAGGAATGTTATATCAGAGAAATATGTGGATGAAAAGTGAAGGATATGAACAGCAATAATTTTGAAATTGAAAACTTTCCAAATTTACTTTACTTAGTCAAAAAATAAAGCTTTAGTAGAGAACAATCTGAGAAAAATTTCAAACCCCTGTTAGGCTTTAACCCACGATCTACAATTAAACAGTCTATGTATTAACCTACTGGGCTACTCGTCTAGTCAAAGATATTTGAAATGAATAGACAAATATTGCTGTTGTTTCTATTTTAATTCATGCTTTAAAAGGAAGTCAGCCATTATGACAATGTAGAGTACTTCCTTAAATGACCTGGCTAAGTAACAGTTACTGTCATTACAAAAATAAAGATTTTACATTTGGAAATATTTTGACAGATTTTGGGATTTTGAGAAAAAATTATGATAATTTTTATTGGGATGCAACCCCCCCCCCCCCCCTCCTCAGAAAATTGTAAATTTTATTTATTAAAAACTACACATGAATTTTACCAACCAGTCCTTTTAAATATAATAATTCACTGAACACTGGATATTTATACCTTTATAGCTCATAAACTCCCGGGAGAAGATGGGGAATTTTACCAATTCTGTTACGTCACCAGCTCTGGACAAATACGTGGGGCCAGCACACCTTTCCAATTTAAAAATCCCAGTGCTGATGACTTTGTGGAGCTGGATGATGAAGAGACAGACATGCTGGTTATCCGCTCTAAGACCATTGTACTGGAGGAAAACATTCAGAAGCTTCAGGCTGAGCAGGAAGCTTTTATTCTAGGTAAGTGAAGCCCTTATTCTGGGTAAAGGAAGCTCTGGTTCTAGGATAGGATTCAGTCTGAGCAGAAGCTCTGGTTCTAGGGTAAGATTCAGTCTGAGCGGAAGCTCTGGTTCTAGGATAGGATTCAGTCTGAGCAGAAGCTCTGGTTCTAGGGTAAGATTCAGTCTGAGCAGAAGCTCTGGTTCTAGGTAAGATTCAGGCTGAGCAGAAACTCTGGGTAAGATTCAGTCTGAGTGGATGCTCTGGTTCTAGGGTAAGATTCAGTCTGAGCGGATGCTCTGGTTCTAGGGTAAGATTCAGTCTGAGCAGAAGCTCTGGTTCTAGGGTAAGATTCAGTCTGAGCAGAAGCTCTGGTTCTAGGGTAAGATTCAGTCTGAGCGGATGCTCTGGTTCTAGGGTAAGATTCAGTCCGAGTGGAAGCTCTGGTTCTAGGGTAAGATTCAGTCTGAGTGGAAGCTCTGGTTCTAGGTAACATTCCGTCTGAGTGGAAGCTCTGGTTCTAGGATAGGATTCAGTCTGAGCGGATGCTCTGATTCTAGGATAGGATTCAATCTGAGCGGATGCTCTGGTTCTAGGTAAGATTCAGTCTGAGTGGAAGCTCTGGTTCTAGGATAGGATTCAGTCTGAGCGGAAGCTCTGGTTCTAGGGTAAGATTCAGTCTGAGTGGAAGTTCTGGTTCTAGGATAGGATTCAGTCTGAGTGGAAGCTCTGGTTCTAGGGTAAGATTCAGTCTGAGTGGAAGCTCTGGTTCTAGGGTAAGATTCAGTCTGAGTGGAAGTTCTGGTTCTAGGGTAAGATTCAGTCTGAGTGGAAGCTCTGGTTCTAGGGTAAGATTCAGTCTGAGTGGAAGCTCTGGTTCTAGGGTAAGATTCAGTCTGAGTGGAAGCTCTGGTTCTAGGGTAAGATTCAGTCTGAGTGGAAGCTCTGGTTCTAGGGTAAGATTCAGTCTGAGTGGAAGCTCTGGTTCTAGGGTAAGATTCAGGCTGAGCAGAAGCTCTGGTTCTAGGGTAAGATTCAGTCTGAGTGGAAGCTCTGGTTCTAGGGTAAGATTCAGTCTGAGTGGAAGCTCTGGTTCTAGGGTAAGATTCAGTCTGAGTGGAAGCTCTGGTTCTAGGGTAAGATTCAGTCTGAGTGGAAGCTCTGGTTCTAGGGTAAGATTCAGTCTGAGCAGAAGCTCTGGTTCTAGGGTAAGATTCAGTCCGAGTGGAAGCTCTGGTTCTAGGGTAAGATTCAGTCTGAGTGGAAGCTCTGGTTCTAGGGTAAGATTCAGTCTGAGTGGAAGCTCTGGTTCTAGGGTAAGATTCAGTCTGAGTGGAAGCTCTGGTTCTAGGGTAAGATTCAGTCTGAGTGGAAGCTCTGGTTCTAGGGTAAGATTCAGTCTGAGTGGAAGCTCTGGTTCTAGGGTAAGATTCAGTCTGAGTGGAAGCTCTGGTTCTAGGGTAAGATTCAGTCTGAGTGGAAGCTCTGGTTCTAGGGTAAGATTCAGTCTGAGTGGAAGCTCTGGTTCTAGGGTAAGATTCAGTCTGAGTGGAAGCTCTGGTTCTAGGGTAAGATTCAGTCTGAGTGGAAGCTCTGGTTCTAGGGTAAGATTCAGTCTGAGTGGAAGCTCTGGTTCTAGGGTAAGATTCAGTCTGAGCGGAAGCTCTGGTTCTAAGTACAATGATGCAGTGCAGCACTTTAGCCTTGTATTTTGAGGTGCTTTATTTTCTGCAGATTTACTTTGTGAAATTTATTTGTGAGATAGTCATATCAACAGTATATGTGATTGTATGAAAGTCATGTACATGAAATAAATGATCTAGTTGTCCAACGTCGAGAATTTTTCTGAGAGTGAAGTGTAATTTACAGTAACATTAAAATTATGTAAAATCTCTGGTATAAAGGAACTCGGATAAACAGGAATTTATGTGTTAGTGGGGAAAATCATGAATCAAGGAATACATTTTTTTTGTATTTTTTTCTTTCTTTCTTTTTTTGTTTTTGTTTTGTTTTTGTTTTTTTGGTTTTTTTTTTCTTTTTTTGAAAAGAGAAAAGGATTAAAGTGCATTTTTGGCAAATCAACTGCTTTTTAATGACCATTGGACTTCGATATACAGATTTTTACTGTACTTGTATATTAGGTTAAGATCTTTTTCTGTACAAATTCAGGTCAGAAGGAATTGGAGTGTGAGAGAGATGGTCTACTGTCCAGATTGTCAGAGATGGACAAACAGCTACAGGTACGGACCATTGATTTATCATAACTTAGTGTGAGACAGTCTGTTGTCCAGATGTGAGAGATGGACAAACAGCTATGGACACTGTCTATGAAGTTTGCTGGTGTTCATTTTGTGTCACCCCCCTCACTTCACACCACATGCACCACAGATATTTGCCTGTGCACCAAGTTGAAAACAATGTTTATTTAATTTAAATGCTTGCTTAATCATGCTAATCCAGGAGAAGTGTTCAAAGTCTTAGCAAAGGTGTGGAAAATGCAATTCTCATGAACCACTGAATCAAATAAGCTAATATCTTGCATGGAATGTTCAGTATACACTGGGATTCCTGAGGAATGGGCCACATTAATGGTTTAAATTCTTGTGTAGGAATACGTAGGGAAATAATCCTCAGAAATGTTCTTCATAATATCAGAGGTATAGTTAATCAAATGGATTTAGCAAATATCCTGAATGTGACATCGATGGAGATGGAGTCTAGAGTTTGTGGAGAAATATAATTTTTGACTTTTTAGACATACAATCTGGAAATATGTCTGTCAGTGGCCCACATTTAATTGGAAATTAACCATGGTTGCAGAATTTTCACATAGGATGTTATAATTTTGATGAATTCAGGAGACTTTATAGAATTAAATATCAAAAATTCATATCTGCACATCAAGTAGAAATTTTTGTGGAAGAGTTTTGAAAGTTGTGAATTTAAGAGAAAAGTAACTAAGATCCGTTATACTTTGAAAAGTGAAAAAAAAACAGGACGACCCTTGTCCCATTTCTGTACATGTTTTTTAAGCATTTCTCACAAGGAATTAATATTTAGGCTTAATTTTGCAATTTGTAGCTGTTTCTATGATTTTGCTGATGCTCACTGGAATTTCCAAGAAAAGACAACTCTTGTAAGCACAACTTATAACTGGTTTTAGTTGTATTTTGTATAACTTAAATCAGTTTCACCCCCTAACTGCCAAAAGGCCATTAATTATTTCAAAATCCAATGAACCAGAAGGCTACATTTTAAAATGATAAGCATGTGGACACCAGGATAAGGGTGGTTATTGAATGAAATTTATTCAGATCATATTCCGTCTATCCCTCCTCCTATACAGTGGTTGAGTCATCTAATTGGATATTGAAGTTTACATGGTATAATGCAACTGATTGGATGAGAAATTAGGCCAGTGAACTTATTTTTCTTTCTCGTGAACTAATGATCAATTTTTCACCACTGTTGTCAGGGACTGACAGAGGATAACAAGAGGTTACAGGATCAGGTTCTGGCAGGAGAAAACTACATCAAGCAACTGAACCAAGAGGCCCGGGACATGATGGTGACCCAGGAAGCTCTGCAGGCGAAGCAGGAAACACTGAAAACTGTACGTAGTGTGAAGTGTAAAACATTATCAACACACTGTCAACTGTAGGTAGTGTGAAGTGTAAAACATTATCAACACACTGTCAACTGTACATAGCGTGAAGTGTAAAACATTATCAACACACTGTCAACTGTAGGTAGTGTGAAGTGTAAAACATTATCAACACACTGTCAACTGTAGGTAGTGTGAAGTGTAAAACATTATCAACACACTGTCAACTGTAGGTAGTGTGAAGTGTAAAACATTATCAACACACTGTCAACTGTACATAGCGTGAAGTGTAAAACATTATCAACACACTGTCAACTGTAGGTAGTGTGAAGTGTAAAACATTATCAACACACTGTCAACTGTACATAGTGTGAAGTGTAAAACATTATCAACACACTGTCAACTGTAGGTAGTGTGAAGTGTAAAACATTATCAACACACTGTCAACTGTACGTAGTGTGAAGTGTAAAACATTATCAACACACTGTCAACTGTACATAGTGTGAAGTGTAAAACATTATCAACACACTGTCAACTGTAGGTAGTGTGAAGTGTAAAACATTATCAACACACTGTCAACTGTACATAGTGTGAAGTGTAAAACATTATCAACACACTGTCAACTGTAGGTAGTGTGAAGTGTAAAACATTATCAACACACTGTCAACTGTACATAGTGTGAAGTGTAAAACATTATCAACACACTGTCAACTGTAGGTAGTGTGAAGTGTAAAACATTATCAACACACTGTCAACTGTACATAGCGTGAAGTGTAAAACATTATCAACACACTGTCAACTGTAGGTAGTGTGAAGTGTAAAACATTATCAACACACTGTCAACTGTACATAGTGTGAAGTGTAAAACATTATCAACACACTGTCAACTGTAGGTAGTGTGAAGTGTAAAACATTATCAACACACTGTCAACTGTAGGTAGTGTGAAGTGTAAAACATTATCAACACACTGTCAACTGTACATAGTGTGAAGTGTAAAACATTATCAACACACTGTCAACTGTAGGTAGTGTGAAGTGTAAAACATTATCAACACACTGTCAACTGTACATAGCGTGAAGTGTAAAACACTATCAACACACTGTCAACTGTACATAAACTGAAATATAAAACACTATCAACACACTGTCAACTGTACATAAACTGAAATATAAAACACTATCAACACACTTTTATCTGTATGTAGTGTGAAGAAGATAGTGTTAAACACAAGGAACACATTGTATTATTATATCCTTGTCTATATAATTCTAAACAAAAATTTGAAGTAGAAAATGTTTTTGAACAATGTCATTTTGTAGAATTACGCTTCATATCAAACACCAGTCAGTGGAATTTGTAGAGCTAGAAAAGTCCATCAAATATTCTAAGGTCATATTTCTGTATTAGTGGATCCTGTCTGAGACAATAGATTTGCTGCTTTGTAGAGAACCAGTGCTACGGAAACAAGGCTGGCAGAGAAAGATGAGGTTCTCAATGGGTTACAGGTCAACCTGATGAAAATGACTGGAGAAAAGGATGAGTTAGCTGGTGAGAACCGAACTCTCAAGGAACAGATGGAATTGTACAAGGTAGGTATCGAATTAGACAATGAGAACAGAATTCTTAAGGTACGAATGGAATTGTTAAGATAAATGTGAGAATATGACTCAAGAAACAAATGGAATTAGCTAAGGTAGGTGTCAAGTTTACTGGTGAGAATCAAACCCCTAAAGAAGAAACAGAGTTAGAAACAGTAGGTGTAATAATGAAATGGTAAAGATAACAAACACTGATCAATCTCATAATTCCTGTTGAAAATACAAATCAGAGAGCTGGGCAAACACAGACTTCTGAACATTTAAGAGGTAGGATCAGGTGCCTAGGAGGAGTAAGCATCCCCTGTCGACTTGTCACACCTGCCATGAACCTACATCATGATTAGGTAAACGGAGCAATCCGTAGTCAGAATCAGTGTGCCAAGAATGGTCTAACAATTGGTATGAAACGCATCAGACAGCATTTCACCTAATGAAAAGTTGTACTGGCAAACTAGATTGCTATAACGACCATAATTTTAGTTCCACTTTGGAGATTAAAGATTAACGACTACATTGACTTTCATTGATAGGGTTTACAAAGGTTCAGGAATTCACCCAAATTTTTTTTTTCATTTTACAGAAATTTTATAGACTTAACTGAGAATCATATTTGTTAAATAATGCAGAGAAATGCTGTATGACCGACTAGCAGAAAGAAACATTTTGTAGAATGTTCACTTAGTATTACTTGATTTAGAATCACTTCACGACATCGGAGAGTTCAGCCCAGGAATATGGCCGGCAGATTGAGGAGATGAGAGTGGAACACGCAAAGGTGGAATCTCTGGTGACAGAACTAAAACGTCAGGTGGAAGAGAAGAAAGGCAAGCTGAGAGAGGCGGGCAAAAAGCTAGAACAACATCAGACAGTGTCCAGGGAGGACAAGGTGTGTAGGCTAGAAATTAGAACATCACTCAGGGAGGACAAGGTGTGTAGGCTAGAAATTAGAACATCACTCAGGGAGGACAAGGTGTGTAGGCTAGAAATTAAAACATCACTCAGGGAGGACAAGGTGTGTAGGCTAGAAATTAAAACATCACTCAGGGAGGACAAGGTGTGTAGGCTAGAAATTAAAACATCACACAGGGAGGACAAGGTGTGTAGGCTAGAAATTAGAACATCACTCAGGGAGGACAAGGTGTGTAGGCTAGAAATTAGAACATCACTCAGGGAGGACAAGGTGTGTAGGCTAGAAATTAGAACATCACTCAGGGAGGCAAGGTGTGTAGGCTAGAAATTAAAACATCACACAGGGAGGGCAAGCTTTGTAGACAGGGGTAGAAATTAAAACATCACTCCAAACAGGGAGGACAATGTGTGTAGACCAGAAATTAAAACATCACACAGGGAGGACAAGGTGTGTAAACTAGAAATTAAAACATCACACAGGGAGGGCAAGCTTTGTAGACGGGTGAAAATTAGAACATCACTCAAAACATGGACGGCAAGCTTTGTAGACAGGGGTAGAAATTAAAACATCACTCCAAACAGGGAGGACAAGGTGTGTAGGCTAGAAATTAGAACATCACTTAAAACAGGGAGGGCAAGCTTTGTAGACAAGGGTGAAAATTAGAACATCACTCAGGGAGGGCAAGCTTTGTAGAGAGGAATGAAAATTAGAACATCTCTCAAAATAATAATGATAATAATAATGATTGTTTTTTATATAGCGCTTCACAATACATTATTATCCTAGCAGACCTTACAACATTTCCAGAGCTTTTCTCAGTGCAAGCTGCCGTTAAGGCACTAACATTCTAACAATGTCTATACTGTCTATAGCCAGTTAACCCTTTTACACTTGGGTGGAGTGAAGAAATTTGTGTAAAGTGCCTTTCCCAAGGACACAATGTTGGTCCTGCCACGGCCAGGATTTGAACCCACAACCTTTCAGTTGAGAGTCTAACAGCCTAACCACTAGGCCACCGACTCCACAACAGGGAGGGCAAGCTTTGTAGACAGGGGTGAAAATTAGAACATCTCTCACGGAGGGCAAGCTTTGTAGATGGGTGAAAACATCTCTCAAAACAGGGAGGGCAAGCTTTGCAGACATGGGTGCAAATTAGAACATCACTCCAAACAGGGAGGAGAATCAAGGCTCAACAGATATGCAATTGTTTTATTGATATTTTTATGTGATTTGTGTCATATTACATAAATTTATCATATTAATAGGACCAGATTGACTCCCTGACAGAAAAACTACGAAACACTGAAGATAAGCTTGAAGCTGCAGAAAAAGTCAAAATGATTCTGCAAGAGGAAATTAAATCCTATGAAGAGATGAACAAGAAGATGTCGAATGATCTAGAAGTAAGTTAGACTTGTAGTCATCAGTGAGACAAAGCATTTAGTAGTGGTGGAGTAAAGTCTTTATTGTAAGATCTGTAGTGGTGGGGTAGAGTCTCTATTGTAAGATCTGTAGTGGTGGGGTAAAGTCTCTATTGTAAGATCTGTAGTTGTGGGATAAACTCTCTATTGTAAGATCTGTAGTGGTGGGGTAAAGTCTCTATTGTAAGATCTGTAGTGGTGGGATAAACTCTCTATTGTAAGATCTGTAGTGGTGGGATAAACTCTCTATTGTAAGATCTGTAGTGGTGGGGTTGAGTCTCTATTGTAAGATCTGTAGTGGTGGGATAAACTCTCTATTGTAAGATCTGTAGCGGTGGGGTAAACTCTCTATTGTAAGATCTGTAGTGGTGGGGTAGAGTCTCTATTGTAAGATCTGTAGTGGTGGGATAAACTCTCTATTGTAAGATCTGTAGTGGTGGGGTAAAGTCTTTATTGTAAGATCTGTAGTGGTGGGGTAAAGTCTTTATTGTAAGATCTGTAGTGGTGGGGTAAAGTCTTTATTGTAAGATCTGTAGTGGTGGGGTAGAGTCTTTATTGTAAGATCTGTAGTGGTGGAGTAAACTCTTTATTGTAAGATCTGTAGTGGTGGGGTAAACTCTCTATTGTAAGATCTGTAGTGGTGGGGTAAATTCACTATTGTAAAGATCTGTAGTGGTGGGGTAAACTCTCTATTGTAAAATCTGTAGTGGTGGGGTAAATTCACTATTGTAAGATCTGTAGTGGTGGGGTAAAGTCGCTATTGTAAGATCTGTAGTGGTGGGGTAAAGTCTCTATTGTAAGATCTGTAGTGGTGGGGTAAATTCACTATTGTAAAGATCTGTAGTGGTGGGGTAAAGTCTTTATTGTAAGATCTGTAGTGGTGGGGTAGAGTCTCTATTGTAAGATCTGTAGTGGTGGGGTAAAGTCTTTATTGTAAGATCTGTAGTGGTGGAGTAAACTCTTTATTGTAAGATCTGTAGTGGTGGGATAAACTCTCTATTGTAAGATCTGTAGTGGTGGGGTAAATTCACTATTGTAAAGATCTGTAGTGGTGGGGTAAACTCTCTATTGTAAAATCTGTAGTGGTGGGGTAAATTCACTATTGTAAGATCTGTAGTGGTGGGGTAAAGTCGCTATTGTAAGATCTGTAGTGGTGGGGTAAAGTCTCTATTGTAAGATCTGTAGTGGTGGGGTAGAGTCTTTATTGTAAGATCTGTAGTGGTGGAGTAAACTCTTTATTGTAAGATCTGTAGTGGTGGGATAAACTCTCTATTGTAAGACCTGTAGTGGTGGGGTAAATTCACTATTGTAAAGATCTGTAGTGGTGGGGTAAATTCACTATTGTAAGATCTGTAGTGGTGGGGTAAAGTCTTTATTGTAAGATCTGTAGTGGTGGAGTAAACTCTCTATTGTAAGATCTGTAGTGGTGGGGTAAACTCTCTATTGTAAGATCTGTAGTAGAAAATGATGATGGATAGGATGACAAGGTGCTTGTCAGGTTTATATAACTTTGCAAAGTTTCATTTTTGATTTGGTTGGTAAGTGTAATGAGAAAACTTAATAATTAATAGCGAGAAATGACAAACGATGTGAATAATTTTGTGAAGATGTTAATACATATTATTCGAGATGAAGGTACAAAAGAAAGTGACTTGTGTTGCAGAGGTCAGAGGGACAAAGCTATGAACTAAAACAACAGCTGGCCCAAATGGAAGATCAAATGATCCGAGAAACAGAATTACTGAGGGCAGAGGTTGTCTCGACCCAGCATGACCTCAAACAAGCACTACAGGTAAGCTTGATTTACAGGTACACACATCTTATCATGATGTCAGTCAAGCACTACAGGTAAGCTTGATTTACAGGTACACACATCTTATCACAATGTCAGTCAAGCACTACAGGTAAGCTTGATTTACAGGTACACACATCTTATCATGATGTCAGTCAAGCACTACAGGTAAGCTTGATTTACAGGTACACACATCTTATCACAATGTCAGTCAAGCACTACAGGTAAGCTTGATTTACAGGTACACACATCTTATCATAATGTCAGTCAAGCACTACAGGTAAGCTTGATTTACAGGTACACACATCTTATCACAATGTCAGTCAAGCACTACAGGTAAGCTTGATTTACAGGTACACACATCTTATCATGATGTCAGTCAAGCACTACAGGTAAGCTTGATTTACAGGTACACACATCTTATCATGATGTCAGTCAAGCACTACAGGTAAGCTTGATTTACAGGTACACACATCTTATCATAATGTCAGTCAAGCACTACAGGTAAGCTTGATTTACAGGTACACACATCTTATCATGATGTCAGTCAAACACTACAGGTAAGATTGATTTACAGGTACACACATCAGGTATAGTTTGTTTAGAGATGTACATTTAGCAAGTGAACACTGTTTTCTAAGACCTGATATGTGCAGGGTTTAGACAGGCACAATTTATAATGTTACACATGTTTGTATACATTGGCTTACAAAGCTACAGAATATCATTTTATGTCTGGTAATTTTAACCAGTTGGAAATACTTGATTTTTTTTTTTTTTTTACAATGTGTTTGGAGGAATGATAAAAATTTGTCAATCTATTATGATAAAGCAACAAAATTTTCATGTATATACCACTAGCAGTAAATCATATTTCCATAAAATGAAAATCCACCAGAAAATAAAGTGTCAACATCACAAGACCTGTCAACAGTTCACAGTAAAGTTTTTCCTGAAAAGTCGGCCTAATACACATGTATTTGCATGTACTGTCTGTGCACTATATATGGTATATCTGTTTGCTGTCTGTCTTCACACTATATTGTACTGTGTTTCTGTGTATAGGAGAAGAACAAGCTTCAGGAGGAGATTGAGGAACTGAACCAGGCTAAAGACACAACAGAAAGCTCTGTGTCCTCATTACACTGTCTTAAGCTTGCCCAGTCTAGTCTGAAGGAGCGATACTCCAAAATGGAACAGAACTACTCAGAACTCCATACTGAGTTATCAAAGAGGAAGGTAAGTCTGGGTTAAATAGAATGACAGAACGTGGTTTTCCAAACTCTCAACAGACAATCTTATGAATGAGGAAGGTGATGCTGTGTTAAATAGGGTGACAGAACAGGGTTATACCAAACTCTCAACAGACAATCTTATGAATGAGGAAAGTGAGACAGTGTTAAATAGGGTTACTACAATCTGGAACAGAGTGACAAAGAGTTCAACATTGAGTGAACAGCAGAGATACACTGAATAAGAAGCTGTAGATAAACCTTAAAGAACACAGGAAGTAGATAAAAAGTCTCAGAATAAAATCCTAAATGATTAGGGGTTAGTAAAAACAGCCAATGTAAATGTATGTAAGGTCATCTAAAACATTATTGTTAAACAGGTTGTCTAAAACGTTAATAGTAAAGATGACTTTGTTCACAGTGTACATGTTTTCAAATTGTAGAAGGACAATTCTCACCATGTGAGGGAACTTAAGCGAGAAATCGAGGACCTGAAGGAACGACTCAACATGGCTGCCGAGGAGTATAAAGCCCTATACATTGAAAAGAGAAAATATCAAAAGGCAGCGGAAAAGTTACAGAAAAGTGAGCAGTATATACCTAACCCTTTCCTTCATAGAATATAAATATTACACAACCCGATTGGCATGACATTTTGTGGACAATTCCTTGGTTTTATGTATTTTGATGGATTTATGCACAACTTGTCAAAGAAAGACAGTAGGACTATGAAATTTTCAGGAAACCTTGTCAGGTTCCTTCCCTTTAATTTATATACAAAAAATTCAAAATCTTGGTTTCCATGGCAACAGATTTCTAAATCTTTCTTTAAAAACCCAGTTTTCCAGCCATGCAATTGATATTGAGTAGAGGTGGGGTCTGATTTGCCAAAAATTGAATCTAGAGAAACTAGGTTCACAAATATTTTGTTTTCATGAAATTTTGTATCTGTATTTTTAGAAGTGGGACTGGATTATTCGAGGAACTCTTCCCAGAATTCCTTATCAGAGGTGACTCAGGAGGTGATGCAGACACAAGCAGTGTCAGGTAGGTAACTTCAGAGCTTTGTGTATTGTTTGTAGTATCACCTAGGTCAAATATTGCTGTAAGCTGCTTATATTAACCATTTGATATTTTTAGAGTTTTTCACATTATCCACTTGCTCATTGATATTGAACTTCATCCCTTTCTGCCAAGAACAAGCATTTTGCTGATTTCCATATATCTTAAAATTTCCAGTACTTGTATAGATCCATAGTACATTTCCAGTACTGTATTGAATTCCGTAGACTGACCAGCAGTGTTTGATTTTCTTCCATAATCAGTCATTCTTACTTTGTGCCATTTAGAAGATTCCCAGTCTTTGCCTGAGATAACAGCCATAGAAGGGTCAGTGTCCAAGCTTCAGAGTGAAGTAGATGATGTTTCCAAGCTTCAGAATGATCTAGATGATGTGTCTGTAGAACTGCAGAAAAGAAATGAGAAAAAGAACAAGTAAGATATCACAATAGGGAAGATATCTCATTAAATGATTAAATTCTGTAAGTCATGTATCTCATTAAGAAAGGTTTATGATTAATTGAGATATTTATAAGCAAGGCATCTTAGTAAGGTAGATATCTGAAGTTAGATATCTTGATAACGAAGGTTTATGATTAAGGGTTGGTTGTATAGTATATGTCTATGTTAGATGTACATGTGTTTATGTTAGATTTACAGTGTGTGTATCTGTTGGTTGTACAGTATATGTCTGTTAGATGTACAATTTGTCTCAGTTACAGCTACAGTGTGTATCTAGATTTAGCGTGTGTCTAAGTGAATCCTAAATTGTGTGCGAGTTCAGTCTACAGTGTGTGTCTGAGTGTAGTCTACAGTGTGTGTCTGAGTGTAGCCTACAGTGTGTGTCTGAGTGTAGTCTACAGTGTGTGTCTGAGTGTAGTCTACAGTGTGTGTCTGAGTGTAGTCTACAGTGTGTGTCTGAGTGTAGCCTACAGTGTGTGTCTGAGTGTAGCCTACAGTGTGTGTCTGAGTGTAGTCTACAGTGTGTGTCTGAGTGTAGTCTACAGTGTGTGTCTGAGTGTAGTCTACAGTGTGTGTCTGAGTGTAGCCTACAGTGTGTGTCTGAGTGTAGTCTACAGTGTGTGTCTGAGTGTAGTCTACAGTGTGTGTCTGAGTGTAGTCTACAGTGTGTGTCTGAGTGTAGCCTACAGTGTGTGTCTGAGTTTAACCTACAGTAAGTGATAATTTTATATTCACTAGGTACAAGAAGATGTACAACGAGGAGAAGGAGAGGATGGAGGTCCTCAGGAGACATTTTCACGATGAACTGAGGAAAAAAGATGAGGAAATCGACCGCCTCAGAAAGCGCATGCAGGAGGTCAACACAGAAACAGACATTAAAGTCCGATCCCTGGAGGTAGTTAGTGTTTTGATCTAGACGACACATTGTGTGGTGATACACTCTGTATACAGTGAAATAATGTTTGTGTCAGAATTAAACCTCAAGTCACTGTTTGTGAGAGTCATATTATGCAGATTAGTGCACATTAAACCCCAAGTCACTGTTTGTGAGTCATATTACACTTATTAGTGCACACACTTAAATTCTTTGATAGAAGTTATATTTTTTGCAAACTGAGGATGTTTAACATTTTACATAATAAAACCAAGGCTATTTAAAGTTTTGAAAAATTAATTCATTCTAAAGTATGTTTGAATTCTTATCTAATGTTCCAGTATGGACTCTCTGATTAAGATGAGTTCAAATTCTAGGAAATTATTAACTATAAATATCATTATTACATGTATCTAATCCATTTCATTTTAGTGGCAGTTTTGGATTATATAAATATTCTGAATGAATTGGAAAGGTACACTCAATATTTCATTTCTGAATATTATTAATTTCCAACGTTTGTGACTCTTGTTCAATAATTGCAGAATTTTTTGGTGAACAAAGACCACACTATAGAAGAACTGAATCGTAAATTACGAGACAATGTTAAACTGCATGATGTAAGTCACGTTAAATCGTAGATTCGTTAAATCGTAGATTACAATACATATAATTATGTACAAGATGATATTTCAATCAAACACTACAAGTTGATATTGAATAGCATGATGTCCATATTTTACTATTGTGTCAGAGAATGGAAAGTATTCAGCCAACCAACTCTATAGGCCTGAATGTGTTGTTTACTGTAAATCACTTAACACTGGGGAGGCTCATATTAGACCCCCACAATGATTTAAAAATGTAATTGCTGTAATGCTGAAAATGTCAAGTGGTGGTAAGATGATTTTTGTGTAAGTTAAATAACATTTTATCAGAGGGGATTGTTGAATGTAATACGATATAATACAGTTGAACTTCAGTATCTTGAACACTGATATCTTGAATATCATGGATATGTTGAAGTGATTTGGAAATTCCAATCACTTATTCTTTAAGTATTTTACCCTCAATATCTCGAATCCTCAGATATCTCGATGTTTTTTTCTCTGTCCCTTTGAATTTGAGAGAATGAGGTTCGACTGTATATCCCATTCAATATTCCTAATGGGATTACCCCACTTGAAAGATAGTTGACTATAATTAATTGACTTAACCTACATCACATGATGATTTAATTAGTTTCATTGGGTGCTTTTAGCTAAGTAATAAAATTCGACATCTTGTTTGGTAAACAAATGTGGTGGATACAATGTTGTTCCATTAAAATCCTTTCCAATTATCAAGGTTCCCTACTGTAATTGTTACTTGAAAGTTGTAAATGGAGAAATCATTTTACACAGCTTATTATATTGTGGAAATACATCTTGCATTTATTTGATTAATGACAATCAAAATCTTAAATATCGGATGCTCCAAATATGCTTAAAAAAATCACCGTGATTTATTTTTAAGGTGTCGAGCTTGCTCGAGAGTCATCTAGCAATCATGCAAGATTTTGCTGCTACATCCCTTCATCATAGAGCCTACTGTTTTTGAAAGTTTCTTACAATTCAAGATTTTGAAACATTAGGTTTAATTGATATTCTAAAGGCAGAATAGCAATTCTGTTGTTGATGTTGTTGTTCATATCACTGTCCAATAATTAAATAACTGTTTGGTAATAGAAGTTCATTGTTCGCGGATGAATTTACTACAAAACAGATCAATGAGTAGTCTGGTCCTCTTTCCCGTTTGCAAATGTAGAGAGTGCGTGAACGGGATATTGTGGGAAGGGGAGAAATTTTCCGACAAATATGTGGTTCATGAATATCATTAAAAACTTAAAAAATAACCTGCTCAAATTTCATTTATATCTGAAGTCTTGTAGTTTCATCAAGAATCCTTATTTTAGAATAGCACAGTGGATAAATAATAAAGTGCTGTCGTAGTTCAGTTGCCATTCTTAAAGCACTAAAACAAAGAGTATTTCTGGTTTTGTTTTTGGCAATCCTGATTCTGATTTTCTATTAAGTAAAACGAAAGTAGCATGTCTATCACGCAGAAAATAACAAATTATTTCAAGAAGAAACCCAGGCTAGGTAGCATTCAGTGGGAGTTAAATCTTGTTCAGATTTACAATAACCTTTCTTCATATTTTGTTAAACTTTTGAATTGTTAGATTTTTTATTGAAAACAGAGTTGATACTAAAATTGTTATATCATAATGAAATGGAAGATATGACTTTTGTATAGTAGTCTCACTCTGAAGCAGTGATGTGCTTTTCAGCATTTTTTGTCTGCATTTTGAAATTAATGATTATAGCCTTTGTAAGGTAACTAGGCTTGGATCTTTCTAACAAGGGGAGGGTTTGAACTTGTTAGGATAAACAACTTCAGCCCAAGCTGTCCTCTTTATTTCTTTATATGTAAATAAACACATTTTGCTGACATTTTACAATTATTTTACTGCAATGTTTAAGTGCCTATAAACAAGGAAATGCCTGCAGTGGCACTAAAATATTTTTACTCCTACTTTCTCTAATTTCACCAGCTACCCTCTAAATTTATTGAGAACCCTGATATGATATGGCACTTAACACCTTTGTGGCTCTTCAGGCCCTTGATTTACAAATGGTAAATGACAAGGCAAAATTCTGGATGTCAAAAGGAAACCCTTATCAAAGTTTATTTGTGACTTTTCAGATGGGAGTTTTCTTACCCCGTATTTTTCTGTAACATGTCAGTAATTGACTTTGTAACCATTACATGCTCCACATAATGTTAACCATCATTTTTATGCAGGAATTAAGACTTTAATACATATTCTATTTGATTCATAGGAACTACTGGACATTTAGTAGTGTATTTGGAAGTTCTACTATGCACTTTAGCAAAAATGAGATGATTTTTTTTTTAGCAGTATTTTTTATCAATCCATTATAGGGTCCAGGAGAGACACGGACTGCCATCAAATCCCCCCCTGGGGCCCCATACCCTGTCTACATGTATGGCAATCCTTACCCTGGCTCTATACTGTACCCTGCTCCCATTGTGTACCCTCCAGTGTCACCATGCCAGGGACCAGATGGAAAACCACTTCCTCCCCTCAGATATCCAGGTAACAATTCAGATATCTAGTGAATTCAGATATCCAGACAACAGCTCAGATATCCAGGTAACATTTGAGATATCTAGTGTATTACTCAAATATCCAGGTAACATTTGAGATATCTAGTGTATTATTTAGATATGCAGGTAACATATCAGATATCTAGTGTATTATTGAAAATATAAGACAACAACTCAGATATACAGGTAATATCTCAGATATCTAGTGTATTATTCAGATATACAGACAACAATTCAGATATCCCGTTAATATCACAGATATCTAGTGAATAGCTCACAATCCAGGGAACAACTCGCATATCTAGTGAATTACTTAGATATCCAGATAATTACTCAGTAAATCTAGGTAATGAATTAGATATATCCAGACAATATTTCAGATATCAGTTAATTCCTCAGATATCCATATATCTCTGTCTGACATTTATAGGAAACTCCCCAGTAATTATGAATTTCAGTGAATTAGATTTTTATGTTTTTTGCCTAGCTACCCCTAATATGTTGGGGATAGTTTTTTTTCATTACTTTGGTTGATTCATCACAACTGTAAGTCCCCATTTGTAATCCAATCTGGGGTTTCTTAATCGATGATGTGATTTTTATTTTTTTTTTTTATTTATGAGGCATTTAATGAAAAGTTACTGAAAAATGTATTATTTATTATGCTATAATTCCAATTCTATTCTATTTTCATCAACTTGAGTATTAAACTAGGTTGTGTAGGAACACTTGTATAAAATATACACATAATTTTGAAATGTATCGTCCTTTTTCTGTCATTTACATGAACCAAAGAGATAGATATGAAGTTTGAAAATCTTTTACAATCATTCATAAGATCTTTGTTCTTTGTACAGACATGGCTGCGTCAGGCTCTCAACCTGCCCCTGGTATTACCCACACCACATCCCAGACTTTACAGCCCCTGGTGTACCCAGATCCAGTAATCGTCAGACAACCAGCTCCTGTGAAGTCGGTAAATCAGGACCATCTTTCTGATGATCAACAGAGTGTGACCAAGGACCAAAATATTCCCTTGAAGCCATTGCCAGCCCCGCTACTTCCAGAACGACTTCCATCTGCCAAACTCTCCGCAGTCAAGTCAGTTCTCATGGATGGAGGTACTGAATGTGAACAACTGAAATGATTTACATGTAAACAACAGAAATGATTTACATGTAAACAACAGAAATGATTTATGTGTAAACAACAGAAAGGATTTACATGTAAACAACAGAAATGATTTACATGTAAATGACAGCAATGATTTATGTGTAAACAACAGAAATGATTTACATGTAAATGACAGCAATGGTTTACGTGTTGTCAACAACAGAAACAATTTATGTGCATAGTAAACACCAGAAAAGATTTGGTACTAAGATTTATGTAGATTTTTAATAACATGAGAGCATTTGATTCATGCAAAACAGCAATCATCCTAAATTTCAAAAATTGATGCAAAAATATATTCGAGATGTCTAAATTTTCATTTTATTAACAAGGCATGAGCCCTGTTTATGTTTACATGTCATGTGACTGAAATATCAGTTGACGACTTCAGTGAAAAAAGCCTTTACTTACAACAAAAGATTTGTTTTCTTTTTTTGTACTTGCTCCCTAAATAGATTTATCATTAACATACAACTGTATGTCAAAATATTGAATGCTTTTGACATACTTGTTAATATCTTGGTTTTCTCACCTCTGCACATGGTTTCCTGGCTTAAATGACATACGTGTTGACAAACGTGATTTTTGGGAGCCAGATTTTTGTGTACATGTAAATTGAAATTGTATCTTGTGTAACCATTCATAAAAGATCATTATTTCTATAACCCCCCCCCCCCCCTTCAAAAAAACGTCAATTTCAATTGATCAACTATCATTTCCTGCATGCCCCTCTGAATAGAATGGACTTTCATATTTAAAAATGTTACGGTGTTTTTAAGACTATCAAGTGCTAAAATTAATGGTCATTTGCTGAAGTATATAAAGAAAAAACAATTTCTTTTAGAGTAAGCTCAGAAAAAATGTTTTCTATTACAGACGTTCCTGTGAGTGAAATCAGCGTGAACTATGGCAGTAACCACTTCAAGGTCGCAGATGAGAGCGAGGTGGTGGTTCCCACGGCCCCATCTGCTTACTGCTATGGGGAGGAGAGGTTTGAGGATGCACTGGGTGAGGCCATGAAGATCTGCCCAGTTTGTAATGAGACATTCTCTGCCGACATTGACCAAGCCAACTTTGACGCTCACATACTGAGTCATGTTCAAAAAATCTGTCCGATCTGTCACAACATGATAGAAGAAGTGGATGACAATGGATTCCAATTTCACGTCAATCAGCACCTGGACAAAGACCAGGATCAGGAATAAATCTGGACAAGGGCTAGGGTCCGATATAGAGAACTCTTATATACACAGTACCTAATACACACAAACAATACACATAAATACCAGTCTCGACAAACTGGCTACATATATCTTTGAGGAAACATTTTTTTTTCTTAAAATTATCAGATTTGTACAAAGATCGAACCATTCTGCAGTAATAACAAAGGAATCAATCTATTTCACACTTATTGGTAAATAAAACATTGTACGTGATATTTGTTGTACATATAAATAGAAACAATGTACACAACATTTGTTGTAAATAAGACAGTGTACACAATCTTTGTAATAAGTTTGATCACTGATTATATGTAATGCGTGTTGTATTACTTGATGAGATTCCTGAAATTGGATAATAAGCAATATGGAGCACCAGCCATGGCTGTTATTATTGCACAGCAACCTTTATCTAGTATTGTGCATCTTCTTTACACAGAAACTGATCTGTCTGTATTGTTTGGTCCAGCTTTCCATGTAGTACTGTAGATTCTTCATTTTACACGAGTACTTAAATTCATAAAATGACTCGTAGACATCAAATCACAAAAACTAAATTTGTAAGTGGATTAAGTTATAAATGGGAGAGTAATTTTAGTTTATGAGTGATGTTTCTTGCAAAATTGTGCAATAATGAATTCGTCGTGTACGTTTAGGAATCTACAGTACGTTTGTGTCGTGACTTCTTGATTACCAGGTATACATAGATGTGCATTTTGTATAGATCACTTTACTTTTTTTCTGCTTTTCAGATGTGCTTTTTATTTGATATTTTTGTTGTGTCACAAATTACTTTTGACACAATGTATAAAGTCTTTCTGAAACTTGGCTAGATGAAGGACAAGTTTCAGAAGATTCAGTTTGTCATTACAAACACAAGGAAAGAGAAAGTAAAACTTGATCTTCATAAATATTTTTTATGCTTGTTGTTATTCAAGTTTTTGCCACTTTCAATATCAAGTTGTAATTTTTTAATTGTATATATTTACTTGTCAGTGTCATGTCGGTAAGAATACGACTTGTTATACAGTGTATATTTGGTAAAGGTTCCTGTAGATGAATGATTTTAGTCAAATAGACGAGGAAATCAGAAGATTGATATTTGAACAGTGAAAAAGTTCCGCATGACCCAAAGCACTTCACCGGTGGATCCAATATTTGAAGAGTGACTTTTTTCTTTATGAGCTTAAGAATTACTGTATGCGATGTAACGGTAAAAATCTTTTTCTTTGTTACTTGGTTTATTTTGTTATCATACTAGAATTATACGGATCATTATAATTTACTCTGTAGATTTTGTGTTAAGACCGTTTGGAGAGAAAACTGATACTGGATACAAAGTTAATCAAAGGTTTGACTTATTTCTACACATTAGTGATCAGACTGTGATTTTCCTTTAAATTAAATATACATGTAATCTGAAGTTGTTTTCATTCAAGAGTCTATTAAGATTTTCTATGTTTATTTCGGATACAATTCACATGCATCCCATCCTGTTTCTACAAAAAAAAAAAATTGGGGTATATTACCAGGTTTGCGTTTGAGTTCACATATTTTGGTAGTTCCTGTTTGTGGGTTGTAAAAATTGTACAGTCGGCTCTCACTGTATGTATCACAGAAGGTTGATGTGTGTATATGGACATTACTATGTTGTTGAGAGACAATCTTTGGACTGGGGATCGAACTGCATACCCCTGCAGTACTAATTAGGTGACCAAACCACACAGCTAACCAGGCTGGCATATGAGTTTTGTAGTATTACAATACAATATTGCATATTTTACAAGAAATCTTCATAAAGAAATGAAAATATAGTGTCAGGTATGGCTATAAAAAGGTACCAAGGTGACAGTAGGAAATGAAGGTGTCATTATAAATAGGTCCATTCCTTAGGGGGCACTAAGGAATGGAGGGTGTCGCCAAGTGTTTAAAGAGAGCTAGCACACTGAAGTGGTCTTGAAGACTGAAATTGAATATTGTTGGAGATCGACAAATGAATGCATTTACATTTGACTGCAGCTATTTCCAACCCTCAAATCTACATGGTGTCATCAATTTCTGCTCCACTGTACAAAGTCACGAAGGGCTTGTGCATTGGTATGTTGTAGATTTCAAGATATTTAACCAGAGAATACTCTTCGCTCTGATCATATAGGAATATTACATTGTACTTTTAAGATTTTTTTGTCGAAAATATGTAACTTCAATATTCTTGAACTTTGTAAATAGTAGAAAAAAAATATGCAGGTCACACATGAAGTTGAAAATTTTCCATTTATGGCAACGGTGTGACTATTTAGGGGTACATTCAATCGTACCATTAAAATAGCATTTGGACAAGGGCAAGGGAACTCGGGAGGTTGCGCAATCCATCATGTACATAAATTATGACCCAACCTTGACTCTTTCCACTTCCCAATTGTGTTGTACACTCGACTAAATGGTGGATATCATACTGGGTTCTCTGAAACTCAATCAATGCCAGCGGTGACGGAAGGGCAAAAAAATACAGAAAAGCAGCATTCTGGGTATATATATATATAGATATCAAGTAATTAAAACCTGCCATTCTGTCATAACAGACGAGATCGTGTTTTGTATAGACACACACTGTAAACTTGACTTGCAGGTAGATCATTCATCATTGTGGAATAAATGGCTGACATTTTATAATTTATTTGTAATGATACAGAACACATAATTACACTACAGTATGGGTGTTGACATATGGAAACTTGAACATATCAGAAAGCACAATATCCTGGATGTCAACAAGTCTCTAAAGAGAGAGAGAGAGAGAGTTGATTCTTGTCAGTAGTGCATTTCCTTCGTTGCTCAGCAACAACGATCACGATTTAACTGTGCCACCTGCCTGCTGGGCCTGCATCTGGTTCTGGATTTTAAGCTGCAAGATCTCCACAGTAACTGAAACAAGACAAGTTATAAATCTCAGTAATGACTGAACCAATATATACAAGCTACCAGTCTTTGTGGTCCCAGTTATAATAAACACAAGGAATTCAGTTGAGAATGAATTTATATTGCTTATGCAACTTCTAAACAATAACCTCTTCATGGACAGATCTATATAACATGATAACAAACTAAACCCTATTTGTAAATAAAACCCAACTACTATTTCAGCTGTTGGATGTGAAGTAATGAAATTGACTACTATTTCAGCTGTTGGATGTGAAGTAATGAAATTGACTACTATTTCAGCTGTTGGATGTGAAGTAATGAAATTGACTACTATTTCAGCTGTTGGATGTGAAATAAAAGTAATGAAATTGACTACTATTTCAGCTGTTGGGTGTGAGGTTGGAAGTTAAAACAATGACGTCTATTTCCGCTGTGGGGTAGAACCTATGACAACATTTACTTTGGTCAGTATAACTCACCTTGTTTCATTTTGTACTTTTCAGCGAGCAGAGGTTGTACCTTCTCCATTTGTTTGGTGACATATTCAATCTTTCTTTTGAAATACTCCTTTCCTTTGCTTACTTCCTATAATAATCAAGTGACAAGATGGAAAAAATGTCTCCAAACAGCATAACTTACAGATAACATACACCACACACTTTGTGTAACATGCTAAGTGTCGTATAATAATGACTTGGAGCTCTTTGGTTTTGCTCCTGAGATGATCAGCTATCATTGAAAACACATGGTTTCAAGGCATCTGATTTACTGACAGAGATTAGGGTCTGAAAAGCTGTCACTATGTATTGTAATTCTTTTCCTTCAATGAGTGTTTTTCTAAGCCACTTTCCCCTCTCCAGTGATTGGAGGATTTATATTTAAGGGTGTGTCCATACTAAGAAAAATAAATCATAACAAATCCTACAGAAAATGGTGATTTTTTATACTATTAACACAGGATTTTGTTTAGAAAATGCTCTCCATTTTACATGCAGCAAATTTCCTATCCCATGAGGACGTGGGTTAGAATATGTCCTCAGTACTCCTTAGTTGTCGTAACAGGCACTAAATGGGACACACATGAGACCACAAAAAACTGAGGCCCTGTGTCACAGCAGGTGTGGCATGATAAAGATCCCTCCCTGCTCAAAGACCCTAAGCACCAAGCATAGTCCCAAACTTTGCAGCCCTACACCGGCAATGGTGACATCTCAATATGAATGAAAAATTCTCTATTGTAACATTAAACAATATACAACTATCCAACCAACCTAACATAATGCACATATTGAAATGTTTATAACAGCCTGTTTTAATGTACAGACCCTGATGCACACTGCTACACCATTCAGAGTTCCGTTCCCAGACCAAAGTGTTCCATTCTGATCTAAAACCATTCATTCAATCAAAGCAAACTGTTCAGCACTTGTTTCCCCCCAAAAAATCCCTTTCATTCCTAAACCGTTCAGAGTTCATTCACCATTCCACTGGTGTAGTAGTATGCTTCATGGTCTGCAATATACCCCCCTTGACATCTTACCCTGTCTACATAGTACCCTGTTCCGATATCTTACCATTTCTATGTAGTACCCTGTTCCATTATCTTACCCTGTCTACATAATATCCTGTTCCGATATCTTACCATTTCTACGTAGTACCCTGTCTACATAATATCCTGTTCTGATATCTTACCATTTCTACGTAGTACCCTGTTCCGATATCCACCAATACCTTTGTGACATCACTCAGCTGTCCTGGAACATACATCTAAAACTGGGTCAAGGACAAATACATTAGCTAAAAAGTAAGTATGACTGAAATGGGACATAAATGTACAAGTTGCTAAAATAATTTAGAAAAAGGTCATTGATTTCTACTTTTTAGGACAACTTTTTGTATGCACAATCCATAGAAAATATATTATACCAAGTAATGAACCCCCCCCCCCCCACCCCCTGACTACAGTCTATAGAAAAAAAGGGGTATAAGAATAAAGATTTTAAATTACATCCTGCTCACAGGGATGATATCAGTAGATAATGAAACTGAATCCAATTCCTAATTTTGCCATTAGCTAGATTTCTTTTCCATACTTTGTTGGTAAGGATAATAAACTAAATAAAGACTAATTTTCAACAGATCAGTAACAACAGCAGTACTACGGTGTGAGGATACAGAGCTGGTCAGGGGCACCAATATGTCTTTACTGTTGTTTTCTGGATTGACTTTGTTCAAACATTCCTGAGACTCGAGAAATTTCTGCTGCGCAAGCTTCAGCTGATTCAGGGAATTCGTAAAGAGCTCAATTTCCTACAAACACAAAATTTTTAAGTGTATCACAATGTGATCGCCAAGTACATGTACATATATATGAATTCAACTTAACAATCAACACATAATTCTATCAACTATGTTCTCTACAACACAGTCTTAATCTAATCACAACATTATCAATCTGATGCATTACCTGCTTTTTAATTTAGTATCAGTATCTCCATACTCTATACCTCCACTTCAAATCTTAATAACAAAGAATTTTTAACAGCTTCTCTCTTCAAAAATATAATTCTATATGGAACTTTCAAGGGAATATTTTTTTTCAAGTTTGCACTTATTTCGCACAGAAAGGACCCCGGTCCTGTTCCAAAAAGAACAGCTCAGAATCCTGAAATCCAATAATTTGCAGTATATTGTTGATAACACACACAAGAATATGGTATATTGGGAAATATCATCCCCATTTTATTTTTACTATTGCTGTCAATGTGTCAGCACACCTGAGTCTAAGTGAATTTAAAATGGAGTAAAACTGTTTGCAAGTGTAGAAGGACACAACAAAAGGCGAAAATAAATTTGTAAACAGTAGCTGTGATACTGAATATTGATGCACTGCATTCATGTTTTTGATGAAGAACCAACAGATCACGACTATCAATGTATGGCAATGACAAAGATTCAATAGAAAAAGGTATTATTTTATCTCGGAATAATTATATGTTTTGGAATTTAACTAATTGATGTGTATAAATGTAAAAGGCATCCGTAGATCGTAGAAAACTGTTTTCATGTTGAGAAATGTTGTAGAAACCCCCTTTCTAAACTATGAAGAAATAAACAATAAATTTCTTCTTTTTTTTTCAATTAGTTAAATTCCGAAACATATAATTATTCCGAGATAAAATAATACCTTGTTATAAATAGATACCAAAATCACATCAGACCTGAAGATCGTAAACTGAAAATAGACTCGAGTTTAAATTTGGAATTCATTTAATTTTTCAAATTATTTTCATAAAAAAAAAAAAATTTCAGAATATTTTTTATATTTGATTGTTTTTATTTAAACCAGCATTTTTTATTTTTAACACTGGGATAAAAAATCTTTAGATATTATCAAGTAATCAAAATTTTTACTTTGTATTTCATAGCATTAAAGTAAGATATGACAAAGATTCAACCAATAAAAATTATCCAAACCACATCAGAGGTATCAAACCTTGGATTTCAAAATCTGCCAAAGCCAAATATAAAATCTGCCAAAGCCAAATATAAAATCCGCTTTGCAAAGACTTTCATTTCGATATGTCAATTCAGAAATGTGTGTGCTTTAAGAGCTGTTTTTTTGTTTTTTTTTCATTGAAAGCATTTCTCTGACCTAATGAACATGTACATTATAATAAAAAAAAAAATTTGGGGGGGGTGGGTGGGTTTACTTTAGTTTCTTCAGTTTACTTTATATGTTTAGTTAAACACGTTAATGGTAATTACATAAATTTTGTTACATATGTTCAAATACATGCAGTTCAAATACTTTCTTTCAATGTCTTTTCTTCATTCTATTCACAATTTCATGATATTGGAAACAAAACAAATGAATGAAATTACGCATACTGTTTTGAATTCATGTTGATTTTTATACTATTGCCATAAATTCATAGTATCATAAGCCTGATATCAAAACAAAAAAAATGGTTTCATATTTTAGTGTAAGGAGCTTAATTCTACCAACAAAAATAGGGGGGGGGGATAAGTTTTTTTTTTTTTTTCTTAGTCTGGTTTTTGTATGGCTTTTAAGGGCCTGACTGCCCCCACCCCGGTACCCCCCGACTTGGAATTATAAATTTTATCAGTAAAATCAATAAAATTTACTCGATTGGTCAAGCCATGCGACCTAACAAAGCTCTCGAAGTAACCTTAGTTCTGTGTCGCTTCTCTTTCAGAGCGACTCGTCACCTCCATGTACAGCAATGCTCACAAAGACATGTTACTTATTTAGTAAGTAAATTAACTATTCTGCAAATCGCCGAGCAATACTGACTTAGGAATAGCCAATTACCTTAGCATAGTGCTAAGGCATAGCTCATGGCTTGGTCAATCGAGTGAATGAATTTTATTGATAAAATTTCCAACTCCTGTAATCTGAGCGAATGATTTCAACGTAGAAATTATCACCTTAAATTCTCTAAAAATGAAAACGTTTCCTACTTGTTCTAACTGTTGAACGAGTTGATTCAGTTGAGGGATGGGTAAATGTCCGATTTCTATCTGCTGTCCACCTTGTTTGGAAGCCATGCTTGCTGTCAAGAAAATACCATAAAGGGACAGAACTCACCATGGGTGTAAAAAAAGAAAAAACCTGTCCGTGAAGCAGAAAATAAAATTCCGAATAATTATTTGGTCTCCCCTATACCTAGAGTATTTATAGCCTACAACTTAGAGAACAGGAAATTCTAAAGTTCAAAGTTGGAAAAAAAAAAGAAGACGAAAAAACAAACAAACAAACAAAAAATAAATAAATAAACATCTGACGCATATATCTCGGGACTTCCCCAGACAGCTTGCTAGGGTATTTGATTATCGTAGGTATTTACATTTCCAACACGCACACACACACACACACACACACACACACACACACACACACACACACAACCACAACAACAACAACAACAACAGGTAATACAACAGATTATCACTGTTCAAAGCCACTGGTGCTTCCAACATGATCGTTCTGAAGCGACCTCACAAAGCGTCCGAAGTAACCTTAGTTCTTTATCGCTTCTATGTCAGAGCGACTCGTCACCTCTATGTACAGCAACTCACAGACTCTACCGTACTTAGTAAGTCAATTAACTATTTTGCAAATTCCCGATCAATATTGACTTACGAATAGCTAATTACTTTACCTTAAATATCATTCTTCGTCTACTCTCAGTCTGAACTCACGGTGTTCAACAGTCGTATTTAGATACACCGACGATGTCACGTGATTAATCGTCTAGACATTACGTCATTATTGTCATTCGCAACTTTTACGAAATATTTCTTTGTTTGTCTTGACCCCTTTAGGCTCTTCCTCTGTGTAATCATTTTCGTTACATTATCCATGTCTCCGATTCAAGCGTCCTCGCTTGCAATCCCGCTTACCTAATTTCGACTAAGGGCTCACGGTGGGTGTGACCGGTCAGCAGAGGATGCTTACTCCTCCATAGCACCTGATCCTACCTTCGCTTTCGCTTCGCTTTTACACTCGATCTTGTATATGTCTTGGAGATTTATAATTACGATTTACACATTGTTTACTTCGCCATTCGATATATTGTAATAAAGTAAACATTATTTGTCATAAAAGATTTTTCTTATTTACAATGATAAACTTTTCCCATTGTCAATATCTTTGACAAGATGCAACATTTACAAGCACAATACAACGTTAAGCTATAAAATGTTGGACCATCAAGCACTAAATGTCAATTCAGGCTAAGATATTGGTTGTTCTCAATTGTCTTGACCTTGTTGCCATTTTCCCAATGAGTGGTAATCTTTGTTGAGAAGCGCCTCAGTCTGCATACCCTTCCTCGCTGTAAACTTCTCAAGATCTCTGGGTTTTTTCATGTTAAGGTGTGTCTTCGCATTCCAAGCATTTGAAGTGTTGTCCAGCACAATATGATATGCCATGGCTCAAGAGTGGCTGTTGCAGAAGCCCCAACTCTAAGGCTGTTTACTGGGAATGCATCATCAGTTTCGATACTATGTTTGACTACATCTGTTCACCCTAGTTCGTCATCTGAACCGGATATTCAGAAAGAAACGGCTTCGCTTTTGCCTTCCGAGTATCATCCAGTTTAGACACTGTTGCGTCTTTCAGAACAAGAAACTCTTTTTACCAAGACTGCTTGTCATTTGACTTCCTAGAACCATCTACAATCTGAGATGCTTGAGTGAGATGCCCTACATTTGTTCATTTCAAAACGGTATTCGCATCTGCTGAAAGATTCATAAATCTTACAGCTACTTTCATATCGTTGTAAACTAAGGCCCAGCCACCTAATCCGTTGTTCATTTGCAGGACAGTGTTTTGGGGCTCTACAATACCAATTTTTTTCGGTAGGCTTTCTCCTGCTGGTACGCATAGATCACAGAGAGCTATCATTTCGCTTCTAGGTGGAACAATAAACGATTCTGAAGCAATTATACGATAGCATACTGGTTTACCTTCGAGCTTCTGAGAATGTATGACCAACATTTAGCTCGGATACATTCAGAACGGTTTGGTATCCGTTCACAAAATTCAACCCCAGAATCCCATCAACCGTGGTGTCTGCAATGATCACGTTTTTGATATCTACTGGATTCCACTGTTACATTCAATATAACCATTGCATAGAATTTGAGAGGCTTTCCCTCAGCAGTCATTATCTCTTGGTGTACCTGTTCAGTTGTAGGAATGCCATGAGTCTTCTTTATTTCAACAGATACTTATTTTCCTGGAAGCGTCACAGTTGTTCTTGTATCTATCAACCACTTAATCATTGTATCCTCTACTTTTCCACCACATACATTCCAGCTTCACTTGGTCTACTGATAGCTATTGAATGTGGCTTTCTCTTAATCTTTTCTCCTTACCTAGCGAATTTAGCTATCTCTGCACCTTCCCTTGATCAGCGATTTCCGCTGTCTTTCACCTGAGAAGTTTTATCTGTTCGCTTAGAAAGACATTGCCCACTCATGTGCCCATGCTTATGACAGCTATAGCACTTTCGTTTAGTCTTTGAATGATGCACCGTTTGTAAGATGAGATCTGAAGAGAACGAATCAAATGTCATATTTTCGTGTTGCTGCAAATGATGCAACATCGTAGAACCCCAGCGCAACACTTGTTGAGTTCGCAAAGACTTTGAAAGACCCACAAAATACAGTTAAAAAACTGAAATCAGACAGAAGGCAGATAAAGAGTTCATGGACAAGATAAGCTCCCACGAAGACTAAACTAAAGTGTTTCTTAAGCTCTTTTATATTCTTATGAAGCGGAATTTGTTCAGAAACTATTACAGGATAAAAAAAAACAAAAACAAAAAAAAACTTGCCGTGTCCTTCAACCTTACATATAGATATATCGATGACGTCTTATCAATCAACAATCATAAGTTTCATAATTATGTCCATTTGATATATCCCGATGAACTCGAAATAAAGGATGCTACAGAATCTGACGTGTCTGCTTCATATTTGGATATTTTACTTAATATTGACTCTAATGGCAGACTGACAACTACATTATATGACAAGCGTGATGACTTCAACTTTGCAATCATCAACTTTCCATATCTATGTAGTAATATACCACTTTCGCCTGCTTATGGTGTGTATATCTCCTAGTTGATTCGATACGCGAGAGCATGCCATGCGTATGAGAATTTTTTAAAGCGAGGTCAACTACTGACAAAAAAATTGACGTTGCAGGGTTATAACGAATCTCGTTTGAAGTCATCATTTCGCAAATTTTACGGTCGCTATAATGACCTTGCTTGCGATTACAAAGTGTCTCTGGGACATACGTTGAATGATTTGCTTCATACCCTTTGTTAGACTGTCATTTTTCATACTAACTTTGACTACGGATAATCCCGTTTACCTAATTTCCACTAAGGGCTCACGGCGGGTGTGACCGGTCAGCAGAGGATGCTTACTCCTCCATGGCACCTGATCCTACCTTCGCTTTGTCGGAGGTCCGTGTTGCCCTACACTCGAATTTGTATATGTCTTGGGGATTTATGATTACGATTTACACATTGTTTACTTCGCCATTCGATATATTAAGAGACCTGTGTTCTGTGAAACATTTTCAATCGGGCTCTAATATATCATTCCCGAGTCATTCCGTCTTTTTGACCCCATATTCTGCACATTTGCCGGTGTCGATGTTTGCTGATGGTGGCTTTGAAGAAGCATCCTTGAATATTCAAGTGCAGTCTTTTTTCCAACTGTCCTGTTTCAGCATCAATCCTCGCTATCTCTTGATGCAGATCTATTATATATTGCGTTTAAATTTAGCGAATAAAAACACGCTCACAATTTTCTTTTTATTTTATTCATATTCAATTAGATCGAGCCGAACATAGACATAATGCAGAGGCACACATAGCATATACGTATATACCTCTCGATTGATTTTACCCTTAAATATTTATCATTATTCCTATTATGAATTCTGTCGAAGACATGTCAAAACAAATATGCGTACCATCTATCCTTCTGTGTTTAGTAAACCAGAAGTGATTACAGAATTAGATAGAATACATGAGGAGTATGTTTTGGTTCCAGCTAACAAAGCCTGTCACAACATTGTCTGTATGTAAGGCTCAATATTACAATTGTATTTTGAATGAACTTGGCATTAATTCCACATTTGGGAATCGTAATTATACTCCAATTGGCTTTTCAAAAGATGAAATTCTTCAAAACCATGCTTCAGTTTTAGACATATTGAATATCCCAGACAATGGGATGGTTGAATATGAGTTATCGTATTGATACTTGATTCCAAATCTTCACACACAAAAAATACAATAAAGATATATTGATGGATCCAGTAAATATCCCACCTATCCCTTATCTTTGCTTCTCAAAATATTAGCAGTTGTTTAATAAACTTTACACGTATTGTGACACAACGTAGCTAGAAGAGGTATAAACCAGATGTGAATTACAAAAAAAAAAAAGAATTATAAGAACTTTCATTAATTTGAATACAATTTGAGCTTCTCCATCGTCAACTTCCCACTCACATGTAGCAATATTTCATCATCACCTGTATATGGTGTTTATATCTCTCAACTGATTTGATACGCAAGAGCTTGTTCTGCATATGATCAGGTTTTAAATCAATACAGACTACTGACCAACAATTGATGTCACAGGGGTTTCTACAGTCTCATTTAAAGTCAGCATTTTGCAAATTATATGGTCATTATAACGCTCTAGTTTGCTAATGCAGCCCATCATTGGGTCAAATGCTGTCTGACCTGTTTCATGCGAATTGTTAGGCCGTTTTTTCGCACACTGATTCTGACTACGGATTACTTCTTTTAACTGATCAAGATATAGGATCTCAAGGCGGAAGTGACCGGTTGCAGCGAATGTTTGCTCCCCCTAGACACCTGGTCAAACCTTCGGTATATCCAGGGGTCCGAGTTTGCCCTACTCTCTCATTTGTATTCCATATAGGATTTTTGAGATTGATCACTGTTCGTTATCTTCTTTTCTTTTTCACAACATTAAACCCAGTGAAATCGTTATCTTTGCCTTTTCTTTATGCATGCACATGATACATAATTTATATAAATATCGAACAATACTCAATACAAATTTGAGAGTAGGTCAAATGATACATATATAATCTTTCGTCTTTCAGTGGTGATTCTTTTTGTATCTTCCATCATCTCAGCTTTTTTGTTTCTGTGGCTGAGATATAATAACAGGATGTTCAAATTAAAGCGTCGCATATTTTACTAATGATCGTGAGTCAATATATAAACAAGTAACATGCCACTAGGGGAGCCTCAATCGTTGAACCATTACGTCATCATGACAAATGACACTAATTTTATTCTCGAGACTTTCAGTCGTTTATCACCTTGATACAGGTGGAAAATGCAGTCTTATCGATATTGATATATAATAAATTTAAAATGTGATCCGGATTGGAACAATACCATCTCGTTCTTAACAATTTCCATAATTCTGATCAAAATATGGGGTTGTTCCCATATTCATCACCAAATCGTATGTAAATGAGGCAAAAAATCTTACCTTCCTTATTAAAATCCTATATCTGCAACTAGCTATAGTTACCTTCTGGAATATGCCTTGATCGAAAGAAAATTTAGCCATCTTTCACCTGTACCATTGCGGTTAATATTGCTACATCAACTCTCTCAACTTTACTTTGCAGATGGGGACGGTTTCAAGGTAACAATATAATATAAGTAAGGGATACAAGACGAAGATGGTCTAATATGTCAGATACGGGAATGGCACGAGGCGCGTAGTGGCGAGTGATCAGTCCCGTATCTGACATAATAGACCATCGGAGTCTTGTATCCTACTTGAAGCATTGTTGGATCTAAACCAAAATGCATTTAAACGCAAAAAGCACGTACAGGTGTACGTTAGTATATATAGATATATCTATCTTTCGTTTCGGATTTGTTTTTAATATTTCATATACATATATTAGAATTCATGAACTTTAATGGCACACAAGGTCAACTCTTGTTTTTAATTCACACACACACAAAAACCTGTTAGCTCATCATTTCAATTGTCATAATACGATACTCCTCGAAACAGGGGAAAGCGATTCGAACGCTTTTATTGTTTTTACTGTCAGTCCAGATTTCTCATAATATTGGCCTACTTTTAATAATATTGGCCTACTCTTCATAATACTGGACTATGTTCAGTACAGTGTGAAAAATAAAGCACTGTCACGACAATGAACTGACGTCACAACAATGTTTGAAACATTACTATAGGGCATACTAAATATAAAAATGGGATACTTATGTATTATCAAATAAAAATTTAAAACAAATCATTTGAGAAGCATTTGACATGCAGATTTACACTATACAGCTTGAATACTTGATAACGCCAAGTAATAATAACAATATATTTTGACGTTTTCCCCGCGATACAACTAGAGACATGTTCTCAGTCACGTACTTTTATATTGTGAAATCAACTAATGTAGTGTGCACTGAGATATATTTTGTATTTTTGGGGGGGACGCCTTAACTACACTGTGCACCATATACCAATGTGTCGACAGTACCATCGCTAGGGCGAGAGAAGCTACACATACATGCCAGGGTTAAGATATTTTCCAGAGGGAGTGGATTCTATCCCATATATTTCCAGATGTACATTCTATACTAAGGACTAACACACAGAATTTAACAACTTGGGATACTCCAAAATAGGTAGATATGTTTAATTTCTCCCAAACTCTCGTTGGGGGGGGGTCGGATTTGTGGTCAATTAGTCAATAGGTCAAACGATGTGATTTTAACAGCATCTTAGGCTAAGGACACCTTTCCAGTCACTTCAGTAATTAATGACGTTCTCTAAATGACGTCCTTTCATAAGCTTCCCTTCTCTAACTCGCACTTTGAAATTGGTGATTACATTTTGACACATTTCTGCACTGATCTTTTTTACTTTCTCGTTTGATGTTTGACAAAAGCATTTTTGTGTCCACTGGCTTTGGTTTGTAAACAATTGACTTGAGGTACCCCCAAAGAAAGTAATCACACGGGTTCAAGTCAGGACTGTGCGCGGGCCAGGACTGTCCACAATCCTTCACTTCAGGGTATCGCCGGGAAATCACCTTGTCACCGAAGATTTCATTGAAATAATCTAAAACAATATTAGATGTATGTGCTGTTGCTCCATCTTGCGTGAACCAGACATTTTGCATATTTTCTGTTCGCTTTCGAAGCTCGGGAACAAATTTATTTTTCAATAGTGACAGATAACGCTGCGAATTCACAGTGTCTGTAAACACATACGGGCCAATCACTCCATGTGAGGACATAGCGCACCAAACCGTTAATTTCTCACTGTGTAGTGGTTTCTCTGTGTAACAATGGGGCTGTTCATTTCCCCAGAATCTCATGTTTTGTTTGGATATATGGCCGGATAGGAGGAAATGCGATTCGTCCGAAAACCAAACATTTTGAAATGCGTCTGCGTAATTGTTAGCAACGTCTGCTGCCCAACGACAAAAAGCCAGTCTTTGAACCTAATCGGATATACTCAAACTCTGCATTATTTGAATTTTATATGGAAACAGTTTGAGATCCTTTCTAAATATGTTGTGAACACAAGTTTTAGAAATTCCTGTCTCTGAGGAGGAACGTCTGACAGATTTTTCTGGGCTGTTAGAAAGCATTTCTCGGAGAGTACTCACATTATCGTCGCTCCGACTTGACCTCGGCCGACCTGATTTTGGGGCATCTGCTACTGATCCCTGTCGTTCGAATTTACATATAATCCTGTAGAGATGTTTCCTGCTTACATTACAGTTCTTGAAAAAGGATCTAAACTTTCGCTGAACGTCTGTAACACATTTTGTTTCATAAAATTTTTTGACCATAAATATACGCTGATCTGATGTGAGTCGCACCATATTGAAATAACGTTGCAATTTAATGATGTCATAGTAGCAGGACGTCAATATTTTGGCGCAATAATTTTAAAAGTACTAAAAACTTTAGTTTGAGACCTTTTGAAAGATATGAATTTCGTGAAGATAGCATAATATTCAGCGGAGATATCAAAATGTTAAAGTGTTACCTTTCTTTTGGGACAACCTGTATATATATCTTGTTTTCCTATTTGTAAACTGTAATGATCGTGACATCATTCTAGAAGATGCCGACGACACAACTCAGTTAAGAATAAAGACAGTCCATTGATTAATTGATTGATTATATATTGTTTAACGTCCCGCTCAGGAATTTTTCACTCATATGGAGATGTCACCATTGCCGGTGAAGGGCTGCAAAATTTAGGCCTATGCTCGGCGCTCAGGGCCTTTGAGCAGGGGGGGATCTTTATCGTGCCACACCGGCTGTGACACGGGGCCTCGGTGTATACGGTCTCATCCGAAGGACCGCCCCATTTAGTCGCCTTTTACGACAAGCAAGGGGGTACTGAGGACCTATTCTAACATCCCGGATCCCCACGGGGCGAAAGACCGTTGAGATTCTAGAAAATGCAGGAGGTAAATCTCTCTAAAATTCAATTGTAATTTTGTTGCAAAATTGTACTATACTTCTGATCTGTGATACAATATGAGTAGTTATTATTAAATGATCAATAATAATAATTATTGAGGGAGAAAGGGAAGAGAAGTAGGTTTTGATTAAATATTGATGAATTGGACTTTATCCCCATTTGTCATTGAATTAGGACTAATCTAGCAGGCGTTGGTATACAGTATAAGGTATTATCAATATGGCAAAGCAAAGTATAGAATATCCATTTGCTGATTCAACGCACGTCCCTCCCCTCACAAATATGACCCACTTTTTACAGAAGGATATCCAAAATCTAAGACAATAGGTAAGTCTTATTTTGTGAGAACTTTCGAGGGTCGTTTGCTCCCGGGGCCCCAAGAGGTTAGGGGTTCAAGAGAATTCCAAGACACCTAGCCGTTCACTCCTCTCGTTCAGAAATTTCTGGATCCGCCACTGATATATTGAAATTTCGATTGTGGATGGGTTGGGTAGAGTAGTACAGCATATAACCTTGCGTAGATTACGGAGCGGGTCTTATTTGAATTAGACTGATTATATGACAGTATAAAGCTTTTAGTCTAGTAAACCGAAATTTTATGCGAGAAATAAATTGGAAAATAAGGCTGTAGTGTTGAAGAAATGATCAAACGAGTAGACGAAGTTCAAAGTCTGCTAAGGATTCATCATGGTGAAATCAGTGGGCTTGTTGATAACTTGAGGTTCGAATAACTGCTTGATAATTTGGGCCATGGTCAATTACATTGTTGTCATGTTTTTCCATCGTTGATTACTGTCATTGAAGTGTGTAGACACAGGCAAATCGGTCTGGGTTTTGACAGGAGTGGTGGTTGTTGACCCGTTTGCTGGGGTCTTTTGTTTGTCCTACATACTGCATTTGACAGATATCGCAACTGCATGATGAGATAAATGCAGTTACTGGCTTTGCAGGACAAAAACACTCCCAATATTTCGTAACTGTCTCCCGTAACAGGACTGTTAAAAGTCTAGTCTAGTCTGAGCTATATTTGCATATAATTGGCATCTGAGGTCTGAACATGTTTTGAAACCTCCATTATGCACTCTAATCCGTCCTACCATATTCGTCAGTTTCTGAGGCATACTAAGGATGCCATAAAGGGTTCTTTGATAGCAGTAGTCATTTGTTTATCTGCATAATAATGGACAGAGATGCATTCGCAGAACCGTTAAAGTTTCTGAGGGCTGGGTGTTAATTAGGGACTAGTGGAACCCTGTCATTGTAAAGTTTTTCTTTGTTCCGGAGGAGGGATTGTCGGTTCTGCCGTGACATCTCATCAATTGCGGACTATATGTTGCAAGTATGATATCCTCTATTTGTCAGATAAGTTATGATTATTTATCTTTTTTCTTGGTTATCATGGGTAGATTGGATGCGGCAGATTCGGGTGACAAAACCCTTTGGCAAACCTTTGAAAGCATGGTGTGGATTACAGCTAGATAACGTATGGTACAAACAATAGTCGGTAATGTGAAGATTGAAATTAGTGTAACCATTTATAAAAGTAACTGTGACATATAACCATAACCCAACTCTAAACCAACCCTAACCCTAACCCAACTCTAACCCTAACAAAGTATTATTGAAAGTGGAAATTTCCACAGTGTATTTGATGGAATAGTGGTAAGAGTTCGCAGTTTTGATAAAGTCGTCGAGGCTTTTACGACTTTAATACTTTAACTGGTGAATAATATAATATATATCTTCTGGCATAAGAGTCTTGATTTTGAGCTCCTCTGGTGTCATGACAGCGTCGAACCTACCAAATTATGTATATATAGGGAGCGATTTTTTTTTCGCCAAACATTTAGATTGATTGATTGATGGATTATTTATTGCTTTCCGCCACACTCAACAATTTTTCAGTTATCTGGTGGCGTCCAGTTTTTGTTGGTGGAGGAGAGAACCCAGATACAATGTACCTGGGAAGAGACCACCGACCTTCCGCAAGTAAACCCAAATATTTAGAAGTTCGTTTCGAATGTCTTTAGGCTATATGATCGTTCTCTTGCTGGGTCAGGTATTGGCACGTTAAGGAATCCTTACAGGTCGTAATGTCTAAATACTTGTGAAACATTCTCAAAAGGACGTATAAGAAACAAGTAAACCAAATCGAAACAAAATTCAATGACTTTTATTACATTTATTCTACTTAGCAAGGTATCTTTGCTATGGCCTATATACAGGTACATGTTTATACATGAATGCTGTCGTTGTCGATTTTTTTGTACATTTTTCTTAAGTTAAACATTTACTTTTTGCCGTCCCTTTCAAAATGGGATTTTTCTTAAGCCGTCCACATTTTGCAGGGTTGTCAGGGTATACTCAGTATGACATAATTATTACATGACTGTAAAACGGACTATACTTACATTCTAATTAGTTGTTTTTTTTCATTTATGGCTTTCATTGATTATTGAATAATGTAATACAACAGAGTCTTTCGAGGAGAAGCAGTATTGGTACTAAAGTAAAATTTATCTGAACATGCGCAATGATAATGACATAGATCTTGACACAACTAAGCAGAGGTAAGCGAGGATTTGTTTTACTCTATCTTTGATGACAAAGTTTACGTATTAATCATGTAGAGTGAATCGATCTTAATAGGGATAAAAACAAACATTGTCTCTTTCATACTTGTCAACATATGCTCGATTATATTTTCAAAAATGAAATGTGTCAGGTTTAAGAAGGAAAGTCAATTCAATCGTACATACAACATTCTCGCTTTAACTTTGATGCTTCGATAAAACTAAAATATGGATCATTTTACAAGATTAAAAGTGAACAAAAACTGTGAATTGGTTCACCGTTAACTCTATATCAAGAGAACATTTATTTCGTATCTTTCATTTCCCTACTATTTCATCATTACTCCTTCCATGTATGACTGCCATGTAAACAAACTAAATACATAGCTGATAAAATGTCAATGCCTATTTATTTCCTAAAAGATTAAGATGCATGTAAACAATTTCCGAGACATTCTTTGATTATCTCATTCATGTGGTGCATATCATAAGTTTGATACGGCATAGCTTTATCAAACGCCCGTTGTATATAGCACTTCCGGTCCGAACTACTTTTGAGATCATCGCTTCAATATTCACTAGTTTGCTTTCCTGTTTATTAATAGGATAAGCTAATGAAAAAAAAACATAGAATAGTTTTTATCTTCTCACAAATAGTCATCGAATTAAAGTATAAACAGTAAGCAGAGTCATTTTAGACCTAACAAATATGAACATACAGTAGCAGACCGTGTTGTGAATAAAAGGTCCTAAATTCAGAGAACCTCAGTCTTTCAATTTGCGACAGAACTTCATCTCTATTATCAATTCTGTCGAAGATTACGTCAGACGATGGACTAAATCTGAAAAAGAAGAACTTGATACCTTGTCAGAATGGATAAAAAGTATCAGAGATATATTAAAATCCCGTATCAGACATGTCAAAACTAAATGCGTACCATCTACCCTTCTGTGTTTGGTAAATCAGAAGTGATAAAAGAGTTAGATAGATTACATGAGGAGTATGTTTTGGTTCTAGCTGACAAAGCTGTCAACAACGTTATATTTGTTTGTAAGGCTCATTACTACAACTGCATTCTAAACGAACTGGCATTAATTCCATATTTCTTAATCGCACGTATATTCCAACTGCCCTTTCAAAAGATGAAATTTTTCAAATTCATGCTTCAGTTTTAAATGTATTTAATATCCTAGTCAATGAAGCGGATGAATATAAGTTACCGTACCTGGTACTATACTGGATCCCAAATTCAACAAAAACCCATTCAAACATAGATACATTGCTGGATCCAGTAAATGTTCTACCAAGCCCCCAACTTTGCTCCTTACGAAAATATCAACTGGTGTGAAGGCGAAACTTCACGCGTACTCTACCACTACATATTCCAGAAGTGGTGTAAATCAAATCTGAATTCTTAAAAATTCTAAAGATCTTTTAGTGAATTTTAAATCACAAAACTTTTCTCAAATTCATAGCATTAAAACGTATGATTTTGCAACACTTTACACGATCAACCTCATGATAAATTAAAGACTAGACTTTTTGACATCATAGAAAGCTGCCCTGTGAACAAAAATTGTAAAAATGAAATATTCATATTTAGTGATTGGTCATCCCAAAAATTATTTTGTTAAACACCACTCTGACTCCACGCACAAGTACTCTGAAGTTGATATTAAAAAGATGCTAGAGTTCCTCATTGACAATATTTTCGTAGTCTTTGGTGATCAGGTCTTCCAACAGTCTGACCCCGTGGAGATCCGGGTTGTTAGAATAGATCCTCAGTACCCCTTGCCTGTCGTAAGAGTCGACTAAATGTAGCGGTCCTTCGGATGAGACCGCAAGAACCGAGGTCCCGTGTCACAGCAGATGTGGCACGTAAAAGATCCCGCCCTGCCCAAAGGCCATAAGCGCCGAGCATAGACCTAAATTTGCAGCCCTTCACCGGTAATGGTGACGTCTCCATATGAGTGAAAGGTTCTCCAGCGAGACGTTAAACAATATTTAATCAATCAACCAATCCAACAGTCTGTTGGAATTCCCATGGGAACAAATTGTGCTCATTGTTAGCTCACCTATTTTCATATTCTTATGAAGCGGAATTCATTCAAAATCTTGAGAACAAAATATCTCTTTCTGTGGTCTTCCATTCGACATTTAGATATATCGACAACGTTTTGTCTATTAACAATGATCATTTTCATTCATATATTAATTCTATATATCCCAGTGAACTTGAAGTTAAAGATATCATAAAGTATTTTACTGAAAACAGATGCCGGCGGCAAACTAACAACTCAACTTTATGACTAAGGGAATTATATCAATTTCTCCATCGTCATCTTCCCTTATTTATGTGGCAATATTTCATCATCACCTGGATATGGTGTTTATATCTCCCAACTGATTCGATACGCAAGAGCTTGTTCTGCTTATGATCAGTTTTTAAATCGAGAAGGGCTACTGACAAAGAAGTTGATGTTACAGGGGATTTTACAGTCTCGTCTGAAGTCAGCATTTCGCAAATTGTATGGTCGTGATAACGATCTAGTTTGCCAGTACAAATTATCATTAAGTCAAATGCTGTCTGATGTGTTTCATACCAATTGTTAGGCTGTCCCTGGCACACTGATTCTGACTAGGGATTGCCTCGTTTACCTGATCAGAATATAGGGCCTACGGCGGGTGTGACCGGTCGACAGGGGATGCTTACTCCTCCTAGGCACCTGATCCCACCTTTGGTATGACCAAGGGTCCGTGTTTGTCCATATCTCTGATTTGTATTTTCTATAGGAATTACGAGATTGAATACTGTTAGTTTCTTGGTCTTTTCATTATCCCCTTCAGTATCCCAGAAAACACGCCTTCGACTTTTTAAAAACATTGTAACTCCAATAACAAACACTTTATCAACTAAAATCACCGTTTTATCAAAATTAAAGTAATATCAGTTCGTTGACGTGATTTCAAAATGTCGCAACTAAAACGTTTTCATGTAACTAAATGATGTTACATCGACAAAATAAAAATTAGGAAAAGAAATAAAATAGTTTTATAAATAAACAAGTACCAAATTTATTCATTTCAATACCTTCTTAAACATCGTTGGTAAGCATAAATAAAAATCTGTGTAACTATGTAATATTGATCGCCCTAAATTTCTTATCGCCTAGAAATACGAACAAGCACGACTATTGGGAATGATTTAAATCAGCTGTTTTGTTGTATTGGGGATTATCTCAAAACTAAATTGATAGAAAGAACGAATAACTAGAGCATCCATAATTGTGTGATTTGATATTTGCTCTATCCAACAAGTTGAAATGGTGATTTCTTCGCTTAACAAGCTTCTCGAATAAATACATCATTTCAACTCGTTGAATAGAGCAAATGTCAAATATTCTCTGTATATTATAAGAAATCACTCAATATAAATATCCACTGTATATCATAACAAATGAACTCGTGTTGATTTAGAGGGGCATGGACACGACTTGAGTTGAAGATTTTCAAATCTATTCTTCCATTTTTAATGTTCAGCATGTTTTACTAAAGTATTTCTAATGCTCCACTAAAATTTGAATATCAGTTGTTGGGCTAAAGGCACAGCACTCACAAGTCTATGTTATATAAATAAGGCTCATGTCATGTTTTGTTTACATGTATTGCTGTATAGAAGATACCATGTTTTATACAAAATAAGATGTGACTTCAAACTATTTTATTGTGTTCATAATTATTTGTAAAATGTAAAACGTCTGCTTAAAATTAACTAAATACATGATGCGAGCCATGTTTGCATAACAAAGAAGTGGGCGCTTTACATCTTTCATGTAACTCGACAGGAAATATTTCAAAATTTGCTGACCGTTAGAGATAAGTAGCGTAAGCATTGTAAACATTAAAAATGGAAAAATGAATTAATCTCAAATCTTAACACGCCCCTTTAAGATTGCATCTGCGCACGTTTCGTTCCTCAGAATCAATTGAAATCGATTTCCAGACGATGCTGTAATAACAAATCCTTGACAGGCGAACAGTATATATGGCTCCACTATTTGATATTTTTGGTTCTTTCAGCTCTTCCAAGTTTGTTCTTATTTCAGAATTCTAACATTTTTGACTTGAGCATCACTGAAGAGACATTATTTTTCGAAATGCGCATTTGGTACATCAAAATTGGTATCATGTATGTTTTATATTACAACCACTGTCGAGGCCTCTGCTGGTGGACTGTTAGTGCATGAGGGTATTCACCAGCCCAGCTGCTAAGTACTTCGTTACTAGCATGGATTACGGATAAAAATTAGCTGTGATAAAATCAAGAAATGCATTTCAAAATTAAGGATTAAGGATTATCTCCCTCATGCATAGCTCTGATCCTTTGCCGGATCTGGCTCCACTACTTGATATTTCTGGTTCATTCAGTTCTTCAAAGTTCTTATTTCGGATTTCCAACAATTTTGACTTGGGCATCACTGAAGAGACATTATGCTTCAAAATGCTCATCTGGTGCATCAAAATTGGTACCGTTTATGTTTTATATTCATAAAGCAGAGACACATATTTTTATTTGTACATAACTATCTATTGATTTGACCTTCAAATTCTTATCATGCACATACATGAAAAAGTACAGTGCTCAGCCTCCTAATTCCAATAAAGAATATAGATTTTGAGAGGTGGAATCAGGCGCCTAGAACAATTAATCGCACCCTGATGACTGGTCGTACGCGCTGTGAACTCTATATTTTGATCACATAAACGGACTAATCCGTAGTCGAAACAGCATTGTAAAGAACCTAACAATTGGTATGTCATACAAAATTCGACCCAGAGGATCACAGAATCTGCGAAATGTTGACTTTAAAGTAAAGACCTCTGTAATATCCCATACATGCATATGGGAAATTTCCGATAGAGAAGCTGATATCATCTAAAACTAAATACATATTTAAGAAATCAGAGTGCAATTACCAAAATTGTGCATTATGAAACCCAATGGTTTTGACTCTTGCACGGGCACAAAATAATCATGCTATAAAGTTTATATATCATGTAGTATATGTATGTAATGTTTTTGATTAGTATGGGCACTTTCGGGGTCAATTTTGTTTTAAGCATCTTGCCAACTGGAACCAATACATATTCCTTATGTAACTGTCTTGATTTTTCCATCTCTTCTTCTTTACCACAGAAGGATGCATGGTACGCTATATAAATTTGCATTACGTCGTCCTTATTTCAACATATATGTCCACATCTAAATTATTTTGTTTGATACAACAGGTCAAAACAATGCATTTCTTTTATATCAGTTTAGACGAAAACTTGGACACTAGGAAGAATACGACGATCGAAAGTGAAATCAAGATAATGAAGGATAGTAGTATTTGGACAATGAAAGACAAATTTTTGCTGATCATTCTCACGATCATGATAATTACTAACTTGTATTTCATAATCATGTTCAATTTAAAAAAAGAACCATGTGAAAAAATCATATGTTGTCGCGAAAACAATAGACTACATTCGGAGATACGATGGCTTAAGGCGGTAATTAAAAGGAACGAAAACAAGGCACAGCGCAAATCAGAAAAGGATGATGAACATTTCAAAAACCGACGATTGGAGTACGAAGAAATCGCAAAACAGCAATACAATATAAATATAGGTAAAATTCTTACTATCGAACAATTTGAAGGTCTCATGTCTATTTGTCATAATCTTTTACTCTAATCTACAGATAGAATCAAGAGGTTCTGAAAATAGATAGATTGATTGTTTGTTTGTTTTACGTCCCGTCGAGAATTTTTCACTCATATTGAGACGTCACCAGCTGTACGCTGTAGGTGAAGTACCATAAATTTAGACCTATGCTTAGCGCTCAGGGTGTAGCAGTGAGGGTTCTTTAACGTGCCAACGCCTACTGTGACACGGAACCTCCGTTTTTAAGGTCATATCCGAAAAACCCGTGATTATCATTTCTAAATGCCGAGCGTTTGGCGAAGGAGCAATCACTACCTATTTTTCGTCTTAGGTTTGACGCGGCCATGGCACGAGAGGGGCTCGAACTCACGACCTCCCGGTTACGAAGCGAACGCTCTAACCAATGAGCTACCTCGACCATGGAACATCAATCAGTGTCATAACTGGAAATAATGTAGCCGAATTTAATTTCGTTGGGGAAAAACATTGTTTTTGAAATGGACACAATTTCGTGTGGATTAATTTTCGTTGTTTGTGATAACTTCAAAATTACATAGTATGCATACAAGATACAAAATACAAACAATGTTGCTTACCTGCAATTCTAACTTGATTGAATATCGTTATGATACACACGCCACTAATCGTCGAAGAGTGTCGTCATTCACACCTATTCATAAAGAAATAAATACCCGGTGAATCTGTGTAAGCTTGTGTCATTAAAATTGTTGTACTCAAGCCATTATAATGTTTAAAGCGTTATTATTGTATTCTGTATGTCTATTACCGGACGTACTGGTAGAATAAGGCTCTTTTGATTTTGTGTATTAAAAAAAGGACGAAATGAAATCTTTGTATTCCGTATGTATAAGGTGACGATTAGGGTATTGACGACATATGTTATCTATAAATAGATGATAAATAATATAAATGTTTCTAACATTAAATGCAATATTTTTTCAAATTAAAATTGCGTTTTTTAATAGACAAGAAAATAAGGCAATGAAGCAATCCACAACAAAATCAACAAATCAATGTTTATAAATTCTTCCTAACTCACTAATTTGAATTGAATATCTTTGTTTTAATCTATTATCGAACACCATATATAGCGAATGTATTGATATCTTAAAACAATGACTTGCGTACTTAGCTGATACTGTATGTCTTGCTTCACAACCAGAAACCAATCTGTGTCTGAACCGAGGTGTGGTATTGCACACATTGACTTTCTACTTCATATAATGATCAAAACATTGTTGCGATGTGCATTGATGGGCAAAAGTAGTTCCAACACCTGTCCATGTTACCATAGTATACAAGAATAATCGTCCTTCCTAAATTTCAATCCAACCAATCAGAGATTAGATAGAATACAATAAGAATCATATATAATATATCAGTGTCAATATATATATATATATATATATATATATATATATATATATATAACGAAAAGGATTTTGCGGTTCTTCCTTTAGTTTTTCTGTAAAGATTAGATCAAATTAACATTGGACAATTTTACCATGACATTAGTAACATAACTTAGTAAGGATATGTCACATACAATTGTTTTATCATTTATTTCAGTGGTGATTCTTCTTTTATCTTTCATCTCCATAATTTTCTTGATTCTGTACCTGAAATATAAGGTAATGACTTCTTTTAAAATTTGAGAAAAAAGTCGATAATGATGAGAGATTAGATACTAGTCACTGTTTCTTTCTCGCTTTTATTGTTTGTTTGTTTTACGTCCCGTCGAGAATTTTTCACTTATATTGAAAGTCACCAGCTGTAGGTGAAGTGCCACAAATTTAGACCTATGCTTAGTGCTCAGGACTGTAGCAGTGAAGGTTCTTTAACGTGCCAACGTCTACCGTGTCACGGGACCTTCGCTTTTAAGGTCATTCATATTGATTCCTTTGCCATTTATAACTATATCGTGAAATTTCAAAATGAGAATTAAGTCTGTCCATGAGGTTTTTTTTCTCAAAAATCTAGTATCGATACTTGTTTAAGGCATGTAATTTGTACAATGTATAAACAATGGACCACGGACTGCAAAACCTTAATTGAGAAAAAATGATATACAGACAAAATGATAGAAAATGAAGCACTTCATCACAAGTGACTCGAGATACATTTCAATCCAGTAATTGACAACATAAATATACTATTGAACTTAAGTGAATTAAGTTTAAGCAAGAATGATGGTTCTGATGCAGGATAACAACGGTAATAGAACTTCGAGTTCTTCAAAAGAAACTTCCAATACTTCAGAAAGGAGTTCTCCAAAATTATACCCAATTAGAATACCTAGAAGAAAATCGGTCATCGCCCGATTTACATGCAATTGGTCATCTGTTGAAGAGAAGCTTGCCAAATCCTTCCTAACGGAGATTTCTCACACATTAATAAGTGAGGAAAAAAATATATACGACATCAATGCAAAGGTAAAATTAGTAATCAATGATCCCTATATGTCACCATATACCAATGTATTGACGGTACCACCGCTAGGGCGAGAGAAGCTATATATACTTATACATGCCGGCATTAAGAAATTTTCCAGAGGGAGTGGAGTCTATTCCATACATTTTTTTCAGTGGTACAATCTATACTAAGGACCGACACATAGAATCTTACAACTTGAAGTGCTTCAGAATAGGAAGATATATTTAATTTCTAGCAAACTCTGGGGGGGGGGGGGGTGTATTCGGATCGGTGGTCTTCTTTCTGAATTTACCAGATAACGATTGTTTGATTGATTGGTTGGTTTTTTTTTTGTTTTCCGCCACACTCAACAATTTTTCAGTTATCTGGTGGCGTCTAGTTTTTATTGGTGGAGGAGAGAACCCAGATACAATGTATCCGGGAAGAGACCACCGACCTTCCGAAAGTAAATTGGCAAACTATCTCACATATATCGGCTCGAGAGGATTCGAACCCGCGCCGCCTAGAGGTGAGAGGCCTTGTGATTTTGAGCGCAATGCTTTAATCACTCGGCCACGGAGGCCCCGCCAGATAATGAAAATAAAACTGTAGTGCAATGTAGATTGTACAATACGAAAAAAAGTTTTCGGAAAATCTCCATTTGATAACATGCGATATGCTGCAATTTTATGCGATAATCCTAATGTTGTAATATCTGTGTAAATTTGGAAAAATAATTTAAAGCTGTCTCAAGAGTCCTAATCTATAACACAAGGATTAAATACTTCAGTGGTAACATGTTGCTCGTGAATGTAAATCACGTTAGCTACAAAAGATAAAAAGTAACGAATCTCATCAATCTTATAAAGAATGAAAGAGTACAAGACAAATACGGACCCCTACTAGAGGTGAGATCAGGCAACTGGAAGGAATGTGCATTCCCTGTCGACCATGAAATGGCGACGATAAGAAATAGTGATCAATCTCATAACTTATATAAAGAATACAAAATAAAGACCTGACAAACATGGACCCCTTCATATACAAGAGGTGGGACTAGGTATCTGGAAGAAGTAAGCTGTCCTTGTCGACCTGTTACACCCGCCACGAGTCTTATATCTTGATCAGGTAATGGAATAATCCAGTGTGTAAAGAATGGCCTAACCTTAGGGCCGAGCATCCCTGCTGACCGGTCACTCCCACCGTGTTAAATATTTTCCTATTTTCCTATGGCGTATGGTTAGTGGAAGCAACACAATCTATAAAAATGTCTGAAGCATAATCTTTCGTGACATGAGCGGTTGTAGTCACGGCGCTGTAACACTTCAAACCATTTTGTGCAGAGTTTGGGCTGTTTAGATGTTGGAAATGGAAAGAATTTCACATCAGCCATGAATCCATATTTCTCTTTCCCTCGTATCTAACGTATATCCCTCTACAACACAATAGAGCTTGGTATTTCGCAGCAGACGAACTCGTTTCTAACAAAAACAATTGTACCGGAAGTGACGCGCCCCTCAATTTTACAAAACTCACGTGACTCAAGTACAACATAAATGTTAGAATACCGTCGGAATGCGGTTACTCGAAAATGGACTGTTAATCTTACTCATCATTATTTGTACGATGACATTTGAAAAGAGTTTGCCTAGGCTATGGTATATATCGTTATGTATCAGACCTAGTCACTCCCAGTCACCTTATGAGGCTTACAAGTATGGTCGTTAGGACTGTGAAAGTAGTTTTTTCCTTGACGTCGAAAATTCGTATGACTAATATGTGAATTCGACTTTTCTCTGTCCTAATTTTAGAACTCGCTGGACTCGCTTTTCGTAATGATATCATTTAAATTATAAATCATAATGACATACATCAAGTTTCATATGCAACAAGATAGCGCAGGTATCGATCTAAAACTCATCATTTACAGGAAATAATATTTATATGTATTGCAAGATCTTCAGATGTACATAAAAACATGTGTTTTACATAGTTCTTTTTTGCAAACTGAATAAAACTTCATTGCATGGTTTATGTAGTATATTTGTTATTTTCTTTATATAGCTTGTTTTCCTATTTGTGAAATGCAATGAACGTCACATTATTCTGGAGGATACTGACGATACAAGTCGGTTAAGAAGAAAGAGAGTCGAGATTGTAGAAAATACAGGAGGTAAATCTCTAAAATTCAAATGAACTTTTGTTGACAAATTGTGAAGTACCTCTTATCTGTGATACTATATGAATAATTATTGTCATATTATTGATATTAATAATCTTTGATAATTCCAATGAAAATTAAGACTATTTTTTTTTTCAATTTGTACACTACCAGAATATGTTTTTCGTCAACATTCCAAACAAGTCGTTCTTATAGGGCTCTTTGTCACCGATCAAAATGAGATGTTATTTCTCTTAAATACCTGATTTCACCTCAAGTGCTTTCAGGTTGCCGAATTTGCCCTACTTTTGTATACATTTGTATTCCGTGTGGAATTTTACAATCCGTTTTAATTTTATTTAACTTTTTCAATGTGATTTGCACACACACACAAACATACACACACAGATGTATATATATATATATATATATATATATATATATATAGAGAGAGAGAGAGAGAGAGAGAGAGAGAGAGAGAGAGAGAGAGAGAGAGAGTATATATATATATATATATATATAGAGAGAGAGAGAGAGAGAGAGAGAGAGAGAGAGAGATTTAGATTTGTCATTAGTACGGTTTTTAGAGATTTAGAACAGAGATGTGTGTAAAAATGTTAAAACTGCAGGAGTGGTCTTAAAAGGTTGAAATTGAATGACAGAGGCTTTAGTCGAGTTTTGTAAGCTCTGAACTAGTATCAGTAAGGTTACTCAAAATGACACTTCGTAGTAAAATAAATACTTGTATCTTTCATCCCATAGGGAAAGCGGTGGTGATTTACATGTTGCATGGCGACTCTAGAGACCTCGAGGATGGATGTCTCTACTCCCAAAAATTAACATCTATAAACATCCATCCGATACTGCAGAAGTTATCAAAGGAAGACTGTGTGATCAGTACTGACAAAGAATTTTCTACGTTCCAAATACATCATCTACAAAAGCTTTGCAAAGAATATTTATCTGACGAAGTGTAAAACATTCTTGATAATCATCCACGATTAAAGCTGTCTCTTTTGTTTTGGGGGGTCCTCTGTTTTAATTATCATCAAAATGGTTCCTTGCAATGTTATTATCAATAAATTTGTTTGCTAATATATCATATGTAGCTTTTTAAATGCTATACCGTCATACACAGGTAATTAAGAAACATATTGTAGGAGCGTGAAAAATAGGACATTTTATTTCAACATTTCAATGCAAATATCCTACAGTTTGGTTTAGTGTACTTGCAATACAAAACGTGTTTAGAACGTGAATATTTCTTACAAATCACGTTGGAAGAACTTAGAGAATGATTGTCAAGAAAATGTCTTTATATTTTTTGTGCAAGTTTGAATCTTTGCTCTTTTATTGCCCCAACATGAATTGCAATGCAGATATATTTTATGTCGACTATATGAAGATCTTTAAATAATGTTGACAACTTTTCCATCGGTATTATTCAAGATTTATTCTTAGGTTTAAATGGTGTTTGACGTGCTTCACATATTTTTCATGGTAGTTTGACAACGAATTAAAAAAAACCCTCATCATAATGGCCATATGATCTGCTAATTGAGACTGTTAAAATTCCTGTAAAATGTGCAAGGCTCTGAATAAAATCTGCCTAATGAGAAATGTGCTTTTATAATAAAAGAACACATTCCAACAGATATTTGGAAGACATGATCTATAAAAACTTTGTAGATGATGTTAATGAAGAACTCCAATCTTTTATTGATATCAACTTCAAAGAATCAGAATAGCGTTATGCTCCTAGTTTCATTTAAATACGAAATGCATCAAAATCACAGTTTGCTTTTAAACACATTAAAAATCCCAGGCAATGGGACGAATGAATTAGAGATGGTATGTCTTGAACTTCATAAAGACCCCTACGGAGTTCCATTTCAGGATTTTGCTTCTCGCGAAAATATTAAATGCATTGAAGATTGTGGTGAATTTTCATTGACACGAAAAGTGCGCCTTCATTCGCTAACTTTTCAAAACTTATTTAAGAAGAAAAATAAATCTCTTGTCGTGGCCTTCAACTCGACCTTTTGAAATATGAATGATATTCTATCTATTAAAATACGGTTTTTCATTCATATGTCGATTGGATAAATTCCAGTGAACTCGACATAAAAACGCCACAGCCTTTCATATCTGCTCCTAACTTAGATATTTTGTTGAACATTAACGGCAAACTAAATACTCAACTTTACGACAAACAAGAGGACTTTACCTTCTCCATCGTCAACTTCCCATATTTCATTATGTGCTGTATAAAGTGTTTATGTCTCGCACATGATTCGATACAGGAGAGTATGTACGATCACATACAGGCGGGTTACAGTCTAATAAGTTAAGTGAAGATTACGAGCAATGACCAATTTCATAAATCCTATTAAAATACAAAATTAAGAGAAGGACAAACACGGACGCCTGGACACAGCAGATGTGGAATCAGGTGCCTAGGAGGAGTAAGTATCCCCTGTCGATCGGTCACACCCGCCGTAAGCCCTCTATTGACCGGTCACACATCATGAACTTTATTGAATGAGATATAGAAAGATAAATTGGGTAATCTGTAGTCAAAATTAGTGTGTAAAGAACGTCCAAATAGTTGGCATCAAAAACGTGAGAATGAACAATCTGCCATTGGTCAAATGCTGTCTGACGTATTTGATACCAATTGTTAAGCCGTTCTTGGCACAGTAATTCTGACTACGGATTACCCCGTTCCCTTGATCAAGATATAGGACTCAGGCATGGCCTGACAGGTCGACAGGGGATGCTTAATCCTCCTAGGCACCTGATCCCACCTCTGGTATATCTAAGGGTCCATGTTTACCCATTTCTCTCATTTATATTTCATATAGAATATATGAAATTGATCAGAGTTCATTCTCTTCGCCTTTTATTTATTACAACATTTGACCCAGTGGAAAAAGGAACTATAGATTCTCCTACATCTCCTTCATGCTTATGTTTTATTGAAGACAGATGCTAACAGTTCGTTATCTTTACTTTTTTTTCGTGATCTAGACTAAAACAACCCCATCGCATTCGAATTAATCTAACATAAAAAAGCAAAAAATTTTAAAAAAGATTTATAGTTTATTCTTCTTTTGCTTAAAACCATACTGGTACTCACCCTTGAGATGTGCATTATAGTCAATGAATATAATGATTGCATTCACCCAACCGTGATGGATACGTATTTGTTGCTTGTAGTTGTATGTGCTTATAACGTATTTTTCAGTTGTTTTGCCAATGCTTTAAGGTGGAGTTCCATGGCCCATTCAGATATTTTCTAAATTGTGCACGCGTATACTAGATGTGCCCTAAAATGACTAATCATTCCATGTCAAATGACACATTCGTTATTCCCAGTACATATTTCCAATTATGAAATTTGTTTGGTGGTATATACTATTCAACAAAAGTAGGGGATACTGTATTCTGTGATCAAAATGTTCACATATACAAAGGGATACGAAAACATAATGCATAGTTGTATAGGCAGCATTTCCAAAGAAATTCATCACCCAAACACATCAATCACACTCTCACGATCTGCACGGGATGCTACTGATGATGAAGGGTGTTGTACAACAAATTTGCATGCCTTTGAATTGGAAGGTTAGGACCACTCTAAAGGAAGATTTTGAAGAGAAAGCATCAGATTATCAATTGTTGAGGTCGTTAATTAAACAGAGACCGTGCGCCGACTAACACAGGATGAAAGGTTACGTACCCTTGGCATGCTACAGGCTGGCACAAGACAGGTCGCTGTGGCAAGGGCAATGAATGTTTCCCAGTCTGTTATCAGCAGATTATGGTCCAGACATCGTGCTACAGGGTCTGTTCAGGATAGATCACGATCCGATCGACCAAGGGCAACAACTCAGGCTCAGGACAGATTCATCCGCACTACTGCTTTGAGAAATCATCTGGTAACAGCAAATCAGATAGGGTCTCAACTTCAAAGGGATACTGGCTTGGTAGTGAGTAGCCAGGCCATCAGAATTCGATTGCACAGATTTCGCTTACACGCCCGACGTCCTCGTGTCATTCCCTGTTTGAGAGATCGTCACAGGGCCCGATTCCAATGGTGTCGTCACCATCAGTGCTGGGATCATCACCGACGGAACCACGCAATGTTCTCAGATGAGTTGAGGTTCACTGTGGACTTCATGGACAGACACAAGAGGGTTGGTCGCCGACGTAACGAACGTTTCCATGCCATTAACGTCATTATATATGATCGGTATGGGGATGGATCTGGAATGGCGTGGGAAAGCATCACTGTTGCCGACAGAACAGACTTGTATGTTGTTGCTGGACGTGTCACAGGGCAGTACTACTGGGACAACATCTTGGTACCCCATGGTGTGCCGTTTGCACGTCGTTATGGCCGCCCTGTCATTTGTCAAGATGACAATGCCAAATGTCATAGGGTCAGGATCGTTACAGATTATCTCCAACAGAAGAATATCACCACATTACCATTGTCCGCACTCAGTCCGGACCTTTTCCCCATCGAGCATGTCTGGGGCATGCTTGGACAGCGGCTACAACCTCCTGCCAATGTTCAAGAACTTGCTGCAGCATTGCAACAGGAATTATTATTATTATTATTATTACAAGGCATTTATATAGCGCATTATCTAACATTATCAATATTACTCTAAGCGCTTTACAACATACACAATTAATATATCGCCAAACATACATACAACATAGAGAAATTAAGAAAAGGAATGGGATAACCTTCCCCAAAATGATCTCGTAAGGAGTATGCCACGCCGAATCCGAGTTTGTCTGGTCAACCGTGGGGGTTTTACCCGCTACTGATTGTTTCAAAATGGTGGTATATTTGCTGTGTGACCCTGTGTTGGTGTCGACCGTTCTTCTGGAGAAGCTGTCCTTTACTGACTGTACACAGGGTTTCAAATAAATTGACAAATGTTTCTTTAATGTTTTTCTGTCATTTGTTTCCTTCCTGACCTCATGATCTCCATTTCATTGTCCTTGTAAATCCAATATCCCCTACTTTTATGAATAGTGTATATTTGTACCTTACGTGAATGAGAAGTAAAAATGTCTCATTAATCCTTTAAGGAATACAAGGAGTAGGGAAAGCGTATATATGAAAACACCAGAGGCGAGATCGGTTGTCAAGGGGAAGTAAGATTCCCTAATAAGAACAGACAATAAGCCCTCTATCTTCAATCGTAGTATAAGTCAATATACATAGAACGGGTTAGCGTGAGATTGGTTTGTGAGACAAGATACACGAGAAGATAAAATCTAATATTTTTCGTCACAAGTAAATTCAGGTAAGTGGTTGATTACTGATAAGATGGAAATTGAATCTTACTTCATATAAATTATTTATTCTATAGCAAATGGACGATTTATAGATTTTTTTTCACCACAACATACGGATGAGTGAGGTGTATGTGGAAATATTTATAACGATCAGATATAAATTCAGGTACTTGGGGTTCACCAGACTCGTTTAACACTTGAAATGTTGTGGTCCTAAATAATGACATTAAGAAACAAAGTATATTATACTCATAGGGCACTATTTGTTTTCGTTTTTATTTTGCAGATTTTCTTTTCACAATGCATTTATAAAATGATGTACTGATATTTCCCACAGGTTGTGCTTGTGTGTTATTGTTTATTTGAAGCATATGAAAGAGAATTAACCCAATTAATCACGAAGAAATAATATTTGCAAATACACACATTGTTTGTAGGAAAACAACTGACATGAGCTATTCAGGAGATAACGTGAGTACATATAATTGATTGAATATTGTTTAACGTCCCTCTCAGGAATCTTTCACGCATATGGAGACGTCACCATTGCCGGAAAAGGGCTTTAAAATTTAGGCCTATGCTCGGCGCCTATGGCCTTTGAGCAGGGAGAGTTAATTGATTGATTATATATTGTTTAACGTCCCGCTCGAGAATTTTTCACTCATATGGAGACGTCACCATTGTCTGAGAAGGGCTTCAAAATTTAGGCCTATGCTCGGCGCTTATTGCCTTTGAGCAGGGAGGGATCTTTATCGTGCTACGCCTGCTGTGACACGGGGCCTCGGTTTTTGCGATCTCACCCGAAGGACCGCCCCATTTAATCGCCTTTTACGACAAGCTAGGGGTGCTGAGGATCTATTCCACCAACCCGGATCCCCACGGGGCAGATATAATTGAAATGCTTGGAATAGTTTGCAAAGGTTTTATAAATAATTATTGGTGATTCTGGTTACTCAAGAAGGAATGATATATGTATGGTAAAGAAATAAAACGTTCGACTGTCACTCTATTATGAATGAATGCGAAGCATAGCTAAGGTTTCTCGAGAAATATTAGAGTGCTTTGCCGATATGCACCTATATGACGTTATAATAACCACAACAAGAAAAAGAATGTAGTCAATGAAACAAGTGAACGAAATATATCGGTAAAAATGTTACACAGAGATACCTACATTTTACAACAGGATTAATGTTACTATTTCGGCTAGGTTTTCTTTTCTTACTTTGAATTACAAAGAAAATCCTCTAGATCTACGTAGGTGTTGCCTATGTCTGTAGTAAGATAAATAATCGTCTTCTTTGAAATAACGCATTTATCTGTCAATCCTGTTTTGCAAAGCATATTTATTCGCTTCAGTACTTCGTCAGTATCTCATTGGCAGTCGACTTCAACGTCACCATTTGCAAAAGAGTGATAACTCTTAAAAACGTCATTGTCTATAGGTGTGCAGTGGTATCGCGGGAATAGATCATACCATTTATCATAATTTATTACTGCTATCAAGTGTTGAGCTGTATATCTGTAAAATTGTTAAATTCTTGTCAAATGTATTTTGTTATGATTTAAGTCTCTGCAGTATATTTGATATTTTATTGTCACTTTGAAATCGCTCCTAATAAATATCCTGTCACGTGATTTAGGCAATCATATGACAGGGAAAAGGGGGTCTTTTCTGCTATATTAAATCCTAATATCGTCTAACTAATGAATATGGGTTTTGGCAAAAGATAGATTTTGAAGTGTCATTTTTCCTAATTTTATAAAGGTCGAGCAAACCTTACCACTGCTTCATGTATTTGCATCCGTTAAGTGATACTCGGAACGTTTCTTTTTTCAGTATGAAGAAGCTAAGCAAAACCAAAGAGAGAGGAAAAGAAGAGAATCATTAGAAAAACTACTAGACAGAATTGGAAAGGAAGACAAACCTTTGAATATTGCAATAATTGGAACACCAGGATCTGGAAAATCGTCCTTTATCAACACATTGATTGCTAGCATCACTGGTGAATGGAGAAGCTATGCAATGGTTGGAAGTTTTGATGGACTAGGAATCCCGAAGACAATGCATATTGCTATGTAAAGTATTTTTTCTACGTCTGGAGCTATGACATTTTACTTTTATAAATGCCATGTATCAAAAAGCCGAAGATAACTATCTGATCAATCCGAAGTTAAAAATCAGTATGACAAGATTTTGTTTGTTTGTTTATAGCCGCCTGAGCAATTTTTCAGCTATCCGGCGAGTATGACAAGAACAGCCTAACAATTGGTATGAATTACATCAGAAAACATTCGACCTAACGACAGCTTCTAATTGCAAGTTGGATCATTAAAAAGATCATAAATTTGCAAACTGTTGAATTCTAAAGAAATTGTCGAAACACCCGTTACGTGAATTTAATTTTCAGCTTTAAGTCTCGTTTGAAAATAGAGGGCTCATAGCCAATGTGACAGGTTGGTATTTAAGGGATGCTTACTCCTATTACATCTCATCTCTCGTGTTTTCAAGGGTCCGTGTTTATCCTTCTGTTAATTTTGTTTTCTTTATAGGATTAAGACAAGATTTATTTTTATATAGAAATTTAAGTCTAGTGTTTGCCTTTTTATGATGCTCAAAGAAATTATTTTACATCAGAAAAAAATGCATATAGCTAATCATTTAACACTTTCAGTTCCTTGATTTGATGGCCATTACATAGAATTGTAAAACGTGAAACATTTTTAGCTTTTGTTGCAGTCCAAATAAAATATCAAGGTAAATAGACAGTCTTTTAAGATATGAACCAAAGTACCCTCAATGAGTGCAATTGTTTATCTTCGATGTAAATGTACTTGTCACAATTCTCAATTCTGTACAAAACGGAATTCTGTATTAAACAGACATTGAAAATCATGAATGAATAGAGTATCAAATGTCATATCGTTGCACTATGCTTCGTTATGAATATAAGCGGCAGTGAATAAAAATCAAACACATGAGTGAAAAGGTGAAGATAACAAACAATGATCAATCTCAGAACTCTTATAAGGAATACAAAATAAAGATATCGGCAAATACGGAGCCCTAGATATACCATAGATGGGATCAGGTGCCCAGCAGAAGTAGATATCCCTTGTTGACCGGTCAGGCCCAGCACACCAACTATTCTAGAACATTTTTAGTTTATTTGCAATGACACTGGGATCATTATGAACATAGAATATATGTTATCAGCATATAAAATCAGTTCACAGTCATTGCCAATGCTTGTAGACCTATCACTGTAAGAACAGAAGGAGGTCTGAAATTCTCCCATGAAATACATCTACAATATATTGAATCTATTGAATTAACATTAGATGCTACATTGGTGATATAAACTTGCTGCTATCTACCAGATGGATCTAAAATAACTACTCAGTGGATATGATTTCTAAAAGCTCTAATTCGTCACACATGATTTTATAGTCAACAGTGTAAACAATTGTTTGCATGATTGATTGTATTTTGCTTAAGTTCCTCTCGAGAATCTTTCATTCATATGGAAGCGTGGGCGAATGGCTGCAAAATTTAGGCCAATGCCTGGCGCTTATGGCCTTTGAGCAGGGAGGGATCTTTATCGTGCCACACATGTTGTGATATATGGCCTTGGGTTTTGCGGTTAAATCTGAAGGACCGCTCCATTTAGTCTCCTCTTACAACAAGCAATTAATACTGAAGGACCTATTCTAACCCGGATCCCCACGGGGTTGTAACATCAACATCACCATACCAGTAAAAATATCTTCGGAGGTATTGGTTGTAATAAAAATCTAACATCTGTATCAATGGAGCATTTGTAGGCCTGAAACCTGATTGATAAGAATAAAATGAATTATTACTGTTCAAAAAATGTAATAGTTTTACAGGGACACATTTTCCTAGTATCTTTGACACTATGCATAGTGTACAAACAGGCCTATAATTGCCAACTTTCAGGTAACATCCCTAACTAGAAAAGGGTTTCGCCCTTGCAGTTCTAAATCCATCAATATAGTTTTAAGAATATATCTTCGACAGATCCTTCTTTCCCAACAGAAATGAAAAGAAAGAAACACCGCCGAAAATTTTAGTAAAACATGTACACTGAGGTTCTGTCGTCAGCTATGTTTACATCACCAGCAAGTGTATGTTCAGCTGGACTATAATTGACAGAAAAAGAACATGTTGGATGATTTTGGTTTTAATGGTCTATATTCAGGCACTGTAAAGTTTTTTCGTAAAAACATTCGCTGCAATAGACTATAAAATTGCCACGTTTTGGTATTGAAACTAGGTCCAGATAGATTATTTATAATTGAAATCCTGTATATAAAAACATGCCATTTTTACATCTTTATACAATATTTAGATGTAGAGAACATGTGAGGAAAATAATCATCGCGAACGCAACTGGATATTTATCGCGAATTTACAGTTAAAATAAAACAAAAAAGAATCAGACTTACTTCAGTCAAGCAGAACCAGGTATTGCTGTGAAATCCACGTCTCTATACCTTGCACATTCTAGTTATTGTCGTGGAGTTTACACTGTGCGGCCCGAAATTTGTACAATCTGTCTCAAAATGTTCCATACATGTCTGATTACACAGGTTCAATGCATCTCATTGAAACTTGTCATCAATACTTATAAACACATAGTGTATATCGTCATTTCTATTCTTAGATATCGAAAGGAAAGATACTTGAAACATGCGAAAGATGTTATTATTTTTATTATTATTACAAGGCATTTATATAGCGCATTATCTAACATTATAAATATTACTCTAAGCGCTTTACAACATACACAATTAATATATCGCCAAACATACATACAACATAGAGAAATTAAGAAAAGGACTACATGGGGTATTTTAAAACACAAATTATATTTAGTTACGCTAACTACAAAAAAGACTAATATAGCACACTAAAACACCACACACACACACATCGCATATATACATACACTTGCATACGTACACATACATACATACGGTTTTTTTTGTGGGTTTTTTTTAATATGACCGATACATGTAAAAAGAAATACACATAACTTAAAAGAACAATAATAGAAATGAGTTTTAAAAGTAATTCATGCATGGTAAAAGTGAGTTAAATATTTCCATTTATTATATGTTGAACACCTGAAGACATTCAACCTTCCAACAATTGTGGACATGTTTGGCATTTTTGATGTCAATGATGAGGACATCAAATTGTTGTTAGATTTAGTATTTTCCGGCCGGATCCCAGAAAATAGCAAACTGTCTGATATTCTGGAGAATATAAGGTAATGCAGTCCTCATATTTGGACGAGAACGTTTAATTTTGAAATCGTAACATTTCTAATACATTGATTACTAAATTCATATCTCATAAGGGAAAATGCGGAACGGCTTAACATCCTATATCCATTTGCTGAATCAAATATCAGAGTCGACAGAATTATCTTTGTTGTTTCTGCTTCAAACGAACGTCTGCCAGAGAACCTTATGACAGCTGTTCGCAATAACAGAATATCGGGACAAAGAGGTATAACTGAGTAGAACTTCGTTTTATAGAATTTTTTTCACATTTCAACTCAACACTTAAAAAAATACATCAATACTCAACAAATACATCAGAAAAATGTATTCTAACATATTCATAAACGGTTGAAAAATATCTAAAATGCCCATCCCGTTTAGAATTTCCTGACCTTGCTTTATGCCAATGTAAATAATTCCAGGTCACCATATACGTTTTTGATTTTATATAAAGAAAGTTAAACTTCCCCATGCAATATGCCACCTGAGCTACATATTTCCTAGTATTTGGCACTCATGTCAAATTTTACGTGTTACAAACGACTAAAATCCGTGCAATATTCCTTTTTAATGTGTTTCTCAGAAATAAACTTTTCAACATGTTACAGCATCACTACTCACGATAAATGAAAAACTAGACTTTCCGATATCATACACAGTAAATGAAAGAGGATATTATTCATATCCAGTGATCAGTCACTCAAAAAATAACGTTGTTAAACACCACTCGGATTCTACGAACAAATAGTCTAAAGTTGATATTAAATAGATGCTGGAGTTCCTTATTGACAATGTCTACGTATTCTTTGGTGATCAAGTCTTCGAAGAGGTCTTCGAGCACACTGTTGAAATTCTTACGGGGGTTGGGGGGGGGGGGGGGTGGTTAGAGCGTCGCGCTCAAAATCACAAGGCCTCTCACCTCTGGGTGCCATCAAATAATTGAAAAATTGTTGAGTGTGGCGGAAAGCTACAATCAATCAATCAACTCATGGGCAGGAAATTGACTGACCTGTTTTTATATTCTTACGCGGTAGAATTGACTGAATCACTTATGCACGATTAGAAATCTCTTGATGAGTTCTTCAACTCGATATTTAGATATATCAACGTTTTACCTATGGTATTGTCCGCTGTAAAATGGCTGAAATATTGCCAACTCGCTGTAAAACTCCAATTAATCAATCTATAGTATTGTGCAAAAAATCCGGATTTCATTTTAAAGTGATATATGTTAATGACAAGTAATTAAAAACATAGTTCACGCGAACAACATTGATCAGTTCAGAAGTTCAACAAACTTGAAGTTGATAGTCAGACAAACTCCCATGACTCTCTAAAAACTGTATAATTCGCTGAGGCGTACTGTCCACAAGACTTGTGATCCAAATCCATCCATACGTTCATGACTGTACCTTCCCAGTTTGCGATGGTACCTATCTGATTTTTTCTCAACACTGCCCTCCATGATCTGTCACACACTCTATATAGGATCTAAGTCGGAGGAAGAGACGGGCCATTCCATGACATGTGAATCAGTTCCGGGTAGTTGCTGCGGTGTGTGGTTGAACATCCTGTTGCAGAATGTAAGGCAGATCTTGTGTCACAATATTTTAAAGCGGATCTATTTCCATTCACAGAGACAAGTGGCGTTAATCCACATTGTCACAGCAGACGGGAATTTTTTTCTGACAAACTTTGTCCACCTTTTTCTCGAACATCTGTAAAATTGGAAACTACTTTCGTCTGTAAAAATCACGTTATCAAAATCGTCATTTTGGCCTCTCGTTTCCGTTGATGTTCTGTGGTTTTTAGTGGCACCTTTTGGTAGCACGGATTTGAAATAATTGCTTCGTTCCAAAGTCCATTTCATAATCCACAGTCGCTGAAGTTGATCAACTTCGTGCACGGCACATTCATGGTCGATTTGTCGTGCCAACCGCTGAGGATGATGTGCAGCAATTATTGCAGCTCGTCTGCTGTCATTCTCGTCAAAACATTTCTTCCAACCAGATCTCTGACTCTCTTCAAATTATCATACACGGTAGATCTCGGTATATTTGTTATTTCACACAATTCCTGTGCAGATGTAATGACTGATGTTATTCCATTTTCGTATAAATTAAGGAGACGTTTTCTTTTGTCAACTTCTATGATTGCTTTTATCCGGAAATATGTAGCCTGTTGAATGCGTCATCACATAACACCACATAGTACCAAAACTACCCTCTAAAATGATCCTAAATTACATAAAATCTATTTCTAACAAAAAAAATATGCATTTTAAACGCATACAAATTATTGCAGATTTTATTGCACAATACTATATTACCAGTTATCATTTTCATTCATGTGTCGATTCAATATATCCCAATGAACTTGAAATAAAAGACAACAAAAAATCTTCCATGTTTGCTTTGATAGTTTATTGAACATAGATGTTAACAGCAAACTAACAACTCAAAGTCATTTTCAACTTCCCATATTTATGCAACAATATTCAATTATCACGGGGCCTCCGTGGCCGAGTGGTTAGAGCATCGCGCTCAAAATCACAAGGCCTCTCAACTCTAGTCGGCGAGGGTTCGAATCTCGCTCGCGCCGATATATGTGAGATAGTTTGCCAATTTACTTTCGGAAGGTCGGTGGTCTCTTCCCGGGTACATTGTATCTGGGTTCTCTCCTCCACCAATAAAAACTGGACGCCACCAGATAACTGAAAAATTGTTGAGTGTGGCGGAAAACGACGATCAATCAATCATCACTGGCATTTGGTCTTTATATCTGTCAATGCTCTCTCTAGTGTAATATTTCCGTTGAAATATGTTGGTATATATATATATATATATATATATATATATATATATATATATATATTTCTGACAAGTCCTTGGAAAATTGAATTGGAGTCAAACAAGTCAGTTTACAGCTCCTCTTGCATTGAAATTATTGAAATGTGCACAAAATTAATTATCAGTCACAACACTGAGTTTGCTCACATATGTTATCACATGCAAAGTTGGTCATTTTTACTTTCAAACTATAGATAGGCTGGTTGCCCACCGCCTTTTTTAGTTTTTGTCGTGAATTGTAGTAAAAATATAACTTAACTGACGATTGGAAAGATCAAGCCTTACCCTCATACCAACTTGAGGATTTAGAGCTTTGGAATTTATTATTATTATCATTATTATTATATTGCTTGTCTAGATTTTTCAGGCAATATTGTGAAACCAGCCCCCCCCCCTCTTTTTGTAAATGATAATACTTGCCGATTATATCACATGCTTTTTGTGCTTTCGATTCCTCCTCCTCATCTCTAACCCTGGAAAGTGCATATTCGAAAACGTTTTGTCTAAAAAAAAAACTCGATTTAAGTAAACCTCGTTTTTATCATAAATGTTATGCAACCTGTTAACTTCTAGCATAATAATGAATTTGGTAGCATAAACTTTAATATACACTGTTTGTTAATACTATTTATGTGAAGCTAAGGAGCGCAATGGTAGGCGCGCCCCCAACTTTCGGTGTAAAGGGAGTAACTGTAAAAATGTAGATCATTGCTAGGCCTTTCTGTACACACTGATTTTGACTACAGGTTTTCAAGAGATAGGGCTCATAGGTGGTGTGACAGGGGATGCTTACTCCTCTTAGGCACCTGATCCCACCTCTGGTATCTCCAAAGGTCCGTGTTTACCTGCTCCTAATTTTGTATTCTTTGTAGGAGTTATGAGAATGATTGCTGTTCGTAATCTTCACCTTTTCATTAAAAGACATATTCTAATATTCTAATAAGAAGACAAACTAATATTTTAATATATAATTTGTCTATTCTGTTCACAGAAATTCCTGTGTTTGGAGTTTTAACAAAAATTGATGATCCATTCACTTCAGAAGAAACTGAGTACAATGATTTCATTTCGCGTATCAAAACGAGCCTCGGAATTTTAGATATACATCTCCTAAGATGCACAAATTATTGTGATGTCAACCTCGGAGATATGAAGGATGAAACTAGAAACAACTTACCTGAAATTGATATACCTGTTCTTCAGGGTATGAAACAGGTAACAACCTACATATATTTTTTTCCTGCTAGAAAAATAAATCCAATTCATTTAAACAGTCTTTCATTGGGTTGTTTTATTATGTACAATTGATGGCTTAGTTCTTTCCTGTTAACGTCATCCATCGCGGGTTTGCCGTATTTACAATATTTACATAAAATTTATATCTGATAGATACTGTCAGCTTTAAATTGTATTCAGACAATATACTCGAATACAATGTCTATCATGCTACATAAATCTGATAGATTCAATCATTAATGATTTGTTAACATGTTAATGAATTGATTAGTTTTATTCTACATTTATATAGTGCTTAATCTAATTAAGACAATTACCCTAAAGCGTTTTACATGTAAGATAATAAAACAAAGAGCGACAAATGCATAAAAAAGGACATAACTTAATACTAAATTGACTTTAAAATGGAGTAGGCAAAACTATATGTGTTGTATGATTTTATTTTTAAATTAAAGCAACTGTTTACATAACTACCGAATTAAATATTAAATGCTTGTTTAAAAAGACTTGCATTAAGTTTATTTAAAAAATAAATGCTAAAGAACGAAGCGGAGTTCCAGTAGAAGGCAGTTCCACAGGCACAGGGTTGATGAAACCATCTTTCACCATACAGTTTAGTACTGGCACGAGGCTTTAGAAGGGATAACGAATCCGCAGAACGAAGTGGTCACTTGAACTAGTTCCTGGATGTATGCTGGAGCTGATCCATGTAGACCCTTGAAAGTATACAACAGGATTTTACATTTCGTTTGATATGTCACAGGTAACCGGTGAAGTGATATGAGAATCGTTGAAGTATGCTCATGTATATGTGAACGTGTCACTAGTCTGGCAACAGCGTTTTGAAGTTTCTGTAACTTCTGCAAGGATGCTGAATTAACACCATAATGAAGACAGAATGTAATTAGTGATGTAACAAGTGTCCATCTTGCATCCTCCGTTTTAAGAGATCTAAGTCTACCGATATTACGAAGTTGGAAAAAGCATCATTTAGTCAATGCACTTATGTGACACTCCATGCTAAGTGTGCTGGTGAAAAACACCCCACGAGTTTTGATACATGAAGCACTAGTAATGACAGATCCACCGAACTCCAGCTGATATCCTGAGAATTTACTTGCCTTACGTTTTGGGGCAAAGATGATAAGTTCCACCTTTTCCTGCTTTAGCTTGAGTATGTTGTATGTTTACCTAGAGTAATTCACATGTATCGAAACATCGTGGGCTTTAAGTTGTCGAATTCAAATCACAATCGACTGAAAACAATATATTTAGGGCTCTACTCTGTCGCGGGACATCTGACATTCGAAACATTTCATTAGATGCACTTTGCTACATAATGAACACAATCCCATTTTCCAAACACTGTATACGATTTATCCTTTTTTGTCGCCAACTCCCTGTATATATGTAGCAATATTACATTGTAACCTGCATATGGTGTTGATGTCTCTCAACTGAATCCGGCCACGGCGTTATGTGAGCAAGTTTGCCAGTTTACTTGCGGAAGGTCGGTGGTCTCTTCCCAGGTACATTTTATCTGGGTTCTTTCCTCCACCAACAAAAAACTGGACGCCACCAGATAACTTAAAAATTGTTGAGTGTGGCGGAAAGCAATAAATAATCAATCAATCAATCAACTGAATCCATGCACAAGAGCATGTTCTGCGTATGACCAGTTTTTAAATTGAAGCAGGCTACTGAGAAAGAAGTTAGTGTCGCAGTGATTTCTGTAGTCTTGTATAAAGTCAGCTTTTCACAAATTCTATGATCGTTTTAACGAACTAACTGCCATTATGTCGAATGATGCCTGTCGTGTTTCATACCACTTCTTAGGCCGTTCTTTACATATCAACTCTCACTATCGATTACTCCATTTTGATCAGGTAACGGAACAATCTGTTGTTAGAATCAGTGCGTGACGAACGACCCAACAATTCGTATGAAACACGTCAGGCAGCATTTGACCCAATGAATGGTTGTATTGGCAAACTAGATATATTTGTGTGTGTAGAATTTGTGAGATGCTGAAGTTAAACGAGACTTTTGAAACCCCTGTAATACCATCTTTTGTGTCAGTAGCCTGCATCGATTGAAAAACTGATCATATGCAGAACAAACTCTTGCTTATCGAATCTGTTGAGAGATGTAAATACTATATGCTGGTATTAATAGAATATTCCTATGTTAAAATGGGAAGTAGAGGATGGAGAAATCATCCTGTTTGTCATAAAGTTGAGCTGTACGTTTACAGTTAACATATTTTTAATAAAATATCTAAGTACGAAGGAGATGTGGAGGACTTTGTTGTGTTGTTTACTAAGTATTTTGAGTTCACTGGAATATATTGAAGCGACATATGAATGAAAATAATTATTGCTAATACATAAATTGGTGATGATATATTTAAATGTCAAGTTGAAGGCCACAGCAAGAGACCTTTCTTCACATGTAGAAGCTTTTGAATAAAGTATGTCGCATAAGAATATAAAAATAGGTCAGATAACGAAGGAAAACAATTCGTGCCCATGGGAATTCCAACAATTACTCCTCATAAATACCAGATCCCGGCCCTGGTATGTCCAGAGGTTCATGTTTGTCCAGTTCTAAACATTGCATTCTTGTTGAAATTTATGAAATAATTCACCATTTGTTATTTTCACTTTTTCTTGAAATTGAACAATGCTCGTTTTCTTCATCTCTTTGATATTAGTTTGAAGATTTGCATTGAATGCCACTTGATGTCCATAGAAGATCGTATGGCGCCTGTTTTGTAAATGCTTTTACAGAGCATTTTTGATGAACTCATGATGAATTGTTCTAGGAAAATTTGAAGATAATGAACAGTAACCAATCTCAAGGAAGTAAGGAATAGAAAGTTTAAAAAAGTCAAAACAGGTATGTATTGTATTCAAAATAAAAAATGTTTAAATCAAACACGAACCCCTGGACATATCGGGAGCCTCGGAGGTTGGTTGTATATTGTTTAATGTCCTGCTGGAGAAATTTTCACTCATATGGAGACGTACCATTGCCGGTGAAGGGCTGCAAATTCAAACCTCTGTGCGGCGCTTACTGCCTTTGAATAGGGGGATCGTTATCGTGTCACACCTACTGTGACATGATACTTCCTTTTTACGGCCTCATCCGAAGAACCACCCCATTTAATTGCCTCTTACGACAAGCAAGGGGTACTGAGGACCTAATCTAACCCGGATCCCTACTGGATGTGCGTAAGAGTTGACCGGTCACCAAATGATGATCGTAATAAAATGCGTTTAATATAATAAGTATAATAAGTATTAAATCGAACATTGCATTGTTTGAGGAAGTAGACTTTATTTATATAAGTAAATGATGAAAGACATATTTGCCTACTAAATAAATCATTCTGGGATTTTAATTTCCACGAGTTTTAAAAATCAACGTGAACATATAATTTGGATGATCTTATATTATGATATTTTCTGCAATTTAGATTTTGGACCCTTCTATCACAGTTGTTGAATACAAGAGAAGCACAACAAAACAAATGGATGTTGGTGGAATTCTTATGTTGTTTGCATTCGTGATTTTGGTGATGGCAATCATCAGAATGTTATGAATAAATGGAAGAAACAATCCATTTTTCATATAAATGGTGGAAACGCGGTGTGGATACTCAAACATATAAAAGAACTTTTAGTAAATTAGAAATCACATAGAGTAGAGTCTGTGTCTTAAAGCAATACAAGCTGTAACTGACGATATTTTTCAACTATAGAATTATGCACCAATTGACACCTATCGGTATAACTTATAAAATCCCCAAGATTTTAAGAAAAATTCAGCAAGGTTAACAAGGGAATATTGTTTGTGAAAATACCTACAATGAACGTTTTGTATAAACCGCCATTGCATCGTATACACGAATATGGGAACGATGATTGTCGAACATAATCGGTTTGCACTGAGACTGAGGTCATACAAAGACGAAGACTGAATTGAATAACTACACATTTCATTTGTTTTAAAATATTACAACGTGTCATGAATGACTTTAAGTATTACATGAAATTTTATTAATAAATTTGCTAAAATTTGGCATATTAAATTGTTTACAAATCTGACGCTTGCGCAGCACCTCTCTTTCGCATTTTTCCAAACTGGTGACTTCCAAGGTCAGTGCATATCGCCGATTAAGAGTAGGAATTACTATCGGGATGACAGGGATTCATGGATAGACATTTCTTGCTGATTTGATGGGTTTATTGCTTCAGATTCACACCGATTCTATGAAATTATATGTGTTCAATCCCAAATATATTATTATACTTGCTCTTTTATTTTTCAATTATTTACCGTCAGTTACACCTTGCATTGCTTTAAACAAAGTATATCATATGGCTTTGTTGTTGTTTACTTAATGTGTGTATTGTGTAAAGTTCTACATTTTCTTTCAAAATTTCTTTTTCATTTTTATTTCATTTTCACATATCGAGGTGTGAAAACGGGGAAATTTCTTATTTTGAGCCATAATCATGACAGCGATAATATAAACAAAATCAACTGAGGATAAAAGGATAAAGATATAGGGCTCACGATGATTGTGACAAGTTAACAGGGGATGCTTACTCCTGTTAGTCACCTCATTCCACTTCTGCTTTCAGTTCAGCGGTATGTGTTTGCCTTACTATTAATTTTGCATTTCTATATAATTTAAGACATTGATAACTGTTCATCAATATTGATATTATTGAGCATTTTCACATACATCTGATAAGTATCTGTGCGATAGGAGATATCCATCATGTGTTCAGATATGTCATTGGAAAATTGTTATTCTCAATATGTTTCATATTTACCTATGCGATGACGCATTCTTCATGGCGTGGGCTGTATAATGTAAAATAGTGGAGTTAAATGTTTCTAAGCATTAAGCAATCAGATTACAAGCAGGAGTAAATGCATCAGTCAATCAACTTTAGGCAAAGATATATATACAGTGAAACTACTATATCCCCGAGAGGTCCAGCGGCCCACTCACTTCCCTGACAGGGTTTTATGTGTGTGTGTGTGTGTGTGTGTGTGTGTGTGTGTGTGTGTGTGTGTGTGTGTAAAATTTATACATAGTATCCCGGTTACTTTATATATATTGTAGTGTCCTTGTGACGTTTGCATAAAGTGACTTTGAGCTCTGATGTCTCTAATTTTGCATGGGGTTGGTAGTTGTAAGCTGTGACGGAAATCAGAATTGTTCATTAGCTATCCAGTCTACAGCTACCGATGTATGTGCTAATCATTAAATAAGTCTAATTTGCAAATACAAACTATCATTGGGTCAATTTCTGTATAACGTTTTTCATACGTATTAGGTCGTTCCTCACACACTGAATTTTACTATGAATTACTTAGTTTACCTTATCAAGATATAGGGTTCACGGTGGGTGTGACCGATCGCAGAAAATACTTACTCCTCCTAGACACCCGATCCTACCTCTGGTATGAAAAGGTTAAGATAACTAACAGTATTCAATCTCGTAATTCCCATAGAAAATACAAATCAGAGGGATGGGCAGACATGGACCCCTGGTCATACCAGAGGTGGGATCAGGTGCCTAGGAGAAGTAAGCATCCACTGTCGACCGGTCACACCCGCCGTGAGCCCTATATTCCGATCAGGGAAACGGAGCAATCTGTAGTCAGATTCAGTGTGCCAAGGACAATTGGGATGAAACACATCAGACAGCATTTGACCTAATGGTAAGTTGTACTGGCAAACTAGATCGTTATAACGATCATAAAATTTGCGAAATGCTGACTTTAGACAAGACCGTACAAACCCCTGTAACATCAACGTCTTTGTCAGTAGCCCGTCTCGATTTAAAAATTGATCATAAGCAGAACAAGCTCTTGCGTGTCGAATCAGTTGGAAGATATAAACACCATATGCAGGTGATGATGGAATATTGCCACATAAATAAGGGAACTTGACGATGGAGAAATTGAAATCATCCCTTTTGTCATAAAGTTAAGTGATTAGTTTGCCGCCGGCATCTATTTTCAGTAAAATATCTAAGTACGAAACAGAAGTGGAAGAATCTGTGGTGTCTGTTATTTCAAGCTCACTGGGATATATCGAATCGAAATATGAATGAAAATGATAATTGTTAATAGACAAAACGTCGTTGATATATCTAAATGTCAAATTGAAGGCCACAGCAAGAGATTTTTTCTTCTCGTGTAGAAGCTTTTGAATGAATTCTGTTTCATAAAAATATAAAACAGGTCACCTAACAAAGGAGCACAATTCCAGCCCATGGGAATTTCAACAGACTGTTGGAAGACCCGATCAGCAAAGACTACGAAGATATTGTCAATGTCGAACTCTAGCATCTTTTTAATATCAACCTCAGAGTACTTGTGCAACAAAATACTTTTTGGGATGACCGATCACTAGATATGAATACTTCGTTTTACCATTTTTGTTGATGAAGCAACTGCTTATGATGTCAAAATGTCTAGTCGTTAATTTATCGTGAGGTATGGTCGTGTAAAGTGTTGTAAAATCATACGTTTTAATGTTGTTAATTTGAGAAAAGTTTCGTTATTTCAAATTCATTCAAAGTTCTTTAGAATTTTTAAGAATCCACATTTGATTTACACCACTTCTGGCATATGTAGTGGCTCAGTACGTTTGAAGTTTCTCCTTCACAGCAGTTAATATTTTCGTGAGGAGCAGAGATTGGGGCTTGGTAGAACATTTACTTGATCCAGCAATGTATCTGTTTGTAAGGGTTTTTGTGGAGCATAGGTACGTTAACTCATATTCATGCGCTCTATTGACTGGGATATTAGATATATTTAAACTGAAACAAGGATTTCATCTTTTGATGGGACAGTTGAAGTGTAAGTGCGATTACTAAATGTTGAATAAAGTTCGTTTAGAGTGCCGTTGTAATAATGAGCCTTACAAACAAATACAATGTTGTTACAAGCTCAATTGATCCTTCACCAAACAGATCAAGGCTGTAAATAGCTCCATGAATAGGAATATAGCCTTAAACGATGTCAGAAGTTTCACCATTTGAAATATGAGGAAATATAAAGAAGCGAAGGATTTAAAGTGCCGCTAAATATTTATGGTTCATCCATAACTTACGTTGTTGTCCAGACAATACGTGTTTCTGTACCTACATGTTGAAGAACGGAGTATCAATACCATACTTTCATTACAGGAATTATGTGTGTGGCGATAACATCAGCGTTGATATCTCTTTCACTATCTATTCTTAGAAATGTTTCTCCTCCAGAAGCGGATGAGGTAACTACGAATGATTACGTGAGTCAAATCTTATTTTTGGATGAGAGATACCAGTGGGACTAAGTTCACTGGGGATCATCTCCATTTTGAATCAATGTAAATTCGTTGTTTCTAAGTACGATATTCTGAAAAGGTATTCATGGAAGACCATATATCGAGCGACAACCACCTTTTCATACTGGGCATAGTGTCAGCAGGTATTGTATCATTATTGTTTATATTTCTGGGAGAACATATGTCGAGCGACAAGTATCCTCGGGGACAGAGTGTCCACCAACAGAGATACATATCCGATAGTTAAATGAAAATGTAACTGTCTGCAAAACTTCATGAACTTCATTTTAATATCAACGCCAGGGTATCTGTAAGTTGTTTTAAAATAACTCATGATAAAGTAATATTTCTCATGATTGATCACAAGATACAAATGTTTCCACGCTCCATTTTATTGAATGATTTTCAAAATAGGATTTGCATCGCCGTAATAAAAAATGAAAGGAGAGAAGTCAGACGCATTATTACTAGATTCATAGGACTTGATATGCCTAGAAGGAACGTCACATCTTTCTAAAGCACTTAAAGCATGCTGATAAAGGATTGATTGATTAAATTTTGTTTAACGTCCCGCTCGAGAATCTTTCACTCATATGGAGACATCACCATTACCTGTGAAGGGCTGCAAATTTAGGCCTATGCTCGGCGCTTATGGCCTTTGAGCAGGAAAGGATCTTTTACGTGCCACACCTGCTGTGACACAGGGTCTCAGGTTTTGCGGTCTCATCCGAAGGACCGCCCCATTTAGTCGCCTATTACGACAAGCCCGTGGGGATCCGGGTTGTTAGAATAGATCCTCTCTACCCCTTGCTGATAAAGGAAGATGAACCAATCAAACTGTGAAAGTGAAATTAAATTATTGTAATCTACATTTGTTTTTTTACAAGGCATTTAATTATAATGAAATTTATTAAATTATGGAATATGGTTTTGCACAAATGTTTGATTTAGCCACATCTATATACGTGTATTTGCGAAATCGATGTTCTTCATTATTGTTCTCCTGTGTATCAGTTCTATTTAATTGAAAAAGTTAATCTAATCCAAGCAAAAAGTAAAAATAATTACGTATATCTATCTATCTATCTATCTATCTATCTATTATATATATATATATATATATATATATATATATATATATAATAGATAGATTGATACAGAGGTCGATACAGAGATAGATAGAGAGAGATTGTTGTTTTCCGTCACAATCCATAATTTTTTCAGTTATCTGGTGGCGTCCAGTTTTTCTTGATGGAAGAGATAACCCAGGTACAATGTACCCGGGAAGAGACCACCGACCTTCCGAAAATAAATCTGACAAAATTTGTCACATATATCGATACGAGAATCGACTAGAAGGTGAGAAGCCTTTTGATTTTTAGCGCAGTGCTCTAACCTCTCGGCCACCGAGGCCCTCATATATATATATATATATATATATATATATATATATATATATATATAACGGCCTAACAATTGGTATGAAACACGTCAGACAGCATTTAAATATATGAACGTTCATGACTGCATTTATATCTCTGTCTATTTTGAAACCCATCACAATCACGTTATTTCCTTGTGAACTAGTCATACATTTTACATTGTAATTGTTGTCTCTGCATCCTTATGGAAATGATGTGATCAGAATCTTGACCAAGGGATCTTTTTGTTGTCTACGAAAAGAGGTACTTAAAGTTGGGCTGCTGGTATGATGGATTTTTTCCTCTAGAATTCTGAACCTCATAGACAAGATGAAATGATCTAGAAAATTGCATTGTTTATGGAGAAGTTGATAACCATCATCATTGATTTGTAATCACATAACATATAAAGAAATACTGACTCCTGGACATACCAAAGGAGGGATCAGGTTCCTAGGAGGAGTAAGCATCCCCTGTCGACCGGTCACACCCGCCTTGGTCCCTATGTCTCGGTCCATTGTGTACGTTACATTACTTGGACTATATAGTATACCTGCAGAATGGGTGTACATAGTTTATTTAAAGAAATATGATTTTATCAAATCGACCTACCGATAGCACGGGTTTCATGAATATTTCCCCTTAACAAGAACTCGTACTCCGACAATGTGTAACCTAGCAATTTTTTGCTCTCAGTATAATTTTTAATTTTGCGCCTTTTAAAAACAAGTATCGGTGTTGCTTCCCTCGGCGGGAGGGACAGTCCCCTGCTGCATTTACAAGTTTTTTGGCGCATCAAAGGGAAGCCATGCGTCGGCTTCTAATTCTTGCTTACAAGATGTAAATACTAAATGGAATAAATATTATGGATATGGAGTTACACATGCTCTTTATTAGGTTATAATGATATTCTTATTTCAATTATCACGTCACATTTTTTCCGGATTGTTATCAAAACTTAGCTTTTAATGCCGTGGCTGTATATCCGTGTTTTTTTCTGTTTCAGAAAGTTTGACACCATGATATGCTTTTCTAATGGATGTATATTATTTTCAATGGCAGCCTTAGGTCTCCTTTCACACTTTTACACATATCTATGGAAATCAGGAATTACCTACGATTATAAACAAGAGAAGAATGTGTCAAAGGAAAATATTCACAACTCGACAATCAACACGAATCCGGATGACGTTCTATTGCTGAGGACAGAGAGGTGCGTTCACAACTGGGTAAATGTGTCCATGATATAAGAGATTACAAATTCAAACTTCATAATTATGCCCAACGTATGATGGTGCTGGAAGATGCTAATAAAAAATGTTTGAAATCAATGCAACACAGAGAAGGGAATGTTGGAATATTGGAGAAGAATCTACTTGCTCTTCAGGGAAATGTCACTTTGATTGCGAATAATGCACCGCAAGACAATTCGAAAATAAACCTCCTAGAAAAGTCAAGCAAAGAAAATACAGCTGGCATCAGGACAATGGTAGAAAATATAACACAACACCGTGAAACTATTGGCCTTCTAGAAAAGTCAAGTAAGGAAAATACTGACGACATAATGAAATTAAACGAATTTGTAACGCAACATGAAAACCATATAGATTTTCTAAAAACAGGCCAACAAGGGATTGATAATGGCATTGACAGAGGTAGGAAGATTCACGCTTATTCTCAAACATAATGTACATATAAAATGGTTTTTTTTCTTCTGATTTTCACAATTTGTGACAATTGTATACCCAAAGATGATAAGTTATTGATTAAAATATAGGTAACTGTGCCCGCCTAAGGTTGTTGTGTTGTAAAGCGGATCGAACTTGGGAGGTTTACTTCCACACAACCATCGAGAATGGACAGTTTCACCAATATTTGGTTGATTACTTTAATACATATTTTTTCACATTCTACGCACTTCTAATTCTCAAAGCACCCATTTGGAAACAGTAAACACGACTATTTAAATAAATAGATTAGACAACAGATATAATTTATATAAAGACATTATCATTTTAAAACCAAAATTAATATTACAACTAACGTTACAATATATATCAAATTAACGTCAAATATTTCGTTAACGTATCACAAAATATCTTGATATGATGACTAAGTATTAATGTTGGTTAATATTCCTCTCAGAAAGATCATTTGTGCCCGAATTTATGCACATTCGAAATTATACCTTTTATGTCATATACTGCTGCAATGCAATAAGATATCCCTGCATCTAAAATCCCTACAGACTGTTCAAGCCCATCGTGATATTTTGAAATAAAAAGTTACAAAAGAAGTTTTAAGATTTTCATTTAGGATTATATATGTATGCAAATGCACCTGGTCGAAGTATCTCGGTTACTGTCTTCTATCCAATGTATTGATTGATTGATTGATTGATTATTTATTGCTTTCCGCCACACTCAACAATTTTTCAGTTATCTGGTGGCATCCAGTTTTTTGTTGGTGGAGGAGAGAACCCAGATACAATGTACCTGGGAAGAGACCACCGACCTTCCGCAAGTAAACTGGCAAACTTGCTCACATAACGCCGCGACCGAGAATCGAACACGCGCCGACAGAGGTGAGAGGCTTTGTGATTTTGAGCCCGATGCTCTAACCACTCGGCCACGGAGTCCCCATTCCTGTAATGAAAGTAATGTATTTTGCATGTAGATGTAATAGGAAACGTACGACGTACGTTGTCAAAAACAAAACTGTGGGAGGGAGACAAAACCTGTTTTTCTGTTTACAAATTTATGCAGAGATCAAATCAATATGTGCATCTGATAAAAGGTTTTCATTGTTTGACTGATTGAAAAAGCGACACTGTCGTGATATATATTCTTTCACTTCACAGTGGATGTCCTACTCCTCATCGTGATTGTCCTTCTTCTGATCTACATCATTTCTACCCGACAAAGCGATCATGTAGGACGTTTACTACAACATATTAATGTAAAATATCTAATGTAATGAATAAGAAAATGACCTATAAACCAATAATGGAGTTAAATACAAGGTATCATCTAATTTTCTAATCCAAAGGAAACAGGGCCGCAATGTCCAATTCGCAAACTTGCTTTAATCCAGTATGTTTGGAAACTTACAGAAAATTGGCAGACACCTTCCTTCACGAGTGTTACCAAGTTGTCCAAATTAACACTTCTGAAGACATACCTAAACTGCGTTTTAAGGTAATGTGATATACACTCGTTCATATCGGATCAGTGTTACGGCTTTATCTATTTCACTATACACTCATATTTTCATTCGCAGTGATTGAAGTTTTCGCAAAAATAAACCATTATCTAGAGAAAAAAAAAGGGGGGGGGGGCTATATTATCTACGTCGACAAAAACAGGTAAATCAAACATAAGCCATGGAAACTAGCCTCAGCGGAGGAAAATCATATGAAATATTCGAAATTATAGACAATTTATCAATCAGAATTTTTGTCCTTTTTACACAACGATACAATATCGCTCCTGTAGTCAACCCAAAATCTGGATCAAGAGAAAAATATTGGATGTTACTTAAGTTTTTTATAAGCCGTTCCTAGCAAGTGGGCTTTAAGTAATTTAGTACTGAAGAGTGAACTATATATAGAGAACAGTCCCTCAAACATTTTCGATCAATTTATTGATTGTCGTTAAAATATTAACCAATTAAGAGATGACAATTAACTGGTGATCATGACGTCTTTCTTTACAAGTATGCAAGAATGACGTCACATATTATATTTATGGCGTTTTAAAACATTGTTGGATAAGATGTAAGGGTACTTTTTGTTAGGAATGGCTCATTATTTTCCTCTTCAAGTACTTGCTGTATGTGTACTTATTTTTGCGTAGTTTAATTTTGGCGAAATCCAAGTTGATGCATTATTTCGCGTTTTCATGATTTAACGCTGTGAATAGAGACTTCATATTTAAGTTCAACCATCAATCAGTGATCTTGATTTACAGCGGAAGCTGCTCCAATTTGAATCACGCTAAATAAGTACAGGTGCAGTACTGCATCAAGCAAATGGCAGTATGAACTATCACGCCTCAAAACTGTTAATGACTGATACACCACAGAAAATAAGAGTTTAGAATGAGATAACTTGTTGAAGATGTTTATCAATCGTGCATAGTTATTAATTTGGATAAACAAGAAATTGGATAAACGTTTCTTTTAATTTTTTTTCATAAGTACACCAGTTGTAATTTATCGCCGACATACAAACTCCAGAGACATGGGGAACGGTCGTCTTTACTCGGACGAATTGACATCAACATATCATCATCCCATACTAAAGAAGCTGTCAGAGAGAGAAAACTTGTTTTCTTAGTATTGACAGAGAGTTTTCTGAATATTAAAGAAACCATCTTGAAAAACTTGCAAAAAAATCTAGAAAATTGTGTAATTTCCTATAAAATTATCTAAACATCATACGCAATTGGCTTAACAGATTAAAAAGAAATGAATACATATCAAGAAATGTCATTTGTTACTGATATCCATTTTTAAAAAATTGTAAATCATACCACCAAGGTCCTTCAAGATAAACAAGTGGAGGGTTAAAAAGTTCTTTCATACATAACATTTTGATGATCAGAATAGTATTAAAAAAAAAGCGCTTGAAGGGGAAAAAGTACAAAAACAAAAAACAAAACAAACACACACTATCAAAAATTAAAGTCAAAGTGCCATACTCTGTGTTTTAGGACATTACAATATATTATCAACTAAACCTACTCCAGTGTGATAGAGGTTCAAAGCGAGATACTTACGACTTACCTACGCTGAGGTACATAAGGAACGAAGATTCTTACAATTATAAAAGATTTGTACCAGAAAGTTAAATTACGTGTTAGGCCCTGCAATATCTACTGTAAGTTTTTCCAATATGCAGTTGGTTTACGGCAAGGCGAAGTTTTGTCACCAATGTTATCAATTTTTTTTTTAATTGAAGACCTTGAATTATATATGCAACAACAACTTGATTCTTCTATCGAATTTGGTGAAATGGTACATATATTGTTATTGGTTGCTGATAATATCGTAATTACAGGTTTTAAGAGAGAAAAAAAAAAGCCTTATGAACTGAAACTGAATATTGATTTATCACATAATTATTGTATCGACTGGAATTTCGAGGTTAATGTACACAAAACTAAAGTAATTCTATTTAGGGGGAAAGGCAACCTTCAACAAAATGAAAAGTTCACATATAATGGAATTCAACTAAATGTTGTAAATAATCTTAATTGTTTAGGGGTTATTTCAATTATACGGGAACTTTTACCCTTAACCAAGAACCTATTGTTGGAAAAGCTCTGAAGGCGTTGAACTTTTCCTTATATAATTGTAATAGGTTGAAACTATATCCGAAGTTGCTTTGCCAGCTTTGACTCTTTTGAAGGTTCTACATGAGGGTATGCCTCAGAAATTTAGGGTTAAATTAAATCTAAAGAAATATATTGAAAACTAGAAATAGTACCTGTACAACTGGTGTGTATGGAGAACTATCGTTTTGTTAAAATTCTTTAAAAGTATTGGTTTAAGATTCGTAATACGGATAGTACTGGATTACAATGCATGATGCGGCATACAATGATTGTATTAATAAGAAAAATTGAGAGTTTAATGTTAAACGAATGCTAAAGGAATATGGATTTTCACATGTATGGGAATTTCCTTTATCTGTAAATTATAATGTCTTTATAAAAATATTTAAGGAACGGGTCGCCGATTGATCTTTTACAAGTTTGGTATACAGTCAAAGAAAATAGTTCTGTTTTACAGTGATGTAATTTTGTTCACAAATTTTGGATACGAAGAATATTTACATATATTGACGGCACAGTCGTACTCTCCAGTATGTAAAATGCGACGTCTGTCAGCCTTCTTTAAAACTTAAAACTGGTCGATATTCTTGTAACAGAACATCATGGAATGAAAGGTTTTGTGAACTGTGTAATGATAAAGATACAGAGGACGAATATAATTTTATATCGATATGTCCTCGTTACCATGTCCTAAACAAAATATATTGATAGTTACGACTGCAAGAGGCCAAGTGTTTTAAACTTGTACAACTATTCAAGTCAATTAATAAGAATGAATTATTTAATTTATCAAACGTTATAATACAAGCTTTGTACAGTACAAACAGATTTATGTAAACAGTCCGAGTTCATCCTCCTGTATAGTTATGAATTAACATCTGTAAGACTTTCCCACATGAATCTATTATTTTGTTTGTTATATATAAACATGGTGTACCCTGTGTAAGTCAACAAAATATATTCTGTTCTGTTCTGATGTTAATCGAGGCTCTAACTTATTGGAGAACGCTAAATCTTGCTTGATCATTCACATTTAAATTCCTCGCTGCTACTGGGGCAAGCCTTTGACACTTCACAACAAACTGTGACAACTTGATTGGAAACAATCTTGAAGGGACATATACACTTGAGATATAACGAATTCTTTATTACGATGCAATAAAAACAAAGCAGATCGTAAAATTGTAGGTAGGTCAACACCCACCCACCCCCCCAAAAAAAAACACCAAAAAAAACAAAAAACAAAAAAACGTTGAATCCCAGTAGTTATGCTAAAATATAAAAACATTTTCACTTTATTTCATGTACTAATTTTATCTGAATACAAATAGAAACATCTTCCATTTAACAAATACATTTTACTCTAAGCAACCTGCTAATTTCAGAAATATGTAGCATTGATCTTGTATATTTAATAAACATCTGAATAAATAAAAACACTAGATATTTTCTTGGCAGCTCTACTATATCAAGATCTGTGAATAGTACTCCATGAAAAATGGCACAACATACTGATACTTCACAGGACTAGACTTCTACGGTTAAACACAGACTGTGTACAACAAAACATAATAAAAATCTACAATTTACAAAGTGTGACCTGATATAAAATACACACCCCCACCTTTCCCACACACCTAATATACGATACATAACCCACCCACTCCTCCCAGAAACCAACTTTTTACCCACAAAATTTTCACGTCTCAAGGAAATAGTTCAAATATAATAAAAGGAGAACACACAGTTCTCTCTGATTATTGCATCGTCTTCCACTGTCTGCTGTCGTATTCTCAGTGTGGCTACTATCAGATCTTTACAGTCTACAGAGATATTCACAAATCTATTCCAGACACCGTCAACTGGTGTTGAGAGTTTCGAGCTGAAAAATAAAACAAATCATCCATAGTAGTTTAGTTTTGAAGATAATGATTGATTATTTATTGTTTTTCGTCACACTCAACAATTTTTCAGTTATCTGGTGGCGTCCAGTTTTTATTGGTGGGGGAGAAAACCCAGATATAATGTACCCGGGAAGAGACCACCGACCTTCCGAAAGTAAATTGGCAAACTTTCTCAAATACATCGGCGCGAGCGAGAATCGAACTTGCGCTGACTAGAGGTGAGAGGCCTTGTGATTTTGAGCGCAATGCTCTAACCATTCGGCCACGGAGGCCACTGAAGATGATGAAAATAATTGATAATACTATCATGAATACAAAAATAATAATAATAATAATAAATAATAATAAAAAACAAAAAAATAACACAAAAAACAAAAAACAAAACAAAAAAAAACAACAAAAAAACAACTCTCCTATGTGTAAGTGCCTGAAACAGATAATTCTTATTTATTAAATGTTTGTTTACTTAGGATTGTAAATGGCTTTGTTATCAGCAGAAATGTAATGTAATGTAACTTTGTCTGAGTGGATCAAAAGTATTCGAAAATTGTTAAAATCCCGCATTCACTATTTGATGGGGAAAATGCGCACTGTTTATTCTTCTGCTTTTAAGAAAGCAGAAGTGACGAATGAGTTACGTAGACTACATGAAAACTTTGTGCTAGTCCCAGCGGATAAAGCAAGTAACAATATTGTCTTTGTTTGTAAAAGTTACTATTATAAATGTCTTTTAAATGAACTGGGATTTACTTCAACATCTGGGAATCCTACTTATACTCGAAGCAATCTTACAAAGGATGAAATTCCTCATAATCATCTTTCAGTTTTAAATACTTTTGACATTCCTAAGAATCAGGATCAGTTTGAATTACCATACCTTTATTGGATTCCGAAATTACATAAAAATCCTTACAAACAAAGATACATTGCTGGTTCCAGTTAGTGCTCTACCAAGGCTTTATCTTTATTACTAACTAAACTGCTAACAGCTATTAAAGATTCACTTCAGAGATACTGTTCCACTACATATTCAAGAAGTGGTGTCAATCAGATGTGGATTCTCAAAAACTCTAAGGAACTTTTGGAAAATCTAAAGTCTCAGGATTTTCCTAAAATTGACAGCATCAAAACGTATGATTTCTCCACACTTTATACAACAATTCCTCACGATAAATTAAAATCGACTTTTTCAGATAATAGATAATTGCTTTTTGAACAAAAATGGCACTCGAAAATACAAATTTCTAGTGATTGGAAAACAATATGTACCATATTTTGTCAGACACGCACTCCGATAGCCCGCACAAGTACTCTGAAGCAGACATTAAGAGTATGCTTGGCTTTCTTGTAGGTAACATTTACGTAGTGTTTGGAGACCAAGTCTTCCAACAATCCATTGGCATTCCCATAAGCACTAATTGTGCTCCCTTATTGGTAGACTTATTTTTATATTCTTATGAAACGGAATTTGTTCAGAAACTATTACAGGATAAAAACAAAAAACTTGCCGTGTCCTTCAACCATACATATAGATATATCGATGACGTCTTATCAATCAACAATCATAATTTTCATAATTATGTCCATTTGATATATCCCGATGAACTCGAAATAAAGGACACTACAGAATCTGATGTGTCTGCTTCATATTTGGATATTTTATTTAATATTGACTCTAATGGCAGACTGACAACTACATTATATGACAAGCGTAATGACTTCAACTTTGCAATCATCAATTTTCCATATCTATGTAGTAATATACCACTTTCGCCTGCTTATGGTGTGTATATCTCCCAGTTGATTCGATACGCGAGAGCATGCAATGCGTATGAGAATTTTTGAAAGCGAGGTCAACTACTGACAAAAAAATTGGCGTTGCAGGGTTATAACGAATCTCGTTTGAAGTCATCATTTCGCAAATTTTACGGTCGCTATAATGACCTTGTTTGCGATTACAAAGTGTCTCTGGGACATATGTTGAATGATTTGTTTCATACCCTTTGTTAGACTGTCATTTTTCATACTAACTTTGACTACGGATAATCCCGTTTACCTAATTTCCACTAAAGGCTCACGGCGGGTGTGATCGGTCAGCAGAGAATGCTTACTCCTCCATGGCACCTGATCCTACCTTCGCTTTGTCGGAGGTCCGTGTTGCCCTACACTCGAACATGTATATATCTTAGGGATTTACGATGACGATTTACACATTGTTTACTTCGCCATTCGATATATATACATGTACATGTAGCTTGTTACTACAGTACACAGAATCTGCAATGTCTTTCAATATCTTACTCTACAGAGGTGCTGATTTAGAAGTCGGGGATTCAGCGGAACATATCCTAATGTGCATCATACAAAGAAAAAAATCGCACGGTATTCTTCAAGCTCACCATTACAAGGAAACAAATCACATTCTATTCTTGAAGCTCATGAATGGCTTTTACCTCTTAGTTTTTTGGCACAGGATTAAAGAATTTAGCTGCAGTTTGATGTATTTAGCACTGCTACAGAAATAATGGTTGTAAATCTGGTACGTATTTAGCACTGCTACAGAAATAATGGTTGTAAATCTGGTACGTATTTAGCACTGCTACAGAAATAATGGTTGTAAATCTGGTATGTATTTAGCACTGCTACAGAAACAATGGTTGTAAATCTGGTATGTATTTAGCATTTCTACAGAAACAATGGTTGTAATTCTTTAAAATGAAACCTCTCACTGCACTCAATATGCAGACATTGAGCTGAGCTATAATCAATAGTTTGTTGTTTTACATCTCATTCCAGAAATGTTCATTCATGTAGTAATCGAGGCCGTAGCAGTGAGAATTCTCTTATCCTTTCAATATCTACTCTAACGGGACCTCCTTCTTTGAGATCATTTCCTGATATCCCCACTTTCACTTCCAATGTTTGGCTCTTTGGTGTCAGGATCACACACTACCTAAGTTAACGTGTTAAGATTTAGTAGTGATGTCAGGATCGAGAATTGATCTCTGGTTTCCTAGTCTCCTGGTTCTGAAGCAAGAACACTAACCACCATGTTACCATGGTTATTAAAGTAAAGAGTTATACACAGTACTCTTTCATATGTATTACTACAGATTTAAAACTGTAACGGAAAATTTCTGACAAAACATATTTTCATTATGTTTATTTGAAACTATCACTGATCTCAAAGAGTTATATGATTTAAAGGACATACAGACTGACATACCTAGTATACAAGGTGTCAGCACGTAACCATCACAAGTACAGTACTTCAAACTTCAACTCACAGCCAGCGGTCAAGAGGATCAGAATAAATATTTACACTTTTAATGTATTCAGTGTCAAATTAATTAGGCCTAACAAATATTGTTTGGTAGGTAATAATAGGAAACTGAAATCAATGTAGAATATAAAAGTATACGAGTTTTGCCCTTCCTGACAACAATCATGGCTAGTCTCTGACAGAATATCTATGATATAAGGAAGCTTCTATGCAAATCATGGTTTTTCCACCGATTCCTGAGAAAATTGTTTGAAACATTTCCACTATACTTTTACGTTTTGTTTGTCATCTCCCCATGGAAGGGGGGGGGGGGGGGGGGGGGGGGGGCGGGGAATTGTCCTTCATAACAAGTTTAAATCCTTTAATCCAGGAATGCTTTGTATCAGGTTTAGTTGATATTGGCAGTGGTTTTCGAGGACAAGTCAAAAATTAAATACGAAAAGTTTACAGGTGACAGTAGACACACAAACGGTTGAAGAACAATTTTTAATCAGAAAATTTCCCCTGCATTTTGCCTCTTACTGAGAAAAGTAAGTTATGAATTCTTCCCCCCAGTTTCTACATTGACTGTACCTTCAAAATATGTAGTGTCTTCATCGTCATCAGGCTGGGGGACAAATGGGGGCTCCGTCTCCAGCAGACACTCCCAGTTCACACCATCAAAGAAGACCAGCTTCTGCACCTCTGTCACGAAATTATCACTGACAGTCAACAACAAAAATAGCACAAGCAAATCACCAACCACAGCTGACAGAGAAATCACCAACCACAGCTGACAGAGAAATCATCAACCACAGCTGACAGAGAAATCATCAAGGACAGTCAACTGAGAAATTACCAAACTATTTCTATACTCTATAATGAATAAAGTCAACAGGTAAATTACATACTGTAAACACTGACATAGACATCACTGTGAGAGTGGACATTCTAGTTTATAAGTATACTGACTTTAAGTTGTTCTTACCAATAAGCTCAGTAAGAGTTATTTAGTTTGAAATAACTGACCTCACTGTTGACCTACTGACCTCTGTCCCTGGGTCGATCTGTTGGCTCCATTGTTAGGAGAGTGTCAATGGCTGATTTTGCAGCCTCAGATAATGGCTCTTCATCATCTCCTGGCCAAGGAATATCTAAAACAGATACTTCCTTATCACAATAATTATAAAATATTTACAACAGATTGTTCCTGATCAGTATGACTATACACTATCAACAGTATAATTATAGAATATTTAGAGCAGATACTTCCTGATCAGTATAATCAATAGATACTTCCTTATTAGTATAATTAACAGATACTTCCTGATCAGCAAAATTAGTAAATTTAGTATAATTAACAGATACTTCCTGATCAGTATAATTAAGATACTTCCTGATCACAAAAAAACTAAATATTTATAAGGACTGCCCCATTTAGTCGCCTCTTACGATAAGCAAGGGGTACTGAGGAGGATCTATTCTAACAACCCGGATCCCCATGGGGATATTCATGGATGGATTTATTGTGAAACTGATTTTTGTGTCGCAAGATATCATTAAATACTTACAAAAAAATCTACTCAAATTTGGTTTTTATTTATAACTAGAGTCTCATAATTTCATCAAGACTTCTTATTTCAGATCATCAGAAATAGATAAATACTAAATTGGTGAAATTGCGCAATGTCACAGTTCGGTTGCTATTCCAAGAAGAAAAAAGACTAAATCCAGTTTTGTTTTCGGTAATCACGATCCTGATTTTCTATTAAGCAAAATGAAAGTAGCATGTGCATCACAAAGAAAATAACAGGTTGGTTCGCGAATAAACCCATGCTAGGTAGCATTCATTGGTAATTGAATTTTCTTCAGAATTCCTATAACCTGTCTACATATTACGTTAAACTTTTGAATTGTTAGGCATTATTGAAGAAAGAGAGTTAATACAATATAATTGTTACATCATACATGAACAGAAGACATAACTTCTGTAAACAAGTAGTCTCACTCTGAAGCAGTGATACTCTTTTCCGCATTTTTCGTCTGCAATTTGAAGTTATTGATTATAGCCTTTGTAAAGTAACTAGTCTTGAGGGGATATTATCTAGCAAGAGGAGGGTACATGTATGAACTTGTTAGGATAAGCAACTTCAGCCCAAGCTCTACTCTTTATTCCTTTCTATGTAAATAAACACAGTTTGCAGACATTTTACAAGTGATTTTAATGCCTAAAAATTAAAAAGAAGGAAATGTCTCCTGTGGCACTCAAACATTTCTTCTCTTACATTCTCCAATTTATCTGCCCTCTAAATTTATTGAGAACCCTAATGTATATGGTATTGCACTCAACACCTTTGTGGCCTTTTAGGCCTTTGATATTTTACTTAAAAATAGTCTGATTCAACGTCAGAATTGTAGAATTGATCACTTAAAATGAAAGTAATGGTAAGAATTGTTTGGAGACAATGATAGAGTAGACTAAGTAGTTGTTTTGTGGGACAATGTTAGAGTACAGTAAGCAGTTGCTACAAACCTCTGTTGAGGATGTTTTGGAACACTAATTCTGGAGTCTGGTCATTAAACGGTGGAACTCCTGTCAGGAATTCGAAAAGACAGACACCCAAAGCCCACCAGTCTACTGCTGCATCTGTTAAGAAAAGAGAATAACTTAGAATAAATCATTCATAAAATGTTTCTTTTGGATAGAAAAAAAACAATATTGCACAAGAAAAAAGTCTGTTGGAATTACCATGGGCACAAATTGTGCTCCTTTGTTAGTTGACATGTCTGTATATTTTTATGAAGCAGAATTCAACCAAAAGCTTCTACATGAGAAGAAAAAAATCTCTTGCTGTGGCCTTCAATTCAACATTTAGATATATCAATGTTTCACCTATTAACAATGATCATTTTCATTCAAATGTCAATTCAATATATCCTAGGAAACTTGAAATAAAAAACACCACAGAGTCTTCCACATCTTCTTTGTACTTAACAAAGAATCAAAATTTTTCTAACTTATTTCTGTCAAGGGAATCCTCGTATTACTTTTAGAAAGCATATAGATATGTTTACAAGAAATATCTGGGGTGGATTGAAACTATTTCATGAAAGGGAGCCCAACAGTCAATTAGCATTAGACTTCTTCTCCTGCATGTGGCTGGGGTATAATAGCTGAACCCTCCGACTCAGATGATAGATGGTATCACTTTCAGTCAACAACGTCAAAAACATAGGACGTCAAAACCTAAATAGCGATTGTTCCTTCATGAAGAAACCAGCATTAGAAGTGAAAGTTGCAGTCTTTGTAACCAGATCTTCCCACTAGTATTATTTGTTAAACAGAAATTTGTAACCATGGATTATGTTACTGCAGACAATTCAAAGCCTCACCAACATACATATATCATGTTTCTTGACATGCTGATTTCTTTAGTTTTGTATTTGACAGACTGGGCATCCAGATCCCTTTATTTGAAGATAAGGTTTTGTTTTGTTGCTTTATGTTTCACATCCTATTTTAGAATTTTTCTCTCATGTAGAGAAGTTACCAGCTTCAGGCAATTGTTTTTGCTGTAACTGCATGTGTATTCATTATTCAGGTGTGATGTGTGATATATATATATATATATATATATATATATATATATATATATATATATATATAAAATGATAAGCTTGAGTCAGACCTTCCTTAGTGACTGAACCTTTTAAATTCCCTCACTCAGGTAAACATTGAACACCTGGATGTCACATGATAACAGACTACCAGGAAAAACCAGCCAAACGAAAGTTGAACACAATGGCTGATGTACCTTCCTTATAAGCTGCATGAAGGAAAACAAACAAATACTGAAAACTGGTAAGTAGTGTTCACAATATATACTCAACAACATAAAAAAAAAAACACCGCTGAAATTATTTTTTTCTCTAAAATTAAAATATATTTTATCATAATTTCAATCGTCCCTATTAATGCACCATTTAATGTTTTTATCCTGTAAAATTTAAAGGTCATGTTCAATGAAGCACTTACAAACTCAAATATGTTTTAAACACCTTTTTTCACATGCAAAACATGCCAATTACGCTGAGTGAAAATTAAAACTTGTTTTCTGTGCCTCCTAACTCCATCTTCAGAAGGAAAGTCTGAAATTTCATTTTTGTTGACAAATTAATGCATTTTGATGCCACACTTAAGCACTAATGAGTGCAACCAAGCTGTAGGTATGCTTCATGCAGGCCTTTCCATTTGGAATGTTGCGAATCATTTCAATTGCCATCACAGTAACATTGTCCATCTTAATCAACATTTTCTTGCTACAAATTCCGTATCCGACAGGCAGAGACCAGGTGCACCAAGAGTTACCACCCCGCAGCAAGACTGCTTAATTAGACTTCAGCATCTTCTGAATCGTTTCCTTACAGCTCCACAGATTGCTAATGTAACCCCCGGACGCAACAGACAAAGAATCAGTAGCCAGACTGTTCACAGAAGGCTCCATGAAAATCGCCTAAATGCTCGTCGCCCATATAAGGGTCCTGTACTTACACAGCGTCATAAATGTCAACGGCTGGAATGGGCACGGCGTCACCTTCATTGGACATGTCAATGATGGGATGAAGTCCTGTTTTCAGATGAATCACATTTTCATCTGTCTAGAGTTGATGGTCATATGCGCATATGGAGAAAATGCAATGAAAGGCTCGCATCATGTTGTATACAAGACGTTGACCATTGGGGTGGCGGTAGTGTCATGATCTGGGCATCTATATCTTTCTGTCATCTCTCTGACTTGCATTTTTGTGACAATAACCTTAATGCTCAAAGATACAGGGATGACATTTTGGCAGCTCATGTTCAGCCCATGTTTCAAAACCACCAGGACTTCGGAGTTATTCAACAAGACAATGCTTGTCCCCACACTGCTAGACTCTCTGTGGATTTCTTGAACAATGCAAACATTCCAGTGATGCTGTGGCCTTCTTTATCGCATGACATGGCACCAGTAGAGCATGTTTGGGATGAGTTAGGACAAATGGACAATAACAGGCCCATTAAACTGACGACGATACCGGAACTTTGACACACTTTGACGAAAGAGTGGACCAACATGCCACAAGTCAAAATTCAAAACATCATTAGGTCAATGCGATACCGTTGCACAGCATGCATCAACGCAAGAGGCGGTCATACCAGGTATTAACTTTGTGACTTTGCGTTGTCGGTGTATCAACACTGTATATGACGTCTTGATTAGATGTTTTTGTGGCCTTGTTATTCTAAAACCAGTAAACAAATAAAAATTTTATGATATAAAATTATGAGATAAAATGAATAAATAAAAAATTGTTCGTTTTCTGTTTTATGGTGCATTTTTTACGTTGTTGAGTATGTATATGCTGTTTTGTGGGGTTAAGCCCATAGTGACAAACAACCCAATAAATCCCATACATTCTCACCAATAACCTCTGTAGGGCTGCTGTATGAATATGAATGGACATACCAAAAACTGTATCTCCCGAATCTGATTATTGGGGCATAATATACTTCTTGTCATAAAAGCATGAATTTTCTACTTATACATGAAATTGATGACAAGCAGGCATCACATTTGCCATTCGTTAAGAATGTACATTTAATACAGTCCTGACATTTATCAGTCTATCTTTTCACAGTGTGCCTCAAATGACAAGACAATTAAAATAGGACTAATAAGGAATAAATTACTCCAAACTGATTTATCCTATTTGTTGTTTTTATTATTATGTACACAAATGTGCGATGTAGAACAATCTATGAGCAATTAATTATACAAGTACTACTGATGTTTTCAGACCTTCATATCAAGTACTTTTTAATATTGTACAATAAAATCCAGATTTCATTTCAAATTTTTTGAAAATGTCCGAACTCTGACCACTTTTTCTAGTTTGTTTGTTGTTTTCCGGTACACTCAACAATTTTTCAGTTATCTGGTGGCATCCAGTTTTTTTATTAGTGGAGGAGAGAACCCAGATACAATGTACCGGGAAGAGACCACCGACCTTCAGAAAGTAAACTGGCAAACTTCCTCACATATATCAGCGCAAGCAAGAATCGAACCTGTGCCAACAAAAGCTTAGAGGCCTTGTGATTTTGAGTGAGATGCTCTAACCATTTGGCCATGTATATCTGAAAAACTAAAATGGATTGCATCTGTAAAAATCACATTGCAATAATTGTATTTTCTTGTATGACATGTCTGGGTTAGGATTAAGCTGTCATTTCTATTTATGATCAGCAGCCATTAGCAGAACCTTTTGAGACACAAATTCAGACTAACTGCTTCAAGCCAAACTTCGACCCACACTCAGTTCCCCAGTGGCCACTAAAGCAGACCCTCTCGCACACATTCACACAATATGCTGTACTGACCACAGGCAATTACATTGCTGGGTTCGAATTTACTATTGAAAGAGTACTCTTCTAATAGTACAATATAATTGCCTGTGGTGCTGACCATTGAGAATGAGGAGCAGCAATTTGTGCAGACTGTCTACTATCATTAACGGCCAAAAACATTTTTCCTGCCAGATCCTGTATGCCATCTCTTAAACTTCCCTTCAAAACATCTCTTCAGATTGTCCTACAAGGAAAATCTCGGCATATTTGTTTCACAAAATTTTTGAGCTGATGGCATGTTTGTTGTTTGTGCTGATGTGATAACTTTTGTATAAATTTAAAGAAAATCTGTCCCAGTATTTGTAATTTTACAGATTAATTAGGAATTTAATAAACTTTCAAAATAATCAAATTTCAAATTCATGCAGATAAACGAAGATTTTTTTTTACACAGTCCTATATGTTTTAACCAATTCCTCATTATAACATTATTTCGCTACATGGAAATTTTGTGAGTGTCTTGTGTAAACAACTAGAAATACAAATCAGGTTTATTCCAAATGAATATACCTATTAAAATATTTCCATCATTTTTAAAGATGTGACCAAAATCTGGAAATAAGAATGGCCACTACTACTAACTGGGCCCAGGAGCTCATCACCTGTGACCTACACTGTGTCAAGCCCGTCCAGCAATTCTGTAACAGCTGCCAAGTCAGTTTGTGTGCAGACTGCATCAACAAACACGTCAACAGCCTCAAGTCCATGAAGCATGACATCGTTCCCTTCACAAAACGCACAGTCCAGCTGGTGTTCCCTCAGTGTAAATCTCATTCCCATCAGAGATGTGAGGGCCACTGTCAACAGTGTGATGTCCCGGTCTGCTTCACATGTCTCCTGAGTTCACATAAAGGTCATGATGTTGAGGCCACTGTAGACATTATTGCCAGAAAGAGAGAAAATATTAACAGGGAAACAGAAGAAATTGAAAGCATCATTATCAATAAAATCAAGAAACGAGATATAGATGCTGAAGAGAAGATTTCCAAACCATGACCCACTTCTCTGATTTAGAGAAAGACGCCAAGCATCAAAGAAAAAAATGGCACATAGAGGTAGACAACATCTTTGACAAACTTGAATCACTGATTCAGATACTCCGAGATCAAGAAATCACAGACTTGAAATCATGCCAGTACCACCTTAGAAATCAGAAATCAAGCATGGACCAAACAGTTAAAAAAAATAGGGAGATCCTCGAGTCCAACAAAATGTCTGACATCAACAACTACAGATCCAAACTAACTGAATTCAGGAACACCCCACAAGTACCTGATTTAAAACTACCCTCTCTTAAAACAAACACAGAACAAGGGAGAGAACTCAGGGTAGAGTTAGAAGAATACAAAGCTAAACTGACACAGACAACACTGTCCAGCTTGACAGATGAAACCTCCATTTTAAAAGTTGGTGTGTTATTAAAAGCAGCTAAAGTAATAGCAAATATTCCAACCAATGTTAAACCCTTATATAGCATAGCCTGTGATAAAGCTTGGGTAAGTGGAAGAGACAAAATGCTACAATGTGTAGACATCCATGAAACTGTACATAACACTGTCACCAGTACATGTATAGACTTTCCTGATGAAATCACAGTGAACAGACAGGGAGAACTGATTTACAATGATGCTATCAATAGCACCGTGAACATTGTCAGACACGGGAACACAGAGACACTGATCACCACACCACAGGGCTGGCAACCATCAGGACTGTGCTGTACCAGATCTGGGGACATCCTGGTCAGTATGAGTACTAGTGATAATAGTGAGTATAAAATTGTCCGTTATCAGGGACAGAGAGCGACACAGGAAATAGATAAAGATGAACACGGCAATCCAATCTATCGGGGAGGGCACTGTGCAGTATATCTGACAGAGAACAACAATGGCGACGTCGTGGTCTCTGATCGTAATGACAGAGTAGTGGTAGTGGTGGACCGGAGAGGAAAAGTTCGATTCCGATACAACGAAAAGCCACCATGGGGTCAGAAACCATTCAGTCCCAGACAGCTAGTGACAGACTCCATGGGTCACATTATTGTGGCAGATCAATTAAATCACTGTCTACACATTCTAGACCAGAATGGACACTTCCTCAGATATGTGGACAGTTACCAATTATATAAACCATGTGGGCTGAGTGTGGACAGTGAGGGGAGGTTGTGGGTGGGGCAGTATAATTCTAGTGAAGTGAAAGTGATCCAATACATGAAATAAACATGATGGCATTTAAATTTTGTATGTTCCTGTCATACACATTGTACAATGTTCCCAAGGCAATCAGATTTGAGAATGTAAAATGAAAGACTAGATAGGTCTAGATACGAGGGCCAATTGATATGTTGTGAGCCTCATATGTAAGGGTTTGAATTTTGGTGAACACATTGCATTATTTTTCAACATAATCCCCTTCAGTATCTGTACACTTTTGCCAGTGATGTTTAGGGGCCTCATTATCACTTTTAAAGAAGTCCTTTTCTTGACCTTTCAGAAAGTCCTCTACTGCATAACGTCACCATCTGACTGAAAGTTGGTACCAGAAATGGCCATTTTCAGATCTTAAAATAGATGAAAATCTGATGGAGCGAGATCAGGTGAATAAGGCAAATGCTCAATCAATTTAAAGCCACAATTGTAAATGTCAGACATGGCAATAACAGATTAGTGAACAGGGGCATTGTCCTGGTGAAACAACACACCTTTACTGAGTTTTCCGTGATGCCTGAGTTTGATATTTTCCCATAACTGCCTCAGAAGTGATGCACAGTATGTGCCATTGATTGTTTGTCCCTTTTAGAGATAATCTACCTTCAGAATACCATCAGCATCCCAGAAAACCAAGCCCATAACCTTTCCAGCTGATGGAACAGTCTTAGCCTTCTTTAGCAGGATTGAACCAGGGTGCTTCCAGTGTTTAAACTGTTGTTTGGTCTTTAGGATGAAATGATGGACCCACATTTCATCCATAGTAAAAAACTCTGAAAAAAAGTTAGCAGGATCTACCTCTAAAAGATTTAGATTAGCACATGACAAAGTGTGCCTGGTGTCCTTCTGATCAACTGTCAGATGTCTTGGTACCCAAGAGGCTGAAAGCTTTCTCACTGCAAGATCCTCTGTCAGAATGTAATATACTCTTTCCTGTGAAATTTCAAATGTACTGGCTATATATCTCTGTAACTCGTCTGTCAGTCATAACAATAGTATGGACTGCATTGACGATTTCTGAGGTTGCAACAGTGACAGGCCTTCCAGGACGTGGGTATCCTCAATGCTCTGCCTACCATACTTAAATTCTGGAGCCCACCATTTTACTGTAGCATATGAAGAGGCATCTTTCCCTAGTGTTGCTACCATATCAGTGTGGATATCCTTAGGTGTTAAACTTTTCTTATGCAAATATTGGATCCCTGCTCTTTCACTGATTTTGTCTAGTTGCAAGTCACTTGCCTTATCTAATTTAGAGTGCTACCTCGTCGATATGAACTGACAAAATGACACCAGTCTTCAAGTACACAGCCTTAAACAGTCAGGGAAGAGTAGGACTGAAAAAGGACATTGATGCTAACCTCCTTCAATACATCACTCAAAATATATCAATCAGCCCTTATACAATGCTACACCAAATATGCATTTTTTTGTGCATTTAATTACCTTCTTTATACTGAAATACAATGTATATTTATTGTGAAGATTTTGCTTCAATACACTATACATTGACAATGTTTAAAAAAGAATTATTCAAAGAAAGATTGTCAAAATGGAGCTACTGGTTTCACTCACTACTTGTTTCGTTTTATCCTAAATTTTTTTATATTACGCCAAATGTATTTTTTCATTCAGCATAATTAGCTATAAATTGTTATCGCAACATTTGAAGATGAATAAATGAAATGTGAATATCGGGATGTGTGTTTTTATCATTTTGATTCATACTCTATTAACTTCTTCAGTGTAAATAGCTCTAGTTTAACCTTTCTCTGAGCCGATATGATTTTACTGTCGTTGTTAACTTCTCTGGTCTCAATTCTTATCTTCTGGATATCACTACACATTCAGAAGCACTGTTTTTGATATGGTACATATTTGAATCTTGTTATGACACAAAAATATAATATTATCAGGTTCTTTTGTATAAGAGCAGAGACTTTGTATTACACACAGATTATTGTATCTGCTAGAATAAAAAGGAGGATTATAATACAGGATATCTGTTCAAATCTTAAACCTTATTTAAAATGTTTAGTCAAAGAATATAGACATTGACATAAAAGATATGACCAAGGTTAAATTCTTTTTTTAAATTTCCAAAACTACATCAAAAGCCATTGTCACAAGGCCAAAAAACCTGGTATCATAAGAAATGTCTTCTCACAAGTAACGTACATCCTAATTATAAAAGAAGTAACTCTTACCATTTGAAAGATATAAACTTATAATGAATTTTTATAAAAGTAAGTCAAAGGTCAATATTAAGGTCACCGGGTCAAAAATTTTGTTGTCAATGGAAAGATCTGACCACAAAAAATATACATACCAAATATGAAAGCTCTACCTCTTATGTTGTAAAAGATAACAGCAAAGTTGAAGTTTTTTGTCAAAGACAGAGATGACAGATGAATGGATGCACAGGTCAAAAACTATGTCCCCGAATCTTTGATTCTACGATTAAGGAAGCATGAAGTTACAACTTTATTGTTATCTTTGACTATTCAATATTTCACATGAGAACCAGACTAGCAGCAGAGAGCATTAAAATCTAGTGATGGGACTAGCAGCAGAGAGCATTAAGTTCTAGTGATGGGATTAGCAGCAGAGAGCATTAAGTTCTAGTGTTGGGACTAGCAGCATAGAGCATAAGTTCTAGTGATGGGACTAGCAGCATAGAGCATAAGTTCTAGTGATGGGATTAGCAGCAGAGAGCATTAAGTTCTAGTGATGGGACTAGCAGCAGAGAGCATAAGTTCTAGTGTTGGGATTAGCAGCATAGAGCATAAGTTCTAGTGATGGGACTAGCAGCATAGAGCATAAGTTCTAGTGATGGGACTAGCAGCATAGAGCATAAGTTCTAGTGATGGGATTAGCAGCAGAGAGCATTAAGTTCTAGTGTTGGGACTAGCAGCAGAGAACATTAAGTTCTAGTGTTGGGACTAGCAGCATAGAGCATAAGTTCTAGGGATGGGATTAGCAGCAGAGAGCATTAAGTTCTAGTGATGGGATTAGCAGCAGAGAGCATTAAGTTCTAGTGATGGGACTAGCAGCAGAGAGCATTAAGTTCTAGTGTTGGGATTAGCAGCAGAGAGCATTAAGTTCTAGTGTTGGGACTAGCAGCAGAGAGCATTAAGTTCTAGTGATGGGATTAGCAGCAGAGAGCATTAAGTTCTAGTGTTGGGACTAGCAGCAGAGAGCATTAAGTTCTAGTGATGGGACTAGCAGAGAGAGTGTTGAGTTCTAGTAAGGGACATCAGTTAATTTTCATAATCGTTCATCGGTTAGAATCAGTTAGGATCAGTTCTTCCACTATGATTATAATCAGAATACCTGTTTTTATTTAAAAAGCATAATCTTACAAAGTACGTCATGATTTTTTTTTTTCATTTACAAGCACATAAATTTACACACATATATAATTATATATCCAGATACATTTTTTCAAAAGTTCATTACAATTTTTGCATGTGCTTTATATAAAATATTTCAAATGCAACATGCATCTAAATTTACATTAAATATCCATTCTCAATGACCATGTGGTGAGTGACAACATGGCAAGAATTTCATCATCATCAAGGATAAGTTTTAATGACTCGTGTAAATGGTCTAGCAGTCTAACACACCAGTCACACACTGCTAAGGGATTTAGTTCTGTAGGTTGTAAGTTCAACCCAAGGCAGGAACGGAAGTTGGTATCCAAATATAGTGAATTTTTCTGTGCTTTACATTAAATATTTCTTCATTTAGGGCAGTTATGAATGTTTAGGCGTTCATATTGCGATGTTTTTGCTTTGCAGAAGTGGAAATAGGCTAATTCCAGAATGCATTCTATAAAAAGTGTACAGACATCTGATGACTGATTATGCAACAAAATAATCGATCATCAAAATCAATGGCTTTTTTTCGTCAACAATCGATGTTTTCTGATTATCGGTACAACACTAGTATTACACAGTGATCTTAAATATATTTGTAGAAGACTCTCCCATTGCAAATAGTAGAAGGCACGAGTCAGAGGTCAATCCTGTCCAAACAGATTTTCTCCACTGCAGGCTTAACCCTTATCCTATCTACAGTCTGTTTTCATCAGTTGTGGACTATTTGAAGACCAATATAGACATAGAAGATAAAATTTTATATCATGCACCTTTTGGTGTGGCAGAATTGAATTTTTTGGAATTTTTTTTTGGGGGGGGGGGGGTGGGGGGGGGCACTTGTTATACTGATGCCTAATGTTTTACACTGAATCAAAAAACTAAAAATTTTACGCAATTCATCTTTATTCAGACAATGTTTTTACCACTATTATGACTAATTGATTACAAAATTTTGATTGATTGCCAAAATATTTACAATTACAATGCTTTTGTGTTCGACAATTGAAATGATAACCATTTTCTCATGAATGTGTATGTCGTACATATGAATCTTGATAAATATAGTACAACTTTTTTAACAGCTGAGAATTCTCCAACACAAATGAAAATAGGATGTAAATATGATAAATATCATTTTAAACATGAGGAAAAGAACAGCAACACCTTACGCCAGCGTACTTTTAACGAAGCAGCAACATGCTTCATGAAATATGGAAGCCTAAAGCATCACACCTCATACTCTCCTGTATTTTCCAAAAACTTATTTCTTAAATATTACTGTGTCTGTTGCACCATTATCTAGCAATAGTACAACCCTACACAATTGGTAAACACTTCCAAAATGCCAATGCCTAATTATGCAAAGACCAATCTATACAGCTAAAAAGATATTTTATATAAAGGGACATTACTCCTCTCAAGATAAACACACCATTACAAAGGGACATAACTCTTCTAAAGACCATTACAAAAGCTGAAGCTATCCACTGAACAGATACATGTACTTATACATTTCACACTTATGTCACATAGCATAGGTACACTAAAGGCTCTCAGAGCCTGATAGCTCACCTGGGTTAATTAACTTAAATCCATAAAAAGCTGGGTATAAAAGTAAAAAACAAAACAAAAAACAAAACACCCCCAAAAAACAACCCCCAAAAAAAGGCTTTTTTTTAGCACATATTTTATATTTTATGATTTTTTATAATATAAATTAATTTCTAATTTTCTCTAGCTTATTTATTTCATATTTTCAATTGTTCATTGTGCGATATTGATATCTGGCATTTATAAGTGATTTTATGTATTCTGTATAATTTTGATTTGCATTTTAGTATAGTGTAAAGCGCTTTAGAGTATATTTAGATAAGACGCTATATTATTATTATTATTATTGTCATGCAGTCAATGTGAAGATATTGACACTGTCTCAGCCAATCATGAAACACCCCCAGTCATGCCGTAACTGATAACTCCAATAAGTAACAAGCCTACTTTTTTGAGACTACTAAACAAAAAGACTAGGCAAGAGTCCATAGGATATGAATGCCCTCACTATATGACCTAGGTGATTGTCCACTGTTCAACAGAGTATGAAAATTCTATGAAAATAGACCACTAGACAACGAGAGAGAAAGTAGACCACTAGACAACGAGAGAGAAAGTAGACCACTAGACAACGAGAGAGAAAGTAGACCACTAGACAACGAGAGAGAAAATAGACCACTAGACAACGAGAGAGAAAACAGACCACTCGACAACGAGAGAGAAAACAGACCACTAGACAACGAGAGAGAAAGTAGACCACTAGACAATGAGAGAGAAAACAGACCACTAGACAACGAGAGAGAAAACAGACCACTAGACAACGAGAGAGAAAACAGACCACTAGACAACGAGAGAGAAAATAGACCACTAGACAACGAGAGAGAAAATAGACCACTAGACAACGAGAGAGAAAATAGACCACCAGACAACCAGAAAGAAAGTACACCACTAGACAATGAGAGAGAAAATAGACCACTAGACAACGAGAGAGAAAATAGACCACTAGACAACGAGAGAGAAAATAGACCACTAGACAACGAGAGAGAAAAAAGACCACTAGACAACGAGAGAGAAAATAGACCACTAGACAACGAGAGAGAAAATAGACCACTAGACAACGAGAGAGAAAATAGACCACTAGACAACAAGAGAGAAAACAGACCACTAGACAACAAGAGAGAAAATAGACCACTAGACAACAAGAGAGAAAATAGACCACTAGACAATGAGAGATACAAGCCAGACACAAAACCCAGTGTTATGATGTCAAGATGAGATAGATAGCAATATCATGGAAAACCGTAACATAAAATCAATATTACATGTCATCATTTTTCATACTGGACTAAATTTACAGCAACTTTTCCGGATCTTCGGTACATAATCAGAATTGTAACTTTTCCAACAAAACTTTCCTGAAGCAGTATTTCGCTCTATACTGTAATTTTCCCTAAGAAGTATTTCGTGCTTCTCACAATTTTTCCAGTGCTTCATTTCTGTTCTTAGCCTGACTTTCCTGGGGCAGTATATCTGTACTTAATGTGACTTTTCTGTACTTACCATGACTTTTCTGTAGCAGTATTTCCGGAGCCAGATAGTCAGGCGTCCCCAGGATGCGGTCATCATCTTCGTTCAGTGGTCGTCCTCGTCTTACACTCCGTGGTGTTCTGAATGGTGTTCTCCTGGTGACTGGAGTTCCATGAATGGCCGGAGACACTACATTCTGACCGGCGGGCGTCTTCAGAATGAATGGAGTTCCTCTGTGGCAGGTTTTCCTTCCTGACAATGGGGTGCTGGGACTCTGAAATCCATCACTCTGTCCAATTACATAAAAATTTGGAATGTCATTAATGTTCATCAAAACAGCTTGGTTTTAGAAATGCATTCTGTACCTAAATATTCAATGATACAAGAGGTATACACAAATCAAGAACAAAGTCTCCATACGGCAACACACTAGCATTCATTATTATTGCATTATTATACAAGCACAATTGCAAACTTTTGTCATAAAACTACAAATCCATATCCTGATTTTTCATTCATTAGGTGTTTTAATAAGAAAGACAACATAAAAAGTTGCAACATTAGGCCTAAAAAAAAAATCTGTGTTTCTGGTAATCTGACATTTTCCAAAGAAAAAACTTCAGTCGTATTAGTAGGAATACACAACAATTTGATGGGTTTCAGTGATTCGGTTCCACCTAAGCACACAAAGTGATATGGGATATATATCCGTTTAAAAAGAACAAATTATAACAATATGTGTTGTTTTTTGTTGAATTTATAATAAAATTTTGATTTTTGTATCCAATTAGAATGTTTAGACCCCAAAGATTTCATCTATTTTATTGAAATTGTAACTATGTGTCTTTGTTTACATTTGTACACATGGAAATGAAACACTTTTTTTTCTTTGATCGAGTCAATAGTCCATTTACGAGTTACCGTATTCTGGCACGATTCTAACATTTACTTTGCACTGATGCGCTCCATTGCGGGCACATCAACATCCGGTTTTCAATATGAATTTCGAAAGTTTTAAAGTACCAGAATTAAAGCAGTTTCTATTGGATCTAGGAGTTACATGTCACTTATAGAAAAAATAACATGTTAAGACTATGTCAACTTGCAGCAGAATGGATTTAAGTGTATCAAATTTTGATGGTGTCATCATTCCGGTGACTGATTAATCTTTTCTAGATAGATGATGCTCCCTGGGTTCCCAGCAAAAATATGTAGTTGTTATACTGAAGAAAGCTTGGGGTAAAGATTATGTAGTGTTGGTTCGCAATCTACCATATTTTGCCAAATATAAAACGCACTTTTCAAGATTTTTTTTGTGCGAGAAAAGGGTGCATATTATATACTACAATGGGGTTTTCACCTTATTTTCCCCCGGTGAAACTTGCATCTAGAATTCATGGACCTGAATATACTGCACGTTGTATGCCAACATTTAAGCATGTGTACATGTACACAATGCCTTGTCACGTGCTATTTAAAATTTACCACTAAAAATGTCTTACACAAAAAAATAATGAGACAGCTATCAGCACATGTTTTACAAAGCCATCATTTGTCAGATACCCTCTCAGGGTAAAGAAATATCCAAGAGGTTTTCTTTTCCACACATCTTATCTAGTGAAAAAATAAAATGTGCAGAATGTCTCAGACATAAACTGATATGCTGCCCAATTTCCACATCGGTGTACACATTTAATTTTTCTTTTGTCGTAAATGCCCATCCTCATGCAACTTTTTGTATTTCTCTACTGTCTCCAAAGCATTGCTCTTACTGGCAGAACACTCATTACAAATGTCTTTGGTCATACATAATTTTTATTATTAACATAATGGATAAATCACACTTTGTATATTACATGTGGTGTGTTGATGACAACAAATTAAACGCTAGTTTAATATTATGATTTAATGTTTAGTAACATCAACATTCAATTGATTTTAATTCAGTTTCAATAAAGCAAATAATGAGTCAATTATAACTTTCATGCTAGAAAATTTCGTGCCTTGCTGAAATTAACATGATGATTATCTGGGTATTTCCCCGAAGATATTCAGTGAAGATTACCATAGATGACCATCATCTCGAAAATATAGCTGCATGATTACAAATTCTTTGTTTAGAGTATTCATTATTCAAACAAAATATTCAGTGAAAACTACAACACATAAAGACAAGATTATCATAATTATGGTAAAAAATTTTACTGCATATTATACACGCGAAGTGCATCCCCCCCCCCCCCCCCCAATTTTCATTTCAAAAATGGGGGAGGGGGGAGTGGGGAGGGGTGTTATTAAATGCAACAGTGTCTTATATTCAGCAAATTATGGTAAGCAGAGAAGCCTAAAAGCCACGTCAAATTTTGACAGACGTCATTTAGAATTAATGGGAACTTTTTGCAAGGTCAAATGTATCAGAATGTTCAGATATATTACAAAAAATAAAAACAAAAAAAATATAAAAAAAACTCCGACCTACTGAACCTATTTTTCATGAAGATGTTACCGGAAACACAGAAATTTTTTTTAGGCCTTAGGATAACAAAACAATCACTTGCTTTAATCTTCAGTGTTAAGCAAGTAACTTGAACATGTACACAAAACTCATTTTATCACATGATTCATGGCACTACCCTACAATCTGATTTCGTACAGTGGACTGATATCACAAAGTTATAAATATTCTTTAGACTTAACGTTCTGGCTTTGTAAAATAGGCCAACCTTTGGTTGATCTGGCTCCGGTGTGGCTGGCATTGAAGCAGGGCATGATGGAAATTTGTCTGTTGACATGTGGGAGAGAAAATGGACTTGGGCATCCTTTGTACTTGATATTTCCTATAATTAGATTTACAAAGTTAAAGACTGGAGACCAACACCTTGAGGTTAAAATATCGGATTGATTTAGCAGATAATGCAATAACAAAACAACGCCATCAGTGGTACTGGATTTGGGTATCGCTCATTTTGCTACATGTACAAAACTAAAGATTGCCAAGGAGTGCACACTTTATGCAAGGGCACCAGTGATCACTATATACAATTATATACTAGACACCTAACCCTGAACAAATAACATATACTTTAGATATCAATGTCATATCTCTAAACAATTTCTAAATTTTAGGTTGTAAATGACAGAGAGATATACGAGGAGCAAAGTGAAACCTAAGTATCACTTTCTTCACAGGTGACACAGCAAGCAACAAGTGCTAAAGATAGCATAAATCTTTTTTGTAGTGTCACTGGCAACCTAAAGACTAATAAAATTAGATAATTTGACTATGCCAATAGTAATGTGCACTAAGATATACTTTTAAGCTCGGAACAATTCAAGATTTTGTTTGGGTATGTTAAAGTAGAAACATTTTATTGTTTGCATAAGAATATGATAAGTCCTCTTAAAATTACTGGTACAATGCTTAACAGTTACGATTCTTCCTGGCCAAATTCTAAAGTATCACAATACTTTCCATACCAATTTAAAATTCAACACACTGACCTCTTTGACCTTTCGTTTGACCTCTTTGCCCTCTGGTGAGTTGTCACTGAGGTCACTGGTGTTCATGTGGTCAATGCCAGACATCATTAGTAAGGATTCCTCTTCTGTCTGGTGACCATTCTTAGTTTGGTCAAGAGGAGGAACCAGTACATCACAGTACTCCACCCCATTCACTAAATGACGTGTCGCATTCTCCTCATTCACTAAATGACGTGTCGCATTCTCCTCATTCACTAAATGACGTGTCGCATTCTCCTCATTCACTAAATGACGTGTCGCATTCTCCTCATTCACTAAATGACGTGTCGCATTCTCCTCATTCACTAAATGACGTGTCGCATTCTCCTCATTCACTAAATGACGTGTCGCATTCTCCTCATTCACTAAATGATGTCTGGCATTCTCCTCATTCACTAAATGACGTGTCGCATTCTCCTGATTCACTAAATGACCTGTTGCACTCTCCTGCTTCATTAAATGACCTTTAGTACTTTGTCCCCTTGTCTCCTTCATGAGACATTCAGAATCCTTTGTTTGTTGTCGTTTGAGCCGATGTTCATCTCCAAACATACTGAAGACTTGAATGTTCTGTGTCAGTCCAGAATTACGAGGGTACATCTGTTTCAGTGCCGGGCTCCTGTCCACCAAACAGAATTTCCGCTTCCTGTCCAAATTCTTTTTTACATTGTTGATGTTCAAACTGATGTCTTCGTCTGAATGGTAATTACAAGCACCGCTTCTACTCATTCTGCTCCCTCCTTTCTTACTTTCCAATGTTTTTATCTTTTTGATGGAGGTGTTATGCCTCAGTAGCTCCCGTCCATCTCTCTGGTGACTCAGAACCTCATTTTCTTCTTCACTATCTTCAGAGTAAGATCCATATCGCATGGAGCGAAGGTTTCGAGCTGCATAAGAATTCCACACTGATTCGTCTGTCCGATGCATTTGTGGCGTATCATCCAGTAAGCTTTCCTGCCGTGAAGGCACCTTAAGATGGCTGTTGCAGCAGTTACCATGACAACCACGATGTCCTGACCCACATTGATCATTAACAGCATTACCTTGGCAACCATGATGACCCACACCAGAGGGGTCAAAAACAGAGTAGAAGCTCCTTTCAGACATGGAGAGATCTGTACTTGAACAGGAGTCAAACACACTCTCTTCAAAGGAAACTGACACACCCTTACTGTTTTCTTCAATGCCAGAAAGTTTCAGCATAGGTAGTGAATGCCGGTGACTGTAGTTGCTAGACAGCCGTGTAGATTCAATGGGACCTGACTCACTGCGGTCAGACTGGCTCCAGTTAAGGGAGTCCTGCAGTGTAGGGGTCAGACTTCTGACAGGTGGGGTCAGCCTAGCCAAGGTGCCCTGACTAACCACTCTGTCCCTCAGTGACATCGGCTTGGCAGATGACTGACCAATCGGAGAATTGAGAGATTTGATTGAGCCAAATGACTTCTGTGATTCACTTTCCTCCAGAAGGGAACTCAGTTTGTGTTTCTTAATGGACTGCAGATTCTGAAATGTGTACGATAAAAGATCTTATACAATTAAAGTAATAGATTAAGTTTCTTCACAGAATGAAATCTAACAAAAATTTATAATCAGCTAAAATCATATACCTGCTAAATGAACAATCAGTACAAAAAGTGACTATGTCTAGCAGATGTGAATGTTGATTGGTACATTATATATAGTTCAAATAATAAAAATGTAATATGGATTGATTGATTGATTGATTATTTATTGCTTTCCGCCACACTCAACAATTTTTCAGTTATCTGGTGGCATCCAGTTTTTGTTGGTGGAGGAGGAACCCAGATACAATGTACCTGGGAAGAGACCACCGACCTTCCACAAGTAAACTGGCAAACTTGCTCACATAACGCCGCGGCCGAGATTCGAACACACGCCGACAGAGGTGAGAAGCTTTGTGATTTTGAGCCCGATGCTCTAACCACTCGGCCACGGAAGCCCCTTGTAATAAGGAAAAGAAAGTCAAGAGAAATGAGATGTAAATGTTTACTGTGGTGAGTAGAATGTTTACTGTGGTGAGGAAAATGTTTACTGTGGTGAGGAGAATGTTTACTGTGGTGAGTAGAATGTGTACTGTGGTGAGGAGAATGTGTACTGTGGTGAGTAGAATGTTTACTGTGGTGAGTAGAATGTTTACTGTGGTGAGGAGAATGTTTACTGTGGTGAGTAGAATGTGTACTGTGGTGAGTAGAATGTGTACTGTGGTGAGGAGAATGTGTACTGTGGTGAGGAGAATGTTTACTGTGGTGAGTAGAATGTGTACTGTGGTGAGGAGAATGTGTACTGTGGTGAGTAGAATGTTTACTGTGGTGAGGAGAATGTTTACTGTGGTGAGTAGAATGTTTACTGTGGTGAGGAAAATGTTTACTGTGGTGAGGAGAATGTTTACTGTGGTGAGGAGAATGTTTACTGTGGTGAGGAAAATGTTTACTGTGGTGAGGAGAATGTTTACTGTGGTGAGGAGAATGTTTAATGTGGTGAGTAGAATGTTTACTGTGGTGAGTAGAATGTTTACTGTGGTGAGGAGAACATTTACTGTGGTGAGGAGAATGTTTACTGTGGTGAGGAGAATGTTTACTGTGGTGAGTAGAATGTTTACTGTGGTGAGTAGAATGTTTACTGTGGTGAGGAGAATGTTTACTGTGGTGAGTAGAATGTTTACTGTGGTGAGGAGAATGTTTACTGTGGTGAGTAGAATGTTTACTGTGGTGAGGAGAATGTGTACTGTGGTGAGGAGAATGTTTACTGTGGTGAGGAGAATGTTTACTGTGGTGATGTAAATGTTTAATGTGGTGAGTAGAATGTTTACTGTGGTGAGGAGAATGTTTACTGTGGTGAGTAGAATGTTTACTGTGGTGAGGAGAATGTTTACTGTGGTGATGTAAATGTTTAATGTGGTGAGTAGAATGTTTACTGTGGTGAGTAGAATGTTTACTGTGGTGATGTAAATGTTTAATGTGGTGAGTAGAATGTTTACTGTGGTGAGGAGAATGTTTACTGTGGTGAGGAGAATGTTTACTGTGGTGAGGAGAATGTTTACTGTGGCGAGGAGACTGTTTACTGTGGTGAGTAGAATGTTTACTGTGGTGAGTAGAATGTTTACTGTGGTGAGGAGAATGTTTACTGTGGTGAAGAGAATGTTTACTGTGGTGATGTAAATGTTTAATGTGGTGAAGAGAATGTGTACTGTGGTGAGGAGAACATTTACTGTGGTGAAGAGAGTGTTTACTGTGGTGAGGAGAATGTTTACTGTGGTGAAGAGAATGTTTACTGGGAGAAATATTCAAAGGTTCATAGAGAACTCTGGGTTGGCTTTTCTGGCTCAGTGGTTCTTCAAATAACCTTTTTTTTAAACCATCCCATCCTATTTTCACTATGTTGTATTTCCCTTAGGAAGCGTCATTGCAATCCATGGCTGGATGCTCCTTTTCTCCATGAAAATTTCATTTCTCATTACTCTGCATGATGCAGTTTGACCAATAGCTGAGCTTCCAAGCACAGGTTAATTGGAGATTTAAATTGTTTATAGAATGTGAGCATATTACTCTTGACCAATCAGAATGCTTGTTTTTCCATTACTGCAGTAAACTTACCAAAACAGAACCCATAGAGAATTATGGCATTCAACATTGAACAGTTAACAAATGAACAAACAAATGTGTTTGTGTATTTGACGAAGAAATTTATTTTTTTTTTCACTAAGAATAGACTGCAGCTACCAGGCATTTCCAATAGAGACTAATGACGACAAGTGTTGTGTGTTGATATTACCCCGTCCTTACTACTGTGACAGTGGACCATCTCAATTCTGAAGGACTGACTGCAGATAATCACTAGGATTTACATCACGTTTAAGAAATAAACAAAGAATTGTTCTGATGTCATCAATCTGTATGATTTCTTCTCAAGAGATAGTTTTGTTGCAAAAAGTACACCTTTTCATGGTCACAGCCATTACAGCTGTTTATAAGTTAAATGCATCTGCAATAGACCACATTTTTCATTTTAGTCTAAGCATGAATTCTATTGGTCAACAAATTATGTCATTCTCGTCACGCATATGAATGAGAAACAAAGAAATTTTTACACAGAGAGTCATGGGTGAAAGGTAAAAGCAGCTTACATTTCAGGCTTGGCTTTCGATCGCGTTTTGGAGGTGGAATGAACCCTTTTAAAGATCATTTAGTTTCACTTCTAAAATACAATTTGATTCAATTTGGTTCATTTGACTTTACCAACTTCTTTATCATACACACTTGTAAGTTAAGGTCAGTTGTAACAGTCTTTTGTACATGTAAATGAGAATCCAAAAACAGAACCATTAACTTTTTTATAATCAACAAACTCATACTTGATTCTTATGATGACATAGTGGACAGTTTTCAGCTTATAACCAACATAAATTTTAGTTATTGAGATATACCCTACATTCACCATGCTGTACATCTAGTAGTGCTGTCAACCGGCAAATGTTGACTTTTCTTGGTGGATGAGGAAAATTCACCCAAAATGAAAACTTCAAAATTTTTATTCCTACATGTATAAAGATGATACACTTGTTAAATAAAACTGTGCCAAAAAAGGGAACTAAGATTCCTAACTACTTATCTGAGAAAGAATTCACTAAATACCTCACATGCCAAACTATCTCAATATACTATGCATTTTGGCTACAGATATACATGTACTATGGAACTGAATAATGAAACAAAAACATTAATCTGGTTAAAAACCAGAGGAAAGAAAATTCAACTAATTTCAACTAATTTCAAACTTGACAGCATTACTTACAAATCCCAGGTTACTTTTCAGTGACAGAATTTGGCCCGGTGTTCTCAGACTGGCGGCCATTTTGCTGTATGGGAGGGGTGTCTTTACACTGTCTGATGACATGCTCCCTATATCACGGTGATCAATACTCAAACGATTACTTTTAGAATCTGTACTAGTACAGGTATACATTTTATAAAAATTCTAACAATGAAAAAGTTGAAAACAAATTTTAAAATAAGGGTTTTTAAAATCAAAGCCAAATCTTATATTCATATTAAATTATATTCGTACCCATTTCTATTACATGTATTTTCTTAAAAACAAATTTTCAGAAAAGTCTTATCTAATGATAAAAAGCAGCAACATTGTGGTATTTAGATACAGATTACTACTCCACTTATACTGGGTTAAGTTAGTGTTACATGAATGAGAACTTGACCACATATGCAAAAAATATTGCATATCATTTTGACCTCTTTCCTCTCCCCCCATCCCCTCTCAAGTCTCAAAACTGCGATGATTTTAAATGCAGGAAATTGAATATATTGTATATTGAATGTAATTATTTGTTTCCCCCGATGTTTAATTTATCCTGAATAGACAGTTTACATCTATCTAAAGTCACAGGGAACGGAGACCAAAGCTGGCTCTCACCTGCATCCAGATTAATCTTGGAGAGTCCGAAGTCTGTGAGTTTTAAATGTCCTTTACATGTGATCAGCATGTTGTCTGGCTTCAGGTCCCTGACAAATGAAAAGTAGAATACACAGATTTTTTTCATGTTCAATTTCACAGCGGAACCATTAACTCAAATTGCAACTTGTGCCAGAGTAAAGTCTTATCTAATCATAAAAAGCAATACTGAAGTCAAAAGAATAACTGTCTACAGACTAGATAAATCATGAATAAAAACTGAGCTTGGACTCGTTGGACAATTTATAAATGAACTACCTGCAGTACCTATTAGAGGAAACCCACGCGTCATTTGAAATTTTGCTGTTGCAAAATCTTGTCATGAATTTTTTGTACTACAACATACCTAGATAATTCAAGCATTACTAATGAATATATACCAAATGACCTTTCTCAGATACTTTGAATTTAGGAATAAGGTAAATGTGACATGTCTTAAAGGCTTACATTTTTGTTGTAAAGTTAGAACCTAATGGAAGGGAACCCAATTTTTCTGGAAAACAAGCAATCACTTGTGATATTATATGACAAAACAAGCAATCACTTGTGATATTATATGACAAAACAAGCAATCACTTGTGATATTATATGACAAAACAAGCAATCACTTGTGATATCATATGACAAAACAAGCAATCACTTGTGATATTATATGACAAAACAAGCAATCACTTGTGATATCATATGACAAAACAAGCAATCACTTGTGATATCATATGACAAAACAAGCAATCACTTGTGATATTATATGATAAAACAAGCAATCACTTGTGATATTATATGGCAAAACAAGCAATCACTTGTGATATTATATGACAAAACAAGCAATCACTTGTGATATCATATGACAAAACAAGCAATCACTTGTGATATTATATGATAAAACAAGCAATCACTTGTGATATTATATGATTAAACAAGCAATCACTTGTGATATCATATGACAAAACAAGCAATCACTTGTGATATTATATGACAAAACAAGCAATCACTTGGATATTATATGATAAAACAAGCAATCACTTGTGATATTATATGATAAAACAAGCAATCACTTGTGATATTATATGACAAAACAAGCAATCACTTGTGATATTATATGACAAAACAAGCAATCACTTGTGATATCATATGACAAAACAAGCAATCACTTGTGATATTATATGATAAAACAAGCAATCACTTGTGATATTATATGATAAAACAAGCAATCACTTGTGATATTATATGACAAAACAAGCAATCACTTGGATATTATATGACAAAACAAGCAATCACTTGTGATATTATATGACAAAACAAGCAATCACTTGTGATATTATATGACAAAACAAGCAATCACTTGTGATATCATGACAAAACAAGCAATCACTTGTGATATTATATGACAAAACAAGCAATCACTTGTGATATTATATGACAAAACAAGCAATCACTTGTGATATTATATGACAAAACAAGCAATCACTTGTGATATTATATGGCAAAACAAGCAATCACTTGTGATATTATATGGCAAAACAAGCAATCACTTGTGATATTATATGATAAAACAAGCAATCACTTGTGATATTATATGATAAAACAAGCAATCACTTGTGATATCATATGACAAAACAAGCAATCACTTGTGATATTATATGATAAAACAAGCAATCACTTGTGATATCATATGACAAAACAAGCAATCACTTGTGATATTATATGACAAAACAAGCAATCACTTGTGATATTATATGACAAAACAAGCAATCACTTGTGATATTATATGACAAAACAAGCAATCACTTGGATATTATATGGCAAAACAAGCAATCACTTGTGATATTATATGACAAAACAAGCAATCACTTGTGATATTATATGACAAAACAAGCAATCACTTGTGATATTATATGACAAAACAAGCAATCACTTGGATATTATATGGCAAAACAAGCAATCACTTGTGATATTATATGACAAAACAAGCAATCACTTGTGATATCATATGACAAAACAAGCAATCACTTGTGATATTATATGACAAAACAAGCAATCACTTGGATATTATATGATAAAACAAGCAATCACTTGTGATATTATATGACAAAACAAGCAATCACTTGTGATATTATATGATAAAACAAGCAATCACTTGTGATATCATATGACAAAACAAGCAATCACTTGTGATATCATATGACAAAACAAGCAATCACTTGTGATATTATATGACAAAACAAGCAATCACTTGTGATATTATATGATAAAACAAGCAATCACTTGTGATATTATATGATAAAACAAGCAATCACTTGTGATATTATATGATAAAACAAGCAATCACTTGTGATATTATATGACAAAACAAGCAATCACTTGGATATTATATGACAAAACAAGCAATCACTTGTGATATTATATGACAAAACAAGCAATCACTTGTGATATCACATGACATTTGAGGACAGCCTGTTGCCTGGTTTAGGTATGGTTACTGATAAGTAATGACAGGTTGTTCATGTTGGTTAGGTTCTTCACTCATATATATATAAGAATGCCATCAACTGTGGGTGAAATGCCACAAATTTTGTCCTACACATGGCAAGCATTTGGTGAAGGAGCAGTCACAACATAGAAGGATGAGCAAGGCTCAAACCCACAATCTCTCAGTTACAAAACGAATGCTCTTACTACTGGACCACCACAACCAGTACAGAAATGAAGCGTGGTTTCCACACAGTTGTTCTTACACAGATATTTATTTACATCTTAAGAAATGTGGATAACTTCTACATAACTGTGCACATGTGAAGAGTTTCTATTTACCTACACATAAGTTTGACATACCTGTGGATAAATTTTGTCATATCTATGGATATTCTAACGTACTTGTTGATATAGCTGTGTATAATATGACATAACTATGGATAATTTTGACATACCTGTAAATCATTCTGACATACATGTGGATAATTCTGACATACTTGTGGATAATTCTAACATACCTATAGATAATTCTTACATACTTGTAGATAATTCTTACATATCTGTGAATAATTGTGAATAATTCTGGCATACTTTCAGATAATTCTGACATACTTTTGGATAATTCTGACATACTTCTGACATACTTGTGGATAATTCTGACATACTTTATGGATAATTCTAACATACTTGTGGATACTTCTGACATACTTTATGGGTAATTCCGACATACCTGTGGATAATTCTGACATACCTGTGGATAATTCTGACATACTTTATGGATAATTCTGACATACTTGTGGATAATTCTGACATACTTTATGGATAATTCTGACATACCTGTGGATAATTCCGTGAGAGTGCAGATACCGCAGAGCCAGGGTGACTTCTGCAGCATACACTCGGGACATGTCCTCATCAAAATACCCATACATGGCCAGCAGACTTTTCACATCTCCACCAATCAGATATTCCATGATCTGTTGGAGATAGTCCACAAAAACTAAACTTGTAAATACAGCAGAAATCTCTTAATGAGATATTTAAAATAATCATATTAAATCACACGAGTCTACTGCACTCCACACTAAACTCGTTTCTTATACTTCTAAGTCCCCTATGAAATTCACGTAAATTTTTTTTGACTTTTATCATATTAGCTACCATGAAGTGTCATTAGTCTTCCCCAATCGCCATTTTTGACAACAAGGACCTTGGAAGGTCGAAAAGGGTCGTTGCTAAAATGTGAAAATCTATGTGTGTGATCACTTGCAAACATTGACATATATTCTAAAATGAAATAAAATTCCTTGGATGGAAGGTATATATTATGCTTCAAATGATAATGCGATCGGATGTAGGATTTGAGAATTTTTTACTCATATGGAGACAATGGAGATAATGACCATTGTCAGTGAAAGGATACAAAATTTAGGCCCACGCTCGGCACTTACAGCCTTTGAACAGGAAGGGATCTTTATCGTGCCACAACCACAATGACATGGAGCCTCAAATTTTGCAATTTCATCCAAATGACCACCTATTTAATCGCCTGTTATGACATGCTGGGGTACAGACGACCTATTCTAACCTGGATTCCCATGGGATCATAAATTCATGTGTCTATGAGGTATATCATCATGAGTGACTTGTGACTTGTAAATATTGTAAATATAGTGACTTGTAAATATTATGAACAGTCTATTTACAACATCAATTCAAAAATTACCAGGGAATTCCACTTTATTAAGAAATAAAACCAACAAACTGGTAATATACTGGACAAAAAAAGTTAAGGATCATGATTTCAGAATTATTTTATTCATAACAAAAACAAATAAATTATGTTAAATATATACTTAAAATGTTCAACGACAATCGAACAATACATTTTAAACCTGTTTTTACAAATTCATCAATATGTTAAGCAGCCAGAGCAACCATTGTCAGGTAACCCCCCAAAACAGTTTGAAAATCGGTATGAGCAACAATAACAAATTTCATTACAAATGATTGAATCTTTATAAAGGCAATATCAATAGGGTGTATGTCCACCCTGAGCCTGTATAACGGCACGACAACGCCTCTGCATACTTCTGATGAGCCTGAGGAACGCAATTTGTGGCAACCTTGCCCATTCCTGCTGTAAAGCTAACGTAAGCTCCTGGCGGTTTGTCGGAAGTACAGGGCGTCTGGAAACAGCTTGCTGCAACATGTCCCAGGCATGTTCTATTGGATTTAAATCCGGAGAACAACTCGGCCAATCCATACGTTCAATTGTCTCTGTAGCAAGGTAGTCTGTCACTATACATGCTCTGTGGGGACGAGCATTATCATCCATTAACACAAAGTTGTTGCCTATAGCTCCCGCATAAGGTCTCACAATTGGATGCAGTATCTCGTCCCCGTAAATTGCACCTGTAAGATTGCCATTAATCACGTGCAAGTCAGTACATCCACCAATACTGATTCCGGCCCAAATCATCACATAGCCACCTCCAAAACGATCATGCTCTGCTACACAGCAATCAGTGTACCGCTCTCCACGCATGCGCCATACACGCCTACGACCGTCATGAAAGTCCGCGCAGAACCTTGACTCATCTGTGAAAAGAACAGGCGTCCAATGACGCAGTTGCCAGTTTATGTGATTTTGAGCCCAATTGAGTCTTGCTACAAGATGTCTTCTCCTCAAAATGGGATGAACAGCAGGTCGATGAGCCCGAAGGTTAGCAGCATGAAGTCTCTGTCTGAGAGTTTGTGGTGTTATGCGCACCCCACTTGCTGCATGAAAGTCAGTATTGAGTTGGACAGCACTCTGAAACCTGTGTCTACGAGCCATAAGCGACATATAGCGATCCTGGCAAGCAGTTGTGGACCTTGGACGACCTGATCTGGGTCTCTCAGAAACATTACATGTCTGCCTAAAACGATTCCACAACCTTGAAATCACACTTTGGGACACATTAAAATGTCTAGAAACAGTTCTCTGGACTTGGCCAGCTTGAAGCATACATACTGCCTGACCAGCTTCCAGAGCAGTTAAATGGCACCTTATGGCTTTTAATGTCAATAATTGTTCACCTAAGAGTCGATTAGAGCAATAAATACCCACAATAAAATGAAAATCACAATTTTTCAATTTCAATATACACGTTGGCACACTTTGATTTTGACCCCTTGCTTGTGTTTGAGTGAAAAAATCGTGCACTTATGACGTCAATATGAAACCAGGTAAATCTATTGTGTTAAGGACACATTGGAGAAACTATACATGTTAAAATTTGTCAAAATAATTATTTGGTTAATAACAATTTTTGAGGTCAAAATTATGATCCTTAACTTTTTTTGTCCAGTATACGTCTTTGTACCCTGTGGATCCTGAGTAAATGTACAAGTTACGTGTACCATGCAATTTCTACTCTAAACATACAACAAACTCAGGATGTTTGGCAGTGAGAAGTATCAGCGATGAGATATTTCAGAACTTGTTAAGAAGTTTCATCATCAAACTACTATAAACCTGATCACTTTGACACATAATATTAAAATCAGTATAATGGTGTACAGGTGCATGCAATAACTGTTACCAGAAAAACGTTGTTCTGTGATTGTAGGGAGTAGAACAGATGTACTATAAACGGGCTGTTTGACAGAACTAAGGCATCTCGCTCCGCTAACACTGAAATAAACAGGTCAGACAGGTACATTTATTTATTTCTGTGAGTATAATACCTAGAAAGTGCAATCTTACCTACAATAAATTAATGGTAAATCATGCTTCCTCAAATCAAAATACACATAACGATTCTCAATAATTTGGTGTGAAACTCAAAACAATTATGAAAAATCAAAATGAGCCTAACTTCATTGCCTTAAATATGCAAATTTCCAAGATTTAAGCTTTTCTGTGAAGGAGGAATATTTAGTATTCCTTGAACTCCTCTGCATGGGTATATAGTGTAATTAGGAAAGAACTACCTTGTCATTTGTTATCTGTGACTGTTAATGTTGACTTAATGGTCACAAACATCCAGTTGTAACTGTTAAATCAGCATTAACAGTCACACATAACATTCAATGAGAAGTTAGTTATTCCCATCTAATGCGAGCCAATCAAAATGCAGATTACAAAACAGTTACAGTAGAATATGTACATTATAGATTTATGCATTTTTCTTGATGTTTTCATCTTTATTTTATTCTGATACATGAAATACAGCATAAAAATGTTTATATTTTTGCATCATTTTTTCATAATGTCACAATGGAAAGCTTTCTGTCTCATTGAAGCTTGTTTAACTGCCTCAAAAATCATTACATTAGCCAATCAAAATGCAGATTACAAAACAGTTACAGTAGAATATGTACATTATAGATTGGTGACTATAGAAGACTGTATGAAAACATTATTCCTGTTCACATCAACTGGCAGAACACTACCAAGCATTAATTCTCTAACTAAATAATGAGTTGTTTTCTATTGGTTCGTAAATTTTTCATGGTAACTTTCTCTCATCATTATTTTAAATGACCAGGGACCAAGATCTTGATGACACCCTTTCTCTCTCCCTCTCGTTATTACCTCGGCTGACCAGAATCTTGTTGGCATCTCTCTCTCTTTCTCTCTCTCCCTCTCATCATTACCTCGGCTGACCAGAATCTTGTTGGCCTGCCTCCCCTTCTCTCTCTCTCTCTCTCTCTCTCTCTCTCTCTCTCTCTCTCTCTCTCTCGTCATTACCTTGACTGACCAGGTTCTTGTTGACCATATCAGATTTCTTCATCACTTTGATTGCATATTTCTTCTCTTGGTTTTTCTTGTGACCCAGAAATACTTTCCTGTAAAGTAATAAAAACACTTTATACCAAGTAGACCTTTTTGAATGAAGAAAAACTTAAAAAGAATCTTAATATCATACCACACATATTTGTTATGTATTGATAATAGCATAGTGGGAAATTTACAACAATACATATCATAATAATTATTTGATAAATTGCAAACATAATTCTTTTATTTTAATTTTCTTTTTTTTTTTATTTATATTAATTTTTTGGGGGGGGGGGGGGGGGGGGGGGGGGGGGGGTGAAAGTATGTCCAAGTATGAATATGAGATTTCACACACACAATATTTCATACAAAGAGCTTGCACGCTTTAATCACAAAACATGTCTACATGTACAGTTTTCTGTTCACACATTAACATATACATTTAAAATGAAAATTAAAAAAAAAAGAACATTTCTTTAATATCAAACCAACAAAAATTATTCAAAAAAGGAAATAACTCTTTTTCTGGGAAAGGGGAATTACCTTTTGAAACAACATTCCTATAGAAACAGGTACAAAGGAGCAACTTAAAAATCAACCAATGTTCAAAATAAGTAAGGAAAGTGCACAAATTAAAGGTCATGAAGAAATCTTTTACCCAAAAGCGCCTCGGCTGATTGGCTTCAGAAAGACAAAGTCGTCAATAGACGTTGGCTGAAAGAAAAAACAACAAATGTCTGAAGTCCATTCTTAAATAAGAAATAAAAGGGAGGAATGAATTTATTAAATATCAATCCTGAAGAAAAAAAAAAGACAAAAATAAGAGTGTTGCTGATAATTTAAAGCTACATAAAATTTGCTTGAATGACTGAAACTGTTTTGGTCTTGGCTTTCTTGATTCAACAATGAAATTTATAAGTGATTTTATGGTTAAACTAACTTCATTTTCAAAACATTCTTCAAAATAAACAACACTTTTTACCTATTCATACATCTGAAGCTGTGTGGAGCATTGGAGTACTTTTACAACTTTTTTATGTAAACAGAAACAGGTTATAATGCAGAATCTCATCCAAAATGTGAATCTATTGAGGTAATACTGAGTGCGATTATGAAAATTCTGCAATATTGCCTATTAAAAATATTTCAGTAACAACAAGCATTCTGACTGTATTGCATGCAATACAAAATCACCTACTGGTGGGATAATTCAGTCAAAAGTATGTCAAGCATAACAAAACTCAAACTTGATCTGTAACTATCCAAGATAGAGCCATGTACAAAATTTCATTCAAATATCTTCATCCAATGCAGAGAAAAGTAAAAAAAAAAACACAAAAAAACTTCCAAGTGGAATGACAGACAGACACACCAAGAGTAAACAAATAGTCCCCTTCTGCTAAGTCTCAAACTTTATCACCTCACTAAATGATAGAATTATAAAACGGTGTTGTAAATAAAAGCATTGAGACAATATATTTACATACATGACTTAATTTTATTCTGGGGATTAATAGCAAAATAACGTCTACCCAAAAAAGATAATCTTCAAGTTCAATACTTTAAGTTTTATTAAGGTTTAAATATTATTCATTTTACGACGATTAACTAACATGTATCAATGCTTCTTGTAAGACTGTATATTAGCGCTAAGTGTTCAGTGACGGAGGAATCCGGAGAAACCCCAAGAGTCCAAGTGATATGCACATACCCTCTCACATACAACCACTACAGATCCCGAGAATCAAACTCGGGTCACATCAGTGAGAATCAAGTGTGTTAACCACTACATGTTATCTTAAATAGCGAAGGGGGCTATGTCAGTCCACATTTCTAAAGAAAATAACCACTACGCCACCCAAATATTTAACTCTTTCATTTACAGTTCCAGTGTTTGAATGCAGAGTTTGAAATCTAATCATTTGAGCATAATGGGAAGAAAGCGTGTTTTAACACAGTGTCAAAACTTTATACTACGCGTTTTTTGGTTGTTAAACTGTTTGTCATTAAAATTCAAACCCCTGGGTTTGAAATCATTTACCCTTTCTGGAAGACTGGCGCATTCCGATACTTCTTGGTTCATATTCTTTCACGCCTACATTACTGTTCTAAAGGTTGATTAATCTTTTCCCCGTCATCTTTCACATTTCCTGTTATTCTTTTTTTCATTTGTATTCCGCTATTCGTATTTTGGCACGATAGGTATAAAACGTACCTCCAAGTATTAAAGAGTTGCGATAACTCCAACGGCTTCCGTCTGTTTCAACTCCCGATAATTTAAGCCTAGGAGTTTAAGTACAACCCGTGGATGACAAAGAAGGTGGGGGGGGGGGGGGTTAAAATTAAAGGGGGAAAATAGGGCTAACGTTTTCCATTTTAATATACAGAAAAATTCTAAATAATATTTAATCACATTTTTACATTTAAGGATTTAAACAACTTGAGAGGAAGAGATGGAGGGTGTTTCTGTAATTAACCTATAACATGGTAAATACAGCATATTATATGTACTTTGATATCTCATTCATATGTATGTGCTAAACATCCACACTCTTCACTTTAGGCACGTCGCATAAGTTGACTCTATTAACTACTGTAGTTCTGCCCAAACCTTAAGATGGAGAGAGAGGGGGGGGGGGGGGGGGGGGGGGGGCAGGGAGGGAGAGAGAGGGGGGGGGGGGGAGGGAGAGAGAAAGAGAGAGAAGAACTAATGAGTGCATTAATTCCTTACACAGTTTTCTTTTAAATAATTAAATATATCTTCAGTTGAATTAAAGAGATTATCAAATCATTTATACTGGTCTTCAAATTAAAGTTTGTTGAGAGAGAGAGGGGGGGGGGGGTTCGAAAAGAACTAATGAGTGCATTAATTCCTGAAACAATTTTCTTTTAAATATCTTCAGTTGAATTAAGTTTACGAGCAATTCCACCACATTGATGCGCTCTTGAAAATGATATCAATAACTGAATCGTTGTGTGCATCAAATCAATTATTGGTCTCATCAATTGAATTAATGCGCGCATCAAATCAATTATTGCTCTCATCAAATGAACTGATGCAAGCATCAATTCAATTATAATTGATTTTATGAGCGCATTGATTCAGTTGATGAGAACAATAATTGAATTCAATTCAATTCAATTGGTGCGCGCAATAATATCGGAATGGTGATAATTATCTTCAGTTATTTACATTTGTCTTGATTTGGTGCTCCATAGGAATGTGGCGGTCTGAAGGGCTCGATCGCCGGTAGCCAGATAGCTGACTTGTTAGAGCACAGTTCACGAGGTCAGGGTTTGAATGCTGGTCTGGTCTGTTGCATTTTCTCCCTTCCTGTTGAATAATCTCAATATAAAAAAAAAAATGTACAGACAATGATTTAAACCAATAAGTACATATACCCTAGGGAGCTAGGGAAAGAAAAATACTGTTTATTACTCAAAAGGGTTATCAATCTTTGCATACTCCAGTTAGAAAAAATAAATTAGATAATAAAAGTGCCGAAGATCATTCAAAAGGGAGAGAATTTTTATTAATATATATATATATATATATATATATATATATATATATATATATATATATATATATATATATAAAAGCACTAGGAAACCAACACTATATATATATATATAAGTATTCATTAAAATTTTTATTTCATGAAAAGGCCAATATAACTAATAATATTCAATCTCGTAAATCCTATAGAAAATACAAATCCGAGAGATGGGCAACACGGACCCCTGGTCATACCAGAGGTGGGATCAGGTGCCTAGGAGTAGTAATCATCCCCTGTCGACCGGTCACACCCGCAGTGATCCCTACATTCCGATTAGGTAAACGGAGCAATCCGTAGACAGAATCAGTGTGCTAACAATTGGTATGAAACACATCAGACAGCATTTGACTTAATGGTAAGTTGTACTGGCAAACTAGATCGTTATAACGACCATAAAATTTGCAAAATGCTGACTTTAGACGAGATTGTACATACCCCTGTAACATCAACTTCTTTGTCAGTAGTCCGCCTCTATTTAAAAACTGATCATATGCAGAACAAGATCTTGCGTATCGAATCAGTTGGGAGATATAAACATCATATGCAGGTGATGAAGGAATATTGCCACATTAATTGGGAAAGTTGACGATGGGGAAATTTAAATCATCCCGTTTGTCATAAAGTTGAGTTGTTAGTTTGCCGCCGGCATCTATTTTCAGTAAAATATCTAAGTATGAAGCAGAAGTGGAAGACTTTATGGTGTCTTTAATTTCAAGTTCACTGGGATATGTCGAATCGACATATGAATGAAAATGATCATTGTTAATAATCAAAACGTCGTCGATATATCTAAATGTCATAAATACATGTCACAATCATGTCCTGAAAGTAAGAAATATTTGAACGTGAAAATGTGAACGGAAAGTAAATCTGAACAACACAAAAGAAGCCGAACTAGAGATTTTTAGGTTAAAGTTGGTTCAAATGCTGGTGTGCCGGAGAGCTACGTGGTGAGATTCTAACATCCTACGTGTATAGGCATCGTACGACTGTGGAATATCCTAGTCCATGTTAGATGCATCATGATCAAACTGCACTGTTCCTTTTATACATGCATGGGCGGTTATAGTAAAATGGACGTTTGGGAAATGTAAATATACAAGTCTGCTTTGTTCACCAGGTCTTGGTGAAATCTATGAAGGCATCACACAGGGAATGTCACTGTCCCCCGGGCATTTATAATGTAATTGCTTTAGTGAAAGATCTTTGTAATTCCTGCTCCTAGTAGACGAAGGATTTCCAGGGATATTGAGCAAGAAGAAGCTTCTAGGATTATGATAGTCACTACGACCCAGACTTTATATAGAGTGCCTCTCGTGCCTCTGATCCCACATCCCAATATCAGTTGTTTATTTTAATGTCTATTGGAAAAATTTTCATTCGTATGGAATACGTCCCCAGCTGTATGAAGTGTCACATGACCCTTCGGTGCTATAGCAGTGTGGGCTTTTTATCGTGCTAACATTGGCCGTAATAGGGAACTTCGATTTTTAATATCTCATCTGAAGGATACGCAATTCTCATTTCTAGATGCCTAACGTTTGGCGAAAGAGCAGTCACTACCTGTTTACAATAAGACAAGCTTATAGCGAAAAAATCAAAAAAGCGAAGCGCTTGAGACCAAAAAATCTTGATTTGTAATAAACGTTTGTTATATCCAAGAAGTCTATAATGTATTTTACACTACAGGGAATAATGATCACTGTAAGCGTGAATTCATTGTAAGCGTGTTCTCTGTAACCGTGTTTTACTGTACATGTCTAGATCAATTCAGTTGACAGAAGCGGTAATTGATGTAATGCACTCATCAATATGGTGGACTTATTGTGTGAAAAATTTAATTGGAGCTCTGTATGAATGATTTGATGATCTCTTTAATTCAAGTGAAGATATCTTTGAGTTAATTATTTACAACGATTACGTATAGGAAGTTAATGCGCGCGACAATACTTTTCAAGAGAACAACAATTCAAATGCTAATTCAGTATTAATTTTGGATATTTTCAATTGAAGATATCTCTAATTAGATAGTTGCTCTCTCTAAAAGAATTATTGCGTGCATCAATTCAATTAATGATATCAATAACTGAATTATTGATCATTTCAGTTGGTGATATCATCAATTCATTTGAAGGGAAGAACAAATAAGTCATAGTGCGCATCAATTTAGGAGAATAATTAATGTCATCAACACTCATAATTGAAGATAACATCAATAATTTGAAGAAATCTTTAATTGAATTGTCGCGCATATCAAAGGAATTGACGATACCTTCAAATAATTAAAGATATCTTCAATTATTTGAGTGTATGTTAATTTGACGCCCCATCCTATACATAAAATATCAATGTAAACTGTGCATCACGGATTTATAACTACAGAAATAGTAATAGATAATGAAAAAAAAATGAAGGAAATAAAAATGAAGCACTATGCATTTATGTTGGATATGTAGTGTTTTATAGCAAGGTGTTCATGATCTTTTTTTAAGATTATGCATATATTCAGTATGATAAATTAAATGCTTGTCACAATATATCTTAAAACAGAATTGAACTTTTCAGATTTCTGTGTGGAAATATGTACTGTTCAAATAAAAGACATTAAATTTTCTCTCAAAAAGTGGACACGTCTCTCTAAAGTCAGGACGACTCGTAAATAAACGTAAATTTTAAGCCTAATTCTAATTAATCTTTTATGACCGTAAAGTAATGAAACGAGCACCTGCTGTCGTATTCCTAAACATATAACGCATCTACACGTTAGCTTCAGAGCTAGCATATTAATCATAGTGCTTTAAAACTATGATATTGAACAAAAGTAGAATATTTCAAAGTTTTTATCGTTTCACTCGATATATAAAAGGATATTGTATACTTTTTAAATGTGAATTAAATGAACGGGGGAGGGGATTCCAGTCCTCTCTCTCTCTCTCTCTCCCTCTCTCTCTCTCTCTCGTTACATTTTGAGTAAAATATGTTTTCAACCTTTTTTTTTTCACGACTGACAAAATGCTAGGGTTTGCCATGTTCATGGATAATTCAAAACGTGATATTGGTTTAGTCATAGTCAAATTCGAAAATTGATTATGTTTTTTCTTTCTTTTATCCCATGGGTTGAAATAAAGGCTGAAAATTATTGTCGACCGCTGCACGTGTTTTTAGAAGTGCGTGTACTTCTGTAGAATAATGTTCAAGTAATAATAAGAGGAACTTTATAGATTAATTTTCTTTCAGCTCCGAGTCTTGCTAGATTTATTTTTATGAAAATGCCAAATAAGATAAATTCAGTCTTTACGTTTTTAAGTGACTATCACCAAATGAATAATCTTGTAACGATGCATTTGTGAAAAAAAAAAAAATAGAAGAGAGAGAGAGAGAGATCGAGAGAGAGAGAGAGAGAGAGAGAGAGAGAGAGAGAGAGAGAGAGATCCCTTCAAATTAAGGGGCAGTGAACTCCTGTTTTACAATAACACTTGACAGAGGGCGTGATCTTTTCTAGTGGAATAGCCAATCACAATCACGTTTAGAAGGGAACTGGATTTGGGACCTATATTGTACAAAAAATTGGAACCGACTCCAGATTGCACACATTGAACAGTAATAATTATGTAAGTTGCTTTTGTTAAATCAGACAACCTGCTGTTTTCGCAAATATGAATCTCATTTATTTTTGGCATAATTAATCAAACAGAAGCTGTCGACTGCATACCTGTATTTGAAATTTCATCGATGCCGACATGGCTTTAAACGAATTCGCACAGAGGATATTTTGAATTACAATATTTCCAAGATTTAAACCATGTACTTAAGTATTGTTCAAGTCAGCATAACGAGTTACATTGGCATTTGATCGGTGTTTTGTCTAGTTCAGTAGTGACACCATTTTATATAGTGTTTACAGTTTTAACACCTGTGCGGACGCCATGTTTTATCATGGCGTTTCCGAAAATTCTTTAGGAAGTTTTATTTTCATAAAGGAAGGTCTGGCTATCTAAACACCTCAAAATGATTACCTAAAACGGAAACGAAGACAATGTTTTAAATAAAGTCATTTGTGATTATATTTATCCACCTGGACATCAACAAATGTTATTGTTAGGAGAGTGACATTCCTGTTGGGGCTCCATAGAGGGTGTATAAAAAAAAAAGTAATGGCAATAAGATGGTCTAGATATTAAGGATTTGATATTATGACTTAGACTTTCTAAAAGGAAAACATCCATCAAGAATTCTATAATAGCATTCTAGAGCATCAAAATTATTCAACTCAACAGTCCCACTGTTCAGTTCTGACTCTAATGGATGTAAAACATATTGTAGAATATAATCATAAAGAGAAGGACATGACATTTTATCTTACATTTGAATCATTGAAATATGGGCTCAACACTAAGGCACATATCTAACCAACTTGGACTATAAAAGTTTGGTCTAGACAAGTTTATTTTGTGTTAGGTAGCCTGGATGGTCTTGTAATCCGAAGTTTCTATGAAGGAAAATGGTTTTTCCTGGCGTATTTTGGGGTCTATTTAACGGACCCATTTCCAATAAAAAAAAAATCATTGATATATTTCCAACTCAAGATTTTTCCCCCCCCCCCCAATTCCACAGATATAAAAAAAAGTTCAATATATGTGTGTGTGTGTGTGTTTTTAATCATGATTGCTTGGAATATTTGATCACTCAGGGACCCTCGGTAGTAATTCGCATGAATCTAGCATACAGTGTGTACGAGGAACTCTTGAGTGGTACTATGCAATGGCTAATGTCCAGCACGGGCTTTGAGAAACAAAATTTTTGATCATAAAAGTTCTACAAAGCATTACTTGTGACAGAAATACTTTATTCTAGTTAGATTTAATTAATTACAAATGTTTCATAAAATAAATACATCCATGTGGATAAAGTGAATACTGTACAATATTTTTGTTAATTAGGTGAATCGTGAGATTGAATTACAGTTAAACATGGCAAGTTATTTAGTTAAATTAGCATTGTCATGTAATTTTAAATACTACACTAAAAAGATATTTAAAAAGAACAGTTCAAAACATTGTAAACTAGAAACATTTGGTTTTAAGAAGTTTTTATCACCATACAGTAATCAGAATGTACTAATGAGTGTACGATTGAATCAGAGCCAGAGGAATCAGAACTAGAGGAATTAACTGTTCCTGTGTCTGATGGCAGACAATTTTGTGTAAAGAGGGACCAGAAATGATCTCAGAGGAGATGTTAGAAAAAGCATTTTCAGAGACAAAAAAGAAGAGAAAAATGATATTGTAATGAATTCATTAGCATGTTTTGCAGATAATTAAAATACACCATAACAACTTTTTGATCACTTTTGTTTATTATTGAGCATAAGTAAACTGGTACTTTTTGAAATTTTCCTAATTTGAACATTTTACATGTAAATTTTCCCAATTCTACGGACCCTGGACTGAGGTTAAAAATAGTAGGAAAACCCCTGGGCCCTGAACAAATCCTACAGGGCCTGCAAATCCTATCTATAGGCACTGAACAAATCCTACAGGGCCTGCAAAATCCTATCTATAGGCACTGAACATATCCCGCAGGGCCTGCAAATCCTTAAGATACTACAACTGCTATAGAACTTGATAATTGAAATCCTGTCAATCCCTCATTCTTGTGTGTGCTTCAATTCACACCATTTAATATTGCAGAGTATAATGCCAAAAAATAAAATTAGTGTTCCTCTAACTCAATTTACCCAAAATTATAACCCCACCCCTAGAATTCTAAATTTTTCTTTTTTTTCTTTTGAAAAAAAAAATTATAATATTCACCAGAACAAATGTTTCCAGTCATTGGTTTTCCTTTTATTTCATTTAAGAATGAGGTGAAGTCATTAAAATGCTTTAACAGAGATGCAAAATGTATTATATTGTGTCAAGCATGTGAACAACATTGACTATGTTTGAAACTCAAAAGAACGTGGTTGTGATCATGATGGTAGTAAGGTGTCTTGAGGCAGTCGATATTCCTCCATATGCACATCACATGAGGAAAATTCGACAATTGAAGTTAATAAATAGGTGAGAGATTTTGCTAAGTAGTTTTAGACTTTTATGGGGGAAAAAGTGCAAATTCCTGTAGTGCTTTTAACAAGGTATTATTTTATCTCGGAATAATTATATGTTTCGGAATTTAACTAATTGAAAAAAAAAAGAAGAAATAGATTTATTGTTTATTTCTTCATAGTTTAGAAAGGGGGTTTCTACAACATTTCTCAACATGAAAACAGTTTTCTACGATCTACGGATGTCTTTTACATTTATACACATCAATTAGTTAAATTCCAAAACATATAATTATTCGAGATAAAATAATAGCTTGTTTACTGATGTTGAGGATATCACAGGAGTTGGCAGTTTTATCTGTAAAGGTCTACAGTGAGAACAAAACGACTGAACTTCATGAGCATAGTTAGCAAATCGCTTGCAAAGCTTGTTTACTGATGTTGAGGATATCACAGGAGTTGGCAGTTTTATCTGTAAAGGTCTACAGTGAGAACAAAACGACTGAACTTCATGAGCATAGTTAGCAAATCGCTTGCAAAGCTTGGTTGTTATTTATGTGCCCCATTATTAATAAAACTGCTGACTTCTGTGAGGCCATGAATTCATGTATTGTCACTATACACTGGACAGTGTACAGGAATGTAAAGATTTTCATGCATGCCTTTGATTTCTGCTGTGCTTCTTGTTGGGAACATCATGGAACAGGTTGCAAATAAAGTAGTGAACACAACTGAACTGTTGATGGCTGGAAGGAGGTCATATAGGGAGAAAAAGATGTGAAATTTTTTTTATAAAATTTTGTTGTGTCTAGAAATAAGTTTAGCTGGAACAGAGTTGGGTCTCAGTAGGGGTTAGTGGGTCTGCTCAAAATGATTTCCTTACACCATTTAAATGTTATTGGTAGATAAAGAAATGTACAGTATTTTCCTATCAAACATATCCAATACAGCTATGGCAACTCATTACAAATTTACAAACAAAATATCAGGTGCATGTATAGCATTGTCAACTTTTTGTTTTATTCCATATATATATATATATATCATTGAAAAATACCAATTGTTTTCATGAAATATATGGACATAATTCCACTCCAGCGTCAGCAGAAATGATTAAAATGGTCATCATGCCTTTCGTTATGAAATAGGTGACAGGTGTAAATTTAAGATTTTATTACATCACAGTTCTAACTTTACCTTTTGTTTTAAACCCGTATAAATGCAACATTTATCCTTCTGTAATTTGATATCTATCACAAATGGTAGTCAAGTTTACTTTTAATCTCACTAAAAGCAAAACTTTAAATTTGAATATAAAGTTCAATAGAACATTCATAGTAAATGATACTGTGGAAATCAAGTTTCTTGCTGAGAGTTTAAAATGTTTTTGCATACTCTGAAAAGTAACTTAAAAAAAAAAAAAAAAAAAAAGATTTATTCTCTGTCTAATTACCCTAAATTTTTTTTTTTTCTGGAACGTTAGCAGAAACACAGCTATTTTTATTTTTGGCCTAATTAGTCTTTTCCTTTATTACAGATAAACGCTGGTGTTCCGAGCCCTGTGGTACTGATGCTGTGACTTCAGCGATGCCTGCAGGTCCGCTTGACCACGACAGTTTTTACCAGAACACGCCAGAGAGAACCCTGGGAAATGAATCCTCCAGCAGCCTGCTAAGATCCATAAAGGCACAGGTACGAAACACATGTTGAGGCCTCCGTGGCCGAGTGGTTAAAGCATTGCGTTCAAAATCACAAGGCCTCTCACCTCTAGTCGGCGCGGGTTCGAATCCCGCTCGTGCCGATATATGTTAGAAAGTTTGTTAGTTTACTTTCGGAAGGTCGGTGGTACATTGTATCTGGGCTCTCTCCTCCACCAATAAAAACTGGACGCCACCAGATAACTGAAAAATTGTTGAGTGTGGCAGAAAACAAAGAAAGAATCCGTCAATTATGTTGAGAAATATTGGGTGGAGAGGATGCCAAACATCAAAAATGATACAATCAGGGGTGTAACTGATTTGAATGACAGAAAATACAACCAACATTAGTGACAAATTGTGCTTGCAAGAGTTGTCTTTCCTTGGAAATTCCAGTGAGCAATTGGCAAAATCATTGAAATGACTACATATTGTAATATCAAATCTAAATTTGAAAACGAAGAATAAAAACTGTGTATAGTATTTGGACAAGGCTCATCCTGATTTTTAAATTTTTTTTTTAAGTAAGCCAATTTGATTCAAGTTATTTACTACAAGTGAAGGGCTTGTAAAATGTCAATGTTTTGAACTGACATTAAGTCTGAAGACAAATCTGATGAAAACAACAAGAAAACTTCATAAAAGTCTATTAAACCTAATTATCCTTTGTAAGACAATAATGTTAAGCATCCACATAGACAAATTCAAGTCACATTATGACAGTTGACTCAATGAGAAGTCACAATGAAAAGTTTCGTCGGTTCATTTCTAAGTTACAGCCAATGCATATCAGGTGAGTGTTGCAGTCCCTAGGCTTCTTGCTTATATTTAACTCATTGATTAGACTCCTCAGACTTTTGTTTCAAGCATAATTATGTAAGACATCGAAGTACACCAATAATCATATATTAGAACAAAGGTATTTCATGTGCATTCTGTACAAAGACAGCTTTATAGACTGTGTATCTGTCAACAATTACATTGAGTCATTCTCCTGCATGACTCCCTAGGTAATGCACGTCATGGTACAGTGAACAGGGTATGTTTTAATTTCTCTGTGTGTTGAACATGCCAAATGTCAAACACTGAAATGAATATTTTTAAAATCTGTGAACTTGAAATTTTTTTGGTATGCATTGTGTTTGTGTATTGTTAATGCCCCTGTGGTGACCCCCAGATTATGACAAGGCATCAGCCTACACTATTAATGCACCTACCTAAACATACCTGGTCAATGAATGATTTATACAAGTATCTTATCCAAAAAAAAAAAAATGTATGTGGTACAGGTAGAATCTGATGGGATATGAGATTTATAATTCAGAATGGAGATAATGTGTTAGTGACTGAAGCTGTAAGTCCCTGATTGTTTTTAAACATTGGATGTCCTGACACAAAGTGCTGTTGTGTGATGTAGAAAGTGGAGGTGAAATTTCTATTGAGTGAATCATGGTTTGAAGTTGCCTAATTTAATTAGTTTGACAAGGAACAAAGAAATCAGCATGTTTGGAGCTTGTGGATAACACACCGTTACAGTGATGTAATATTTTGTTTTTAACAGGAAGCCCAATTTAAACGAATAACTCAGGAATTAAAGACTGAGCAAGGAAACCACAGACAGGTAAGATTTTGGGGGTACAGGCAGATTTATCTTTCTGAGGAGTGGACGTTTGCTGAGTGCCTTTATAGTTAGTAAATGCTGGCTTTTATGCTGTGTTAATCCAGGTTAAAGAATTAAAAACCTTCCCTTACTAACACACACAGGGTCAGCGGTATTTACATGATATTTATTGTTTATCAACAAAAGTAGAGAAAAAGACAAGAGAAATATCCTATCTACAGATAATGGAAATCATTAGAGATGGGTATAGTTATTTCCTTAAAAAGAATTGCTCTGTGAATTAGCTGTTGATGGTGAGGCATTTTGTGGCTCTGTAGGTGGGAAATGTCGAGGAGTAGATCTATGTACAATGTGACCACTAGTGTTTTCCTTTCCGTATTTAGCTGATTCACCTCTACCAGGTGAAAAACATGCATACCTGGAAATTTTACTGTGATACACACCACAGTGGATATACCTTTTGTGCAGTTCCTTTTCAAATTGGTTGATTTATTGAACAAGCATAAAAGAAATATGACGCATTTACTGAAAGTGGTTTGCCTTCCCTAGGGAATTTTTCAGAAGTGGAAGTTTAAATTTCTTGTTGTATTTTATTGAAAGTTTTGATAGTTTTGTGTAAGGTATCATGAGTAAATAACGCATACAGCACACTTTACGTCTGATATAAATAGTTGTGCTATTATACAAAGTTGTGTTGAAATTGTTTTTAAGGTGTGTGTTACAGGATATAACACACACAAAAAAAACATTTAAATGGATGGGGTACAGGAAACAATTCGTATAAAATCATTTGAAAAATCAAACAAGCACAATGTCAAATGTTTATGCATATATATATATATATATATATATATATAAATAAATGTTTATGCATATACACACACACACTAGTATAATAGTACATTTACAGGACAAAGTTTTTGGGATTTTTTAAACACTTTGTGTTATAGGACTAAGCATTCATGGTAATATAATGGTTTTGTTCATTTATCAAAGTTTGAATCTTGAACAGCTGTGTAGTGTTGAATGGCTACAATAAATATTCTTCTACTTCAAACATTCCAATCACATCATGCTTTGATTCTCTGTGCTGGTCAACCACACTCTCTGATTTAACCTTCCTGCGTTCCATCCCCCCCATTGGACTGAGAGTGGACAGGTCAGTATAATGAACTAGCCCTATGACCGTTCATTACTGACAGAGACAAATTTGATGGATGGTCGGACTGTGTGGAGTAGTTCTTTTTTCTTGGTTAGACATGGATTAGATAAATGACATGCAGATTGTGTAATCTCTAGGGGTTGGGTTAATGATGAGACTGTAAACCCCACTAGGCCATACGGCACATGCTATCTTGGCCTGTGGATGTGTAGCAGACTCTATGCTTGTCTTATCATTAGGAATTTAAGGTGGGGAAATTTCATGCCAGCAACTTGTAAACAATTGAAATCTTTCTCAGTTTTGTTGACATTGTGAATTTTAGAGAAAAAAATATTAGAATTTGAACTGAATATGTTTAATAAACCTTGGTAATTTATACGTGGTATGTGACTGTCAGCAGGAAATTAATGTTTCAAAAATAGTTTGTTATAAAGTTCTTGCACAATGTTGCTAGATAATTTAAAATTTTCGGTGATAGGTACTATTCATTATTCTACAAAAAAAAAAAAAAAAAAAATTTAAAAAAAGCTATATATAAATACATAAATCCCTTGAACAGTCAGAGGCCATGAATGTGAGGGCTTGATAATTAAGAGTGTTTACAGATGTTGGCGATGACAGTCAATGATAGAGGGGTGCTTATTAATCCAGCCTTGTGGCTACTTTCGAACTAACCATGTAGATAATATGCTGAAATGTTACGTGTGAATGAGTGTTTGGTATGTAACTCTGACCCCAGACATCCGGAGAGCAGGCGACAGATGAAATTGTTAAATCATACACCTTGATTTTGTTGATTTTTGAATTTGGCTAGATATTTAATCCATTCCCCCATATTTAATTTTATTGATTTTAGTCTCAGTATTGATGGGCATGGGACATAGTGTAAATATGACCAGGGACTAGATACAATGGCTTATGTTATCAATGGACAGTATGAATTTGACTTGAAATCTTAATCACTTATTTCTCAGTGAAATTGGGTCACAATACTATGAAAGATTTTCTTTACATTGGTAGGTCTATTTGACCTCCACACAATGAAGAAGGGTGTAATTTTTGCAGAATTTGACAGACTAGAAATGTTGCAGACTCTAGTGTGTACTGAATAGGCTTTAGTGTACTCAATGTTATTGTGATGATTTAAGAAGAATTTAGAGATAATGTAATAACATCTGGCAGGACTATTCATGGTGTCTTAGTTTAAACAGCTGGAAAATGTATAATCCCAGGAGGAGAGTTTTCCATCCCTCTGTACATATCCGTGGAGTGCTCCAAGTTAAAAGCTGATTTTGCCATATGTTTCCATTTTTAAATTCATTATCTTCAAAATGAAGCTCAGAATTCAAGCTTGTCACAGAAGCACTTAACATGTTTTCAGTTTCTGTTGTTTTATTTATCTGCTTTTCATATATATTCTAATTACATTTTGTATTTGCACGTGCACTTCATTAATTTCATTATACATTCTGTGAAACCAACTTTCTCTCTCATGTCTATAATTTGGAATCTGTTAAAGATTTTGCATGTCAGACATCTTTAATAAAAGTTATTTTCATTATCAATACCACCAGGGAAGGTCCTGCTTTGTTGGATATCAAAGTGTGGATGGCTTCTGGGTGAAGCATCAGTCTCCAGGAATCTTTAGGGGTGGGGTCTACTGTCCAGCTATTCCATCATCTGCTACAACCCCTACTACTATTAACATCTCTCATCGTCAACTTTATTTGGCTTGTATGGCCATCATTGTCAAATTTGAAGCTTTGAAATTAAAAAAAAAAATTTCCAGAATTTTGATTTTCAGAACCTCTAGTCATTTTTAGAGATAGTGTAAATTGACTATTTTCATTGTCGTGGCATTGAGAACCTTGTGTATACATGGTATCAGACAATATATGGATTCAAGTGTAGGGGGGTTCTTTGGATCTGGGTCTCTGGTCATTATGAAATGAAGGTGATTACAAGCTGGATGGTAGAAAGTTGGAAGAGTTTTGATACAGAATTGACCCCAGCCAGTTTGTTTGTATTTCTAGTATATAGCAGGCACGGGTAGCATGACTAGTTTTAACACAACTGAAGATTCTCTTCCTTGGCAAAGCCCACGCTATATCACCAATTCCAGAATTGAAGATGACAGCTTTGTGTCACCAAAAATGACTTCCCATCTTCTGGATTCATGTATGTAAGTATACTAGGACAATAGTGTATGACAGCGAATGGTTGGGTCCCTTCACACAGCCTCACCCAGAGTCTGAGAAAACCAGGTGTAACTGTTTTACTGCCTAACCTAATTAGAGTCCCAGTATTATGTGAAAATTCAGAAATCATCATCACCTCCATCATCATCATGTATTTCTTCATTAATCACAAGCTGTTCACATGTTTGTTTTTAGTGGATGGGGGTATATGACTTCATTATTACATGCAGGTGCTTGTTACTAACTGCTGGATAAATCTCTTTCCCAGTGTTTCCCCCTTGTGTAACCTTGATAAATATTCATCACATTACACAGGAGGATATTGGGTTTAGGACTAACACTCTTTGTCTCCAAATCATACTAAACTACCTTAAATTATATCTTTCTGAATGAAATGCCAGGTTAATCAGTTTTACTTTTTATATATTAAGTGACAGTCTTCTAAAGCTGTAACTTTCTGAAAGAAAAAAGATATACAATAGAACAATTATAATCTTGTGTAACAAATACCAATGTTGCTGTAAGTGTTGATGTTAATGAAATTTCTTTTCTTTTTTGTTTTTTGTTTTTTGTTTGTTTGTTTGTTTGTTGTTGTTGTTCATTAACACCTTAAACCTTAGGAGAAATTCAGGTGTTTATTTTATGCAGTGATAGAAGAAATTCCTCAGAAAATTTTACATGGTGGAATTGATGTGTACCATATTTTGAGGACAGTACACGTCCATTTGGGTAGCTTGGCTGGGAACTTCCTGTGTGGCTCCTTGTAGGGTTTTTGGTCATTTGAATAGGATCTGTTGTCAGCCCCATGTAAGAGAAGTGAGAGCTCGCAAATTACAAATTATATAGTGACAGAGTTTGGTCATAGGAGAATGTGGCTCTTTACTCAGAGGTAGTGACATTACAGAGTTGTACCTACTTTCGTAATTGACTAGATACTGATGTAATTGTCACTAAGATGTAAATGGGCTTGTTATTGTATGACAATAAACTTTTCCAGGAGTAAACTAGTGAGGCCTGTCCTTGCAGTGGGCTGTTGACCTGGGGATGGTGTTACTGTCAATATATTATGTCTCGATCTATTTATTGTGATCTGTAATCGGAGGGTTGAAGAATCTAATCTCAGCATTGAAGATTTCATTACTCTTAAGATCATTTTCAGGTTGTAGATCATTTTCAATTTCTTGAGGAGTATCTATGTAAGATTATTGCTATTGCTCTGAGAGGTCATATTGATGTCTTAACATTTGAATGTGAACAATAGTGTAACAAATTTGATTTAGGGAATCTTTGACATGCACATGTGTTTATTAGTTTTCCGGTAATACCCACAGTGTCTCAGATCTATATGCAGAACTTGACTCACTAGATATTTTTTTATTCAGTGGTTAGATTCTGTTTTCTTTTTAGTTTTGTCTTTTGTTGTAAAATCATTAGACAATATGTACGACATTATGATTGGAGGTGTCGCTTTTACACAATGTGTAAGTTTTCAGTAATAAAATTGTAACCTTACACGGTACAGAATGTTGTCCAGATCCAGTATGAACATGATAAATTCTTGTTCCTAGTGCAGGCTTTTTATGTGGTATCAACTTAACACACACAATAAGGGTACTCCAGAGTGTCATAGAGCTGTTTGTCCGTGTTGACACAGCGCATGTTTTCCCATATTGACAATGCACATTCTGAAGTTGTTACCCTGTGTGTGCACTCAGGGATATTTGTTACCTGGAACCTTTTACACAAATTTGTGTATTATGTAACATATACATTGGTCAAACCTTCCCAGTGTCACACAATGTCGCAAAATTCTCCATGATTCAGTATCATAGTCATGTTGGCCCCTACGTAATAAACTTGATAAGATAAAATACAAATTAAAACATATTAAACTATGTTAGGAATTTCTGGAACTCAAAACCTGAACAAGCTTTCCACCTACTACCAAGTCTATAGTGTCAAAACTATTATTACTGTAGGGAAAGGGAATTTCAGGGACCATTGTGAAATCATCAGACAATGTCACAGGGTGTGAAATATTAGCCAACAGAGGAATGTTCTGTTGTCTCCAGATTCACTATTGATTGTGTTGATTGGGATTATTTACATGTGAAGTTTAACATTTTTTGTGATCATTCATGTGGAAATGTCCTCTGAGGTTGACATTACACATTATAAGTGCATTTTTGTGAATGCATGAGTGGTCGCGATTAGAGGCAGACAGTTGGTAGCTATTTTTACTCTTGTGTATATTCACACCTTCAGACCTATTAATGAGAAGACCTTCTTGGATCCTGTAGAGCTTTTGAGTGTATTGGGATTATCTGGCCACCAATCAACATTCAATGGTCACTCAATCTAAAGCAAGACCATGTGCTACTTTAGGGGCCTGGAAACTTAAAATCTGCCAATGAGAAAGGGCTGGAGTTTTATTCTAACAGTGAGGTGATTCCACAGGGGCTGTACCTGGGAACATTAGTGTCATTGTGTTGAATCTGATCAGTTTTTGCATACAGTGAGACACGGATTATGAGAGATTCTCTGTGTATTTTCTCTGTTTTGATCAGTTGGTGCATGCAATGAGACATGGATTATGTGTATTTTCTCTGCTTATTTTCAGAGACTGTCATTCATGGATTAAAGTTTGTGTGTTTTGTTTGCAATAGGAATTTGTGATACTAGTTAAAATGTGGATTTGTAAGTTATTAAGTGTTTTCTTGCTTTAAGTGACTGTAGAATGTTTAAACCTGTTTAAACCTTTCTCAGAAAATAGGGTAAATCAATTTTGTGAATATAGAGCGAACTTGTTCAGAAACAGGACTTGTTTGGTACTATCACTTGTTTGTGAATGGCTTGATATATAAGGTTTGTCTTGTTTTTGCAGGAGAGAGCTAGAAGACAGGGGAACATTTGGGTAGGTACACACACAATTTCTAATCCTGAGTCTAGAGAGGTACAGGCAGACATTAAATTTATGAGTATACAATACAGTTATATAGTGATCAAAGCTCCCACACTGAAGGTATGGGACAGGGGTCACAGTTTAACCCATATACTTTCTAATCTTTAAACACATCAATATCCGTCCTTGAAGAATTGTATCATTTTATATGAAGGATATTTTGTAAACAGACACGATGTTGTTTAGTTATATGAAGGATATTTTGTAAACAGACACGATGTTGTTTAGTTGATAAGTTAGTAGATATGTAGTGTCTGCAATGTTAATACACATTTTTGGGAGTTTTATCAGTGTAGTCACTTGGATTTAACAGATAGCAATCACAAGGGGTTCTCTTACCCAGGTGTGCCATTATCTCACCTGAGACTAAAGACAACACCTGTAATTAGCTAACTGGGCCACCATAGCTGTGTAAAGCTGAACAGGCACACACAGACACTACCATTAATTTTACAGTATGTTATAAAGGTCCTCTCCTGAATGGAATTGGACAATGCTTTGATCTTTGAAAGGAAGATGGAAAATGCACTTTCTACCAAAACAATATGATGATATTTTTGACTTGAAACATGTTATTTTTTAATTGTATATTATTAAAGATACCATGGTTAGAAATATTAGCTTTCAGTAGCAGTACACTAATTTTTTTGTATGCAAATTGTGAAATTACGTTCTGGACTTTTGGCACCCAATATTTATTTACCAATTTCAGCCAATTCTTGTTGACCAATTTCAGCCGATTCTTGTTGACCAATTTCAGCCGATTCTTGTTGACCAATTTCAGCCGATTCTTGATTATGAAAAGTTATCATCATTTTTAAAAACTAATTTCCATGATAAAATTGATAGACTCTTGAGTATGTAAAAACTCCCAGTGTAAAAGTTTAAATTTAGCTCATCAAACATTCCTTCGAACTGGTAGGAAGTATGGTGCAGTGCAGTTCATTGTTTGGACTGGTAAATATATTCAAATGCCTGGAATACAAGAGTCAGATTTTATGGACTTTTATAGTCCTCATTATTTTTCACATAACTCTTTTTGTAGTTGAATTTTTGAGTATGCTAACGTACAAACCAGAAATAATTTACTTTCAGTTTAGTTTTGAATGGGCTAACCTTCAAACCACAAAATGAATGTACTTTCAGGTTAATTTAAAATATGGTAACCTACAAAACACAAAGTTAACCTACTTTTTATTTAATTTTGAATTCAATCTTTATTTTAGTGCTGACAACATGGATTTTGATAATTACGCACATGAGAATTCATATGGGGGTCATGACCCCGGTATGTATAGCAGCGACCCTTATGGACAGAGTTACTCCCCACATCTCCCTAATGGAGGACAGTATTACCAGGATGAACGGTCCCCCCATGGATCCAGGGTGTCTCTTCAAAGTGGAGATGGTCATAGAAACCTGTCCAGAATGGTGAGCAACTGACATGCAAATATTTTTGTTACTTGTGTTTTCAGTGATTTCTTGGACATGTAGTTAGTGGTTTGATCAGAAATATTTAACGGGGAATAACACAACAGAGAAATGTGATGTGGATGGAAAGTGGAGGATGCGTACAATAATATTTTGAGATTGGAAAGTTTCAAATTGACCATATTTAGTTAAGAAATGCAGTTTTAGTAGATAGTTATCGGAAGAAAAAAAATTTAAACTCCTGCCAGACTCCCAACACACACACTGCAGATCAGCAGTCGCCACGTTAACCTACTGAGCTACCCAGCTAGGCGATTAGATTTAAAAGGAATGTACATGTATTGCCGATATTTACATTTTCATTCAAGTTTCAAAAGGAAGTCCTCCATTATAACGGAAGTATTATTCCTCTTTCATTTTGATAGAACGTCCGTCGGTGTGTGCTTTTGTAGGAAGCTACTCTGCATTATAAAAACGGCACTTTGTTGATTACTTCTGCGACCACTAAAGCAATGGAAACTCTTAAGAGACAAGTTACATAGTGAAAAATTGCAGTTTTAATCAAAATTTGCATGTGAAAAAGTCAAAACTTTGTAAGGCTTGAACAATGATTTACAGATTGGCAGTCATATGCATTAACCCAATGAGGTAACCTGCTAGGCAGTAAGATATAACAGAACAAGGAATATATTATTAATGTTCAAAGTCGGCATTACAACAGGGATCTCTTACTGCCCGTGGCAAGTGAAAACACAGTTCGAACAAGTGAAACTCAAAATACACTTGTCCGATCGGGACAGTAGGAAATGTGATTATTTAATTGTGTTAGGGTAAATGTTAAATAGTAGAAAATAAAGTTTGACTCGGCATTTTTTGTTTTCTTTACGGAATCATCAAATTTTTAGTAGTGAAAGCCCCCTTTCTAGTAAGTCATACCATATCTTATTCTATCAGTAAATTGTTCTGAATAAATAAATTATCTGATATATGACTTAACTTAATCATGTAAGAAAATGGCTTCACAAAGTCACGAGAAGTGTTTCAGTGAGGAAAATGCGCAGTGAAATGATGAAAGAAAAGACAATGTAGATAATAAATAGAAATCTCAATCGAAAAAGAAAATACAAGTTTAAGATGGCAAAATAATCTAAATTTTTGAGTTTCATTGACACTGACAATGATACGGTCTGTGTACCATGCGTCAGAAATTCAGCACTGTATCTGCTATCACTGGCACTTGGTCTTTCCTTACTGATAATACATTTTACCAATTTAATAGCATCCATGTACATTTTTATCGAGTTATTGAATAAAAATTGATAGTTTAAACTTTAGACACATTTCTTTTTTAATGGAAATAAAACATTGAGTATTTGAATCAAATATGTGTGTCAACATTTCACCAAAAGTTGTGCACCTTGTCCACTATTTCACGGTGAAAAGATCTTATTTCTTTAATATCCTTATCTGAATAATTAGTCATGATTCACAGTTGTAACCTCTCATATTTGGTAGGGTAAAGAAATTTTTTCCAACAACATAGTTTTCAATCGGACAAGTGAAAGTACAAGATAAAAAGTTCTCGTGTTATCCCTGTATGACGATGTGTTATTTTTCCGTAATATTGGATTATTTTTACAGGATAACAAGCACCTTGGCCCAGGTTCCATGGGATCCCTCCACCGACAGGAACCGCCCCACGACAACTATGCTTCCTACTCTTCCCTGACTCGGCCACCATACGAAGAGGACCCTCAGGGGTCACCACGTGGCCCCACAACCCCTATAAGGTTTAATGGCTATCAGGACCCACCCTACAATAGTGGTGGTCGCTACAGTGTGGCGTCTAATGATAGCTTACGCAGAGCTGATCCATACAGCACTTATGATTATAGGTAGCTAGTATGCTAGTTTATGACCCATCCCATAATGCAGATCTTTTAAGTGTTATTTCTGTGAAGACAATTTTTAAAAATTCTATGTATATTCTTAAGCCTTTATTTAGTTGTTTTAAAAATCTAACAAATGACATTGTGAATTTCTTTCTTTCTTTGTTTTATTTATTTATTTTCTATTTTTTTTTTTGCATGGATATCTTATTTTGAAATCTGAGAACTCTGTGTAAGCATTGTATTAGTGTGATGATTTGCATCTAGATTATGTTGTATAATTACGTTTGTTTACATGATAAGATTTAAAAGAAACCCCAGTCAGTGCATTATGGGATACCTAAGTATGCTGGGATGCCTTTGTATATTGGCCAGTGAATGCATGTGGTGTCAGCACACATTTTAAATTCATCATCATGTTGCATGTTGGGATTGAAATTTCATTGAAATCACACTGCATACTGCTGTTATCCGATAGAAAATTTTTCAAGCAAAACGGACACAATTTCTTACACTCTAAAATTTAAAGTAAATTGAAAGGACATTTTATTGTTAAAGTGGTCTTAACTTCAACAGCAGTATGTGCATACATAGCTAGAGTGGAGTGTATCGGTTTGAACAGCACACTAACTGTATTGTTTCTATTGTTCTTTTTATTGTTAATCTATTTTCTGTATTAACAGAGAGTTGTTTTTTTTTTTATACACATTACTGCAAATGCCAAATTTAACATAGAACTTTAGAGAAAAAAAAAAATAAAAAGGACTAAAGATAAATATTACGAATAATTAAAGGCAATGTTTAGATCTTGTGTGTTAAATATTGTAAGCCTGCAGCTTCAGTTTCTGCATGTCTTCATTTGCTGTAATGAATTATATGTATGTTGAGAATTACAGATTTGTTTCCTGTTGCTAGGGATGGTCCACCACGAAGCAGAGGTAGTTATGACCAGTCTCCTCCATACGGCAGTAACCAACACATCCCCCAGGATCCTAGATATGCCGATCACCCTGCAAATGATCGCTATGGCGACCTCCCTGGCGATGATCGCTATGGCGACCTCCCCAGTAATGATCGCTATGGCGACCTCCCTGGTAATGATCGCTATGGTGACCACCCTGGACATGATCCGTATGGTGATCATCCCAGTAACGACCGCTACAGCGACCCCCACAACGACTCTCGTGTCAGTGATTCATTTTATAGAGACTCTCCAGACAGAAATGAAATGTATCCAAGAAATGGGCCTCACCATGACAACTACCAGGATTACCCCCCAGAGGAGGGGCGCTTCCACGACCCATCATATATAGATGATAGGTACAAAGGATACCCTGATGAACCAGGAAATTACCGGGAATCACCGGATCCTAGGTCTCAGGGTTATGGGGATGAGGGACCCCCAGAGGACAAGTTCCACACCATGTCTCTATCTGATCCCCCTGGCAACTATCCTCCCAATCATAGCTACCCCGACATCCCACAAAACCAGAGCTTTGACCAACGAGAACCAATGGATCGCTATGGAGATGAGGACCATGGGCCAGGGGATCACTATGGCGATGGGAATCCAGGGCCAGGGGATCGCTATGGAGATGAGCAGCCAACATTTGGTGATTATGATGATCAGCCATACAGGAAACACGAGGGACTTCCCCCCGTTCACAGTGATCCATTCGCAGATGATCCCTTCCAGCAGCAGCAAATGCAGAGAAGTCGCACACCAACTTCAGTTCATGATCAGTATGGTAAGTTACAGATACTCAACATTCAGTGTAATCAATCGACCACTTTTATAGATGCTATTCTGAATTTGTTTGGTATTTTGCCTTGTTCTGTTTTGCTTGATTATGTTGATTAAAGGTTGAATCTTTTTGCTACCTGTTTATGGTAGTGGCATTATAACATCTGATCTTCAGCACTGCTCAGATCTTGTAGATAGGGTTGCTTTTAAACACTCCATGTTTCCAGACTGTTCTCTCTGTGCACAGAAATCTGACTGTTCTTTTTGAAACCTTGACAAACACGTATTTAGCTGGTTTATCTGTACCTCAGTTCTTTCTGTCACTATTGCGGGTGTGCTTGGTCTATGATGACATTTAATTTATTTACAGCAGTATTGATTTACAACCATTCTTTCTCTTGTTGTCCTGTTGTTTTCTCTCTTCTCCCCAGCACCCTCTCTTTTTCTCTCTGTCTCTCTCTCTGTTGTGTTTGTATCCCTCTCAGTTGAGAAATCTTCCTGGAGGTGCAAGTGATCAAACAATTTTTGGATGTCTTTTTTTAGATTCTAACTTGAGATATGTGCCCCAAGATGAATTTGACCCCTACGATGGTCACCATGGTGATTATGCACCAATGATGGCCCAGAATTTGGAGTCGCACCCCGACTTTGATCAGTCAAACATGAGTGAGTATGGTACAGGATATTGTTGTGTGGCTGTGAGTTTGAAGGTCTGATTTGTAAAAGAATTGATTTAGAAATCCTATTGATTGTCACTTGAGGAGATTGGGTTGAGTATCTCTCTTGTTGAGTGAGGGACTGTGTTGTAGTCTTATATTGATAAAACAGATTGGAAAAAAGTCCTTGCAACTTATTGGTGCCCTTCCTAGAGCTCACAGTTCTGTGATTGTACAAATACAATACTGGACTCGCAGTGCTGAGATTGTTACAAATACAATACTGGACTCGCAGTGCTGAGATTGTTACAAATACAATACTGGACTCGCATTGCTGAGATTGTACAAATACAATACTGGACTCGCAGTGCTGAGATTGTACAAGTGCAATGTTGAAAATGCAATAACTCACAGTGGTGTGTGTGAGTGTGTACTTGCATTTAGAAGTTACTTTTGATTTTAATTTTTTTTGTTTTTTTTTGCTGTCTTTAAGGTGGGCACAGTGATCATCCACCCATGCGTTATGACGATCGCTATAGTAACGATGGACGAGGTACTCCACAAAGAGGAATGTATGATGACAGTATCCGTCGGTCAGAGAATATCCTCGTCAATGCACCATCCAGGGAGCACTTTTCTGACGGTCGCCGCACACCGTCTGTCCAGGGAGATGGTAAGAAAGCCTTGTTTATGTAACAGAATGCTTGTAGGAGAATCATCAGCATTTTTTTCTATCATGGTGTCCATACTCATTTAGTGGGGGGAAAATATCAAAAGAGAATAAATTGGGAATTTTCAATCATATCGGGAAATGGCACTTATTTTGAAGTTAACACTGAATAAGCCATATTTTAAAGGATAAACAAATATTCCTTATTTGCATTTTATGCACATGCACCATTTCTTTATATATATATATGTATAGATGGATAGATACATAGATAGATGATGGTATTTGGCAATAGAAATGAGCACCTGTTATATAAGGGGGAAAATGCTGGTGTCAGTTATGTCACGTTTACATGTAATGGAATGCTTGGTTGTAAGAGTCTGGCTCATGTCATCTTTATTAGTTATAAAGTTTAAAAGTTTTGAAACCTTACTGAATGTTATGGAATCTGAGAAAGAAAATACAAAAATGGAAACAGATTTTTGTTGAGTCGAGAAAGACATTACATGTAGGCTAGCTTTAAATCATGTGATGTAGATTTTGCAGACATTGATGAATTTAAATTAATTTCTTGTGATGTACTCATTCAGTATCCAAGTTCCACAAGGGTTTCTGATATTAGTACAGAGTTTGAGTGTATCTTGTTTTACCATAACCTCAGAATTATAATCAAAGCCTGATTTTTAAGGCGTTGAGCTCGAGAGCATTCTAGTGATCATGCAAAATTTTCCTCTACATCGCCTTTCCCATCTCAGTGCCTATATTGGACATTTTTTATGATTCTAGACTTTGAAACATTGAATTTAATTGTTATTTGAAAGGCACAATACCATTTCTGTTGTTGATGTCGTTTATTATTGTATCTTTGTTCAATAGTTAAATAAGGATTTTTGGCCAAAAAAAATTCATTATTTGTGGATGGATTTACTACGAAACAGATTTTCCCACAAAATTTGTGTCATATGATATCATTTAAGCACTTACAAAATAACTTGCTCAAATTTGGTTTTCATTTATATCTATAGTCTCGTAGTTTCACCAAGAATCCTTATTTCAGATCAGTAGAAACAAATAAATACTAAATTGGATTGTGCATTGTCACGGTTCGGTTCCTATTCCAAAAACAGAAAGATTATTTCCGGTTTTGTTTTCGGTAATCCCGATCCTGTTTCTCAATTAAGCAAAACAAAAATAGCATGTGCATTGCGACAAAAATAACATGTTATTTTGTGAAGAAATCCAGGCTAGATAGCATTCATTGGGAATTGAATCTTGTTCAGAATTCCAATAACCTTTCTAAATATCATGTTGAACTTTTGAATTGTTAGACATTATTGAAAACAGAGTTAATACCGTATAATTGTTGCATCATACATGAACAGAATATATGACTTCTATAAACAAGTAGTCTCACTCTGAAGCAGTTATATTCTTTTTAGCATTTTTCATCTGCAATTTTAAGTTATTTATTATAGCCTTTGTAAAGTAACTAGTCTTGAGGGTATATTATCTAGCAAGAGGAGGGTACATATATGAACTTGTTAGGATAAGCAACTTCAGCCCAAGATCTCTTCTTTATTTCTTTTTATGTAAAAAAAAACAACAGTTTGCTGACAATTTGCAAATGATTGTAATGCTTTATTTATGTATTTAAACATGAGGAAATGTTTCCCGTGACACTCAAGCATTTGTTCTCATACTTTCTCTAATTTACCTGCCCTCTGAATTTATTGAGAACCCTATAATGTATATGATATTGCACTCGACACCTTTGTGGCCCTTCAGGCCTTTGATTATGATCTTTTGAATGAATGATGTTATTCCGATATGTAGTACATATTACCATGGTAATTGGGTCTTGGTCAGTGTGCTGTGTCTTCCTAACAGAAGAATTCTATTATTTTTCAAAACACGCTATTTTGTCCAATGTTTCCTCAGTGCTCAGTGGTCAAAGAACTAAGATTGGTATGTGTGGTAGCTGCGAGAGCATTATCTGGACTGGTTAGTAATTGAATTGTAACCAGCAAGGCACTATTTGTGTCCAATGTGGGCTCTTTGTCAAGAATTTGGCTAGATAAGGGGACCATACAGAGTTACCAGTAACACCTAGCATTCTGTTGTGTTAAAATCCCATCTACCCAGCACCTCCGAAATGGAGTCTAATGGAAGACATAGTGTGCAGATAATTAACTAATTACTTAAATATTTGGTGCCTGATTGATATCACTGTGGAATTTCGTGTGGCTTTGCTTATAGACTGATGGATTTCCATTTAACTGACATTCGAGGTAGGTTTTTGAAATGTTGGGGGATGATTGACATTTATGACAATTTTAACACTGTTGGAATGACACTTTGCCAATTAAACACTGGCTTTACAACTTCATTAAATTATGAACCAATTCAGAAACCTTTTGGAGTAAGTTAACGAGACTATGAAACTTTAAGCATACACTGTGTCCATAGTTTGGGGGTGTTATAGATGGAGAGATAAGATGTAGACAGGGGTTTTAGTGTACATGTGTTTGTAAGGCTGGCCCATTGTTGGTGGGATTTAAATACCCCACTGCAGGATAATAAAGTAATTGATTGTGTGACCTAGTAATGGCTGTTCAGGGAAGCCAGAATATTTGCTGCTTTAACCTTATTATTTATGTACCTACTATTAATGCTTTAGAATTTGTTGTCATTCTGTCCATCCATTTGTCACATCTTGTAACTTTCAAGTGATAAGGGATAGGGTTATAATTTTGAGCATGTGTATTCCATGTTTGAGGGTCATTTAATAGGTCAGTATGATTTATACCTGGATGACCTCACAATTCTGATTGGACTCACTTAGGTCTCAGTGTAGTTCACATTTATCATTTGTCTTTGGCAATTAGAAATCACAGTATGATAAAACAAGCCATGGGACAAATTTCAGATAAAACACTTAGACACCTGATTTCTAATAAAATTTCTGTCGGACTATTTTTTCATACACTATCCCATTCGGACTAGTATAAATTTTTCTTTAGAAACGTAGATAATTTCGATCCACACCATAAACAACAGTGAAAAGTATTTCAAGAATAGGTCGAGATTTGATGGTTTTTCATGAAATGAACTTTTTTTATCGTTCATTTTTGTTGGATGCTGATAAAAAGAGTGTTATTTACATTCTTACTGCAAGAAATCCATTTTAATTTTTTTTTTTTTAAGTTTAATCTGCTTTATTGAACTATTTTAATTTTGGACTAGTAAATTTTTTGGGGGGCTAGTAAAATATACATTCAACTAGGCTGACTAGTTTGAAAAGTTTGTGACTTGGACTGTTTCTGTAAAATAATACCAAACAGCATGTATGTAAATTTCTCAACAATGCCAGCTTATGGTATTCTTATCTAACATCTCCAATGAAATGCTTATGCACATCTATGAGGAATTGAGGATCAACTTTATAATTTTCAGTAAAGAATAAGAATTGAGAAGTTACTGTAGCATATTCAAATCTATGGTTTTTTTTTAATCATTGTTTAAAAATCGAATTAAATATATTTGAAATATTAACTGTATTAGGCTGAAAAGTCCTTACAGTACAGAATCCTATATCAGATATATAAACAGCATATTTTTTTTTATATATGTATTTAACTAATAAGTATAGCTAGCATTGATAGCAGTTAAATCAGCATACACTATGGCATTGAAATAGCAGTCATTATAGAATTCAAATCAGCATTTATTGTAGCATTCAAATCAGCATTTATTGTAGCATTCAAATCAGCATTTATTGTAGCATTGAAATAGCAGTCATTATAGAATTCAAATCAGCTTACACTATAGCATTGAAATAGCAGTCATTATAGAATTCAAATCATCATACACTATAGCATTGAAATAGCAGTCATTATAGAATTCAAATTAGCATTTATTGTAGCATTCAAATCAGCATTTATTGTAGCATTCAAATCAGCATTTATTGTAGAATTCAAATCAGCATTTATTCTAGAGTTCAAATCAGCATTTATTGTAGAATTCAAATCAGCATTTATTGTAGAATTCAAATCAGCATTTATTCTAGAGTTCAAATCAGCATTTATTGTAGCATTCAAATCAGCATTTATTGTAGCATTCAAATCAGCATTTATTGTAGCATTCAAATCAGCATTTATTGTAGCATTCAAATCAGCATTTATTATAGTATTCACATCAGCATTATCAGCTGTCAGACAATGTTTATTTTGTAACATTTTTGTCTCTATTCTTCTTAAACAATGTGAGCATGTGCTGTCTTGGCTGAACCAGGGACTTAATTTCAGGTGAAAGTGTCACATTCTTGCCATGCTTTAATGGAATTGCATTTATTTCAAAAAGAAACTGTAAATGACTTTGGAGGAAAATTATGTGTAATTTTGGAAGCAAATTGACCAGAAATAAAGAATTCTGTGTGACTCAGTAGATATATATTTGAGATCAAAAGATCTGAAAACTTTCAAGTGGAGGGGAATATCATAAAAATCTTGACCTTTTTTTAGCATCGCAAAGTTCATCCCAGTTTTATACTCTCTCTCTCTCTCTCTCTCTCTCTCTCTCTCTCTCTCTCTTTTTATACTCTCTCTCTCTCTCTCTCTCTCCTTCCTTCTCTCTCCCTCCAGTGTCATTATCCCAGGATTAGACTTTTGTAATTGAAATACCCCTTTGACCTGTCCATGCCCCCAGACTAAGATGCCATTATCGATTCCCATGTAATCTCTTCTTTCTCCTTCATCAGACTTCTGGTGCTTTGTGTTTTACTGCCCTAGTCTGTGACTCTCTGCCATTAAATATCTGACCAGGGCGACAGAATTCTGAGTATTCAGAATCCGTGTGAAGAATCTGTGTAGAAAGTGATGGATAATTGTCATTGATCAGTGGAGATTTAAGATTGGTCTACAAACATACAGGAACAAAACAGATTAGGAAGAATATTGATGTGAATTATTGATGAAATCAGGTGTTCTGTAGGGCAGTATGTCAGGTCTGAATTTGTCATTTTGTTTCTTAAGGCTGTTGATTGAGATGAAATGGTTAGCTAGGGGTGAGATTCTCTGTGACTTTTAGTAACTCTGACACAAAGGAGACATTTTCAAAAATTAGAGTAGAAATAGAAATAACTACTAGTGATCTTTTTATGTATTATGTATATATATGCATGTATATGATTGTACATTACCTCTGTAACACTCTTGCTGCAGGAAATAGCTGGCGACCTCCTGACCTACAGGAAGTGATTGATTATTTGAGTCACCCCAACAAACAGGTCAAGGCCAATGCTGCTGCTTATCTTCAACATCTGTGTTATACTGACCAAGACATCAAGGTGAAAACCAGGTAAGACAGTGTTTACATGTAACACCTGTATCACTAACTCTATTAACCAGGTAAGATAGTTCCTACTTACAACACCTCTGTTCTGCTGACCAAGACAAGATGGTGTAGAAAAGTTAGAAATGAACATTCTAATGAAAAACAACCTGACATGTATACAGTTACTTGAAGCAAAATAAATGAAACTTGTCAGACATTTGAAAATGGACTAACATTTTTGGAGCTTGTACAAATTCAGTGACCAGTGTTACAACATTGAATACTATGGAATGGTCACAGATTCCAGAATTAACAGGATTAAGTTAATCTGTGTGTGGGTATCCAGACTAAGTCCAGGGTCAAACTACACATGGCCAGCTCAGTAGGTTAAGTAAGAACTAACCAAGGTCCAAGTGTGGATAAAGTAATGGTCAGGTGTGCTGGACTCCCAGGGTTATCACAACAAAGTCACGGGGAAGGGGGGGGGGGTAATGACTGCTGATTTTGTTCACATAATCTTTTGTAGCATTTACTTTTACTAAATTTCGTATTATGCATGTCTGTTTAACTCACCATATCATTGGTAGTAAAGTGTACTTTTTGTTCAACTCATGAGATTGTTGGTTATTAAGGGGACCAAGGTTTATGATAAAGTGAATTCAAACAAATGATATTGTAGTATTATAGCAGTTGTCTTAAACTATAATTCTCTCTCTCTTTCTTTCTTTCTTTCTTTCTTTATTTCTTTCTTGTTACTTTAGTCATATAAAATAGTTGCTGTAGTTCTGGTCTTGATCCAGACTGGGTGGGTACCTACCTCCTCACTAGAATACAGATATATCATAAAGAGATCGAGGAGACATTTGATGCTTGATTTCACTTTAGTCCTTGGGCAAATATAGGTCACCTTGAGTTTTCACAACAGAGACTTAATATAAGTATATAGTATACAGAGGAGAATGATGGACAGCAGGATATGTGACAATGGAATACTACATTCCATCGGATATAAATGTGGCTAGGCCAATCCCCCAGTATTCTTATAAAGTCTACGACTGGTAAGTGTGTCAGAAATTTCAGGACATGATGCCTTTCTCTCAGTATTTTCTGATGTAAATAGAATTGTGTCATCAAGTCTACCATCAACAGGGACTCAAAACACCCAGTATAGATTTTATTTATGATGACATCATTCAAAATTACATTGGAGTCATAAATGGGTTGACATTGTGCTAAATTAAGTAGTGTTGGAATGGTAATTAGATTCCATTAACATTCTACAGGGAAGTTTTATCTCTGTCATTTAAAGAGACTGCAATCTTTCAGAAGCCTTGACATTGTTTATGTAATGGGAATTCCCCAATTTATGAATTAGTTAACATTTTGAATTTTCTGCGCTACATATACAGAACAGAGTAACTTTATTTGTAAAGTATTTAGCTCCCAGACAGGTGTCTCATACAACATACAGAAATTAGGCTGTCACAGGTACAATTCTACAATAAGGAATGAAGTCATGTGAATCTGTGATAGCTTACGTGTGTGTGTGTGTGTGTGTGTGTGTGTGTGTGTGTGTGTGTGTGTGTGTGTGTGTGTGTGTGTGTGTGTGTGTGTGTGTGTGTGTGTTTACCATTGTATATTTTCTCACATTTATGATATTACAATGGTAAAGGTTTACCTTTCTTTGAGTTTACTAGTTTATGTCAAGATTGCTTATACAAAAATAGTTGTCATAAAAGATATATATATGTGTGTGTACATCTGTGGCTTGTTTTAACCAGAGATTAAAACGGTAGGACAGAAGGCTTCTACCCCTCAGCAATGTTTAAAAGTTGCAAAGTATATTTAAATGTATTGAATTAATGAACATTGTGGGTTCCATTTTTATCAGGTGCTTGAGCCCCCCCCCCCCCCCCCCCCCTCCCCCTTCCACTCTGTATGTTGTGACATTTACATGTGTTGATTTTATTTTTGGATTTTCATTTCACCAGGGGCCTGGATGGTATTCCTCCTCTGGTAGAGCTACTACACAGTGATTATCCCGAGGTACAAAAGAACGCCTGTGGAGCTCTGAAAAATCTTTCATATGGCCGTGGCCCTGCAGGGACAGACAACAAGGTACACACATCTAAGATTGACCCATATTTTTTCGTAGAAGAGACTTTGGAATGTAATGATCGTGATAGAAATGTTACAGTTGTGGACTTGATGTAGTAGAACTGAGTGCATTGAGAATGCCATTGAATAATACGGGAGTCAGAACATGTGATTTAGGAAGTTTACCAGGAAGTGGTTCTGTCTGTATTGAGGATTAGTCCGCAGAGAAATTATTCAGCCTGCCACTTAAAACTGAAAACGGAGGGATATTGAAAAAAAATAAAACAATACAAGACATTTATGTTTTAATCAAAAAATAGTTTTATGATAAACACTATTGATGATGATGATAATGATGTAATGTTCACACAAGGAACAAAACATCAACTGTTTCTCCTGGTCATACTGCAGCCACTTACCCTGGAAACTTTTTGATGGTTTCTCCTTTTCATAAACCCTGTTACACTCTTGCTTTCATCAGAATCTTTGCGTTATAAAAGTTGTTGTGACATTTTTGAACAAGGCAAACACTTTTATATACTGTTACACAATGCCCACCTCAATTTCGTTGTTGTTTCAGTAGCACATAAGTTAACACTGTTACAACTATTGCAAACGCTTTAATGACAGACTGAATAATCCTATTAAAAAAATTCGTGACTTTCCAAAAACAAACTTAGCCTTTGGATGTTAAAATCATTGTAAACATTTTATTTAAAATTTTGTTTTTTATATTTTGAAACAGATCTATCAGTCTGATTTGGACTGATAGATAAACAAATCAGTATGTGATTTTTATCAGTCACGTACGGACAGACAAACGTTGGTTTCCAGTCCTGAAAATGAAAATAACACTTGCAGATGTTGTTAAAGTATAGTGAAATGCAAACACTGATTACAAAGATCTTGAAATTGTGATTTTGTTTTTTATCATTGCATGATTTTGTTCATGTTACAGCAGAATGTGAATTTGAATGCTGGCAGGATTAAAGATCTGTTAATGCTGATCAATTCTGTTTGTGTTTTATGGTTGCAGAAAGCAATGTTGAATACAGGCAGGATTACAGATTTGATTAGACTGCTAGTGGGATTTTTCAGTCATGGAGTGATTTTGTTTGTTTTGTAGAAAGCAATAGCAAATGCTGGTGGAATCACAGAACTTATTCGACTGTTACGTAAAGAATGTGAGGAGGAAATCAAAGAACTGGTCACAGGAATCCTATGGAACTTGTCTTCATGTGAGGTCAGTGCTTGTTCTTCTCTGTAGTTATCCTGTACAGTGGTACAGTCTTGATGCCTAGTGTATCAGTTTCTGTTGAAGTTTGTTTGAGCTTAATATAAATCATAAGTAACGTGACGCAGTTAGAAAAGTCACCCATTTATTGAAATTTTAATGACTGGATTTTTGGTATCAGAAATCCTCAGTTTTACATTTCATAATAAGGCTGTTAATCTGTACAAAGTCTTCATCATCCTTATCACTTACTTGATTATGTAGAACTTTTAAAGATAAGATTCCGAGAACTAGGTCAAAGATTCACAAAGGTTTTCATGATTGTTTTCTGTGTTACCATGACAATAGGAGCTGAAGCCTAATATCATTGCTGAGGGTTTACCTGACATCGTAAATCATATCATCATACCATATTCAGGACACGATCGACGCAAGATGATATCTTATGAACCATGGACAACAGTATACAAAAATGCCACGGGAATCATTAGGTAAGGACAAAGGTCAAGGTCAACTCACAAGTCGGGAGGTTACAGGTGCGAAGTGCCTTGTATATTGTGAAGCTTTAGCAATATAGATAAAGAATTAGGTGATATAAATACTGCTACGATTAATACATTTTATTGAAATTAAGAAATAATCACTCATTCTATTGTAGTTATGAAGCTAATGAAAATCAAATTATTATGTGTCTTTCAGGAATTTGAGTTCAGCCAATAAAGATGATGAACAAAGGGGATATGATACAAGGAACAAGTTGCGCGAGAGTGGTCGTTTAGTGACCTGTTTAATTTACACTCTCAAAATCTCGAGAGACAATCGTGATCGTGAAAATAAGATTGTGGAGAACTGTATGTGTGCTTTACGGAATCTGTCCTTCAGAATTCAGGAAGTGACGGAACAGGATTTCTACAGAAAGCGTACGGAGACGTTAAAACGTCGACAGCAGCCAGACAAAGGTAGGTAAATTTTGGTGTTTGTAGATGATGGTAGAGCAATTAATTTCTGTTTAATCATTAATTTAAAGGGGGGAGGGTGAGTTTTTGTGAAGGGATTGTTTTTATTTTTATTGGCAATGCACAAACCAGTGTAGGAACTGCTCTGAATTCCTCCAAAACATTTCTTTACAAATATTTTGATTTAGTGTGTAATCTTAACTGTATTGGTTTTCATTCAACATTATCTGATTATTCAAACTCTGTAGATTGATTACACATATGTTGTGCAAGCCCTATCTTGAACAGTTTTAAAAAGTTGTCCTGATTTTCTGTTTGAAATCTTATTTGTCATTCAGTTGAGGGTACTTGGTTGTTGGTTAAAATGACAACAATTTTCGTAGATATTATTCAAACACAGTGCAGTGATTATACAAGCACTGAAGGTGTACATTTCCTTTTCTTTATTTGTATACATTTTAAGAATTTTTTATCTTATTGGCTATGTATAGAACTTAGTCCACTTCATCCAACACTGCAAGAAATTCTTTATGTATATTTTTTTCTGTGTTGTCATGATAATAAGTGGAGGGTAACTTGTTTGTGTGAATCTGGAAATGCATCATATTTTCTACAGTATTTGTGTGAAGTCCTCAAGCCGTAATGGTATATGTGCAGTCCTTCACTGACAATGGTGATGTCTTTATACAAGTAAAGAATTCTCGTCAAACAATATACAACCAACCAATTTATTTTGTAATCATATGAATTATGGTCAAGAAGGTACACTTAGCCTATAAAAATTTAGCCTATTTTTTTCCTTCAGGTGCAGAATTTCCTAAATCTATTCATATATATATATATATATATATAAATGGAATGATGTCTGCTTCATTTTTGATAAACTTTTCAGGTTTTACACTCCGTTAAACTTTGAAGTTCAACCCTATTGAATATGATTTCTGATTCGCTGTGCAAGTGAGAATTTGCTAATTAGAAAATTGTTCTAGTATGGTTCAAAGGTGTTGATTTCCTAACAAGTTCTCCCAGTACATATTGTCTCCTTTAGTTATATTTAAGTAGTTGGTCCTCTGTAAATGATTTCTAGCCCAATGCTCACCAATTCTGCCCCGTGTTCACCAGTCTCTAGATTGGTATTTAGACAGTCTGTAGTCTGGACTGTGTAGATAGTATGTTGCCCAACGTTCACCATTTTTTCTGCTTTCGACAGAAACAACAGGTTGCTTTGGGGGAGGAGGAAACAAAAAGAAAGGAGCAGCAGCCAAAAAAGGAAAACCTGACCTGAATCAGAAGTAGGTCATATAGTAATCAGAAGTAGGTCATCTAGTAATCAGAAGTAGCTAACTTGGCACAAAAGGATCATTACAGACTTATGTAGAACTAAGATAGACTTATGTAGAACTAAGATAGACTTATGTAGAACTAAGACAGAGTTATGTAGAACTAAGACTTGTGTAGAACTAAGATAGACTTATGTAGAACTAAGATAGACTGATGTAAATGCTGTTAGAATATTCATTATAATTTAATGCGGTATATTACATTGTCATAATGGTAACTTTTAAAACGTGAATGAAAATATTAAATATTATCAATATTTGTTTATTCCTTTTGGATTTGATTGCCAAGCTGTGTACCTCAGTGGGTTAGCTCGTTGACTGCTAATCTTTGGGTTGTGGGTTCAAGTCCAGTAGGGGTTTTAATTTTTTTTCAGACTATTTTCTACTAAAACTGTATTTTTTGACTAAATAAATTAATTTTAAAGTTTTCGATTTCAGAATATTGTTGTACATATCCCCTAAGTTTTATCCATATCAAATTTCTCTGGTGTAACATTCCTCTTTAACAACTTAAAAGTCAGGACTGAATTTGTACCTTACTTTCTCTTTATACTGGTGATAACCAGAGCTATATAGCATTCTTTTGAGACTTTCTTTGGTTGCAGTGCTGAGAGGCATCTTCCACCAGGAGCACAAGAATTCCAGGGTTTATGGCAGCAAGAAACAGTGACACTGTATCTAGACATCTTAAAGGAAAGTTCTAACCCAGTGACTGTAGAGGCAGCTGTAGGAGCCATACAGAACCTCACCGCGTGTTACTGGAAGGTAAGACATTGAATAAAACACAACCATACAGAACCTCACCGCGCGTTACTGGAAGGTAGGACATCGCATAAAACACAACCATACAGAACCTCACCGCGTGCTGCTGGAAGGTAGGACAGTGAATCTGTACCAGGAAATTCTAAAATTATAAAGGAGAGGTAAATTGAAATAGTTATGAAATGATACATCTTTCTTTGATTCTTAAAGCACTAACATGATCATTTCATTTGACAGAAGGTTATTGTTACAGTTTGCAGATTTCTTACCATTGTTTATCATTATCTGAGTTAAGGATTCATCATAATTTCAGTGGACAGTTAATTTCAGTGGACAGTTGATCATAATTTCAGTGGACAGTTCATTTCAGTGGACAGTTGATAATTTCAGTGGACAGTTGATGATAATTTCAGTGGACAGTTGATCATAATTTCAGTGGACAGTTGATCATAATTTCAGTGGACAGTTCATCATAATTTCAGTGGACAGTTCATCATAATTTTAGTGGGTGATTAAATATTATTTAACTGGACAATCAGACTTAATGCCAGTGGACAGTTGATCATTATCTCAGTTAACGATCAATCATAATTTCAGTTTGCGGATGATGCCAGAGCACTGGTCAGGATCGAGAAAGGTCTGCCGTCACTGGTGGATTTACTGGGTCAAGATCGAGACGACCTTGTGTGTCATGCCGCCCTTGCACTACGCAACCTTGCCATAGACGAGAGGAACAAAGAACTAATAGGTAATTCAGACTGTGTAGTGTGAAAGGAGTGCACAGTAATTATGTACTGCCTCTCCCAAGACAAGTGTTACTGCTGATTGAGCACACAGTGATGGGAGGTTCAGGGCATTAGTTTTTGGTCTGTCTGTCTGTCTGTTTGCAAAAACTTTTAACTTTGGCCGTAACCTTTGAATGTGATGACAGTGGTGACATCTGTCCAATTTCACGTGTGTAGTTCTCGTCACAAGACCTTTTTGTACCATAATTTTTAACTTTGACCTTTGAGTTTGGTCATAGGGGGGCATCAATGTTTCACAAGCACATCTTGATTTACATAGGTAATTGATTGTGATTTGATTGAAATTGACATGTTTACTGTTAATCAATGATTGCTGATGGTCATTGCATTTGTAACTTGAGTCATTTCTTGTTGCAAGCGGTTTTAAACTTTAAATGCTGGAAATGAGCAAATATTTACTCTTGATATGGATGAACAGTACATGCATTGCATTTGTATTAAGACTTTAATGTGAACTTCATGTAAGAACTAGTTAATTAAAGAAATGTTTATTTTAAGAATGTAGTACACTCTCTCTTTCTTTTTTTCTTTTCTCTCCATATTTCTCTTTTTTGCTCTCATGAGAAATGTTTTGCAAGGACATATTGACGTACAATTTAGAAAAAATATTGTGTAATATCAATGCAGATTTAGATAGAATATTTGCATATTTATCAAGAATTCTGATTAGATAATCTTATTGTAATCATTAAGGTAAATATGCCTTGAAACCCATCATCAACACCTTACCCCAGGAGAAACAGAAAGAAAATGTTCCAGATAAAACAATATGTGCTGCAGTGGCTCTGCTGCACGAACTGCTGAAGAACAGTGTGGATTTTGCTCAGTAAGTGTAAATGTCACTCAGTGAATGTAGATTTATCTTGGTGAGTGTGAATTTGTATTGGTGACTGGATTTATCTTGGTGAGTGTGAGTTATCTTGGTGAGTGTGAGCTTGTCTTAATGAATGTGGATTTATCTTGTTGAATTTGTATTTATCTGGGTGAGTGTAGATTTATCTTGGTGAATTTTCATTTATTTTGATGAATGTATTTATCTTGTTGAGTGTGCATCTATTTCGTTGAGTTTGTATTTATCTGGGTGAGTGTAGATTTTTCTTGGTTAGTTTTTATTTATTTTGGTGAGTGTGGATCTATCTTGGTAAGTGTGAATTTCTATTGATAAGTGTGGATATATCTGGATAAGAATGGATTTATCTTGGTGAGTATGGGATTTTGTCAGCGAGGATATATCTCTTTGAGTGTGGAATTTTCTAGCAAGTGGGTTTATCTGAATGAGTTGAATTATCTCAGTGTGGATTTATCTCTATGAGTGTGGAATTTTTTCAGTAAGTGTATATTTCTCTTGGTAAGTTTAGACTTACCTCAGCAAGTGTGGATATATCTGGGAGAGTGGAATTTTTTCAGTAAGTGGATTTATCTAAGTGAGTGTGGTTTTATCATGGTGAGTGTGGATTTGTCATGGTGAGTGTTGGATTTATCTAGGTGAGTTTGGATTTCAATTGCTGAGTGTGGAATTTTCTCAGTACATATGGATTTTTTTTTTTGGTGAGTATTTCACTCACTCATTGAGTGTAAATGTTGTACACAGTATATGAATTTCACTCGGGGAGTGTGGTTTTCACTTGAACTCAGCAAGTGTGGAGTTTGTTCACTGAGTGCCAGGCTTGGTAATCAGTTGAGTAAGGTAGTCCCACTGCAATTTAATAGTTGTGAATTTATCATATGATATGAAATATTAATATATTTTTATCAATTATTGCAGAATGTTTGTGAAAGAAAAGGGCATTCCAAGGTTAAAGTTTGTGAAGTTTGCCCCTGGGAAATTTTTAAAGAAGACCAAGGACCACACCCAGAGAGTGAGTTACTGAGTCGTTAACGATCCTCACTGTTAAGTCTGCTTCCAAGTCATTGTTCAGATATGATCAGTCTTAGGTGGCAAAGTGTAAATATTCACATTTCAAAAGTATGTTTTGAATTTATTTTTTACTGGCATTTATTTAAGTTGACAGCATCTAGCTACAGTATAAGAGCCTTCAGGTCAAAATATTGACAGTTTGGGGTAAATTTAGTCAGTAATTTAACTGTTGTTACTTCACATGGGGTGTTTTCACTGGGGGGTGATTTTACTATCGGTTCTCTGTTTTCATTGGGGATTGATTTTATTGTTGTTTCTCTGTTGACAGCTGTTGGAGAACTTGTGGGAATTCAAGTCTCTTCATGGAGAGTTGACGGTGAATGGCCTTAGTGAACAGGATGTAAAGGCACCCCCTACAGCCAGCAGGTAATTCAGATAAGTCACCCCCTATAGCCAGCAGGTAATTCAGATAAGTCACCTCCTACAGCCAGCAGGTAATTCAGATAAGGCACCCCCTACAGCCAGCAGGTAATTCAGATAAGGCACCCCCTACAGCCAGCAGGTAATTCAGATAAGGCACCCCCTACAGACAGCAGGTAATTCAGATAAGTCACCCCCTACAGACAGCAAGTAATTCAGATAAGGTACCCCCTACAGACAGCAGGTAATTCAGATAAGGCACCCCCTACAGCCAGCAGGTAATTCAGATAAGGCACCCCCTACAACCAGCAGGTAATTCAGATAAGGGCACCCCCTACAGCCAGCAGGTAATTCAGATAAGGCACCCCCTACAGCCAGCAGGTAATTCAGATAAGGCACCCCCTACAGCCAGCAGGTAATTCAGATATGTTGAATTGTTTTAAATTATCCTTAATCATCACAACAGCGTGCAACTCAGTGTCTTTGCATTTTTCTCCTTTTAATTCAATCATGTCAAACATTTTTTGTGAATGATACTGAACCAGAGGTTGTGAGTTTCACAAACTGCACTCTATAGTATTTGAGATATTTGTACATGAATTTGAAAAAATTATACTATTGTGATTCAAAAGAGGAAGATTTATACAGGATATTCTTTAAGATATAAGACATTCCTCCACCCCCATCCCCAGATAGCATTATCTCATACATGTGATAAATTCAGTGAGGCAAAGAGTGAGTTTCAAGAGAGGGGGTGTGGTCAAAGGATGAGATTTGGGAGGTCGTAGGGCAAGATTTTTATCAGTTATCAGGTGAGCATTTCATTGGCTTGGAAATGGTGAGATATGGCGTACTTAACTCCCTCTTGTTTTACCTGTAGACCACCAGACAAGGGGGCTACTCCTTACAACACACCTTACAGCACAATGAGTCGAGGTATGGAGAGTCATGGTTATGATGACAACACACTGTCTCCAGGGCGACCTATAAACAGACCTTACCAACCAGCCAATGGAGGATATCACAGCATGGTGCAGGGCCATAGTAATCCAGCCATGAATGTAGAAGGTATGAGTTGCATCAAATTACTGATTTTATTGGAAAAATTGGCCCCTTGAAATTTGTTGAAAGATTTATAGCAAATCATTTTTTGTTTGTTAATACTTTGAAATATGCTAGGGAAAAAAAATCAAGTTTGTAAATATTCCTTCATTAAACACACTGTATATTGCATTTCTTTATGGGGGGGGGGGGGGGCATTCTAGAGCAGATTGTATATTTTAAATGTGTGTTCATTTTTGTTTCAGAGCCCTATCCCTATAATGACAGAATACGGGTAAGTGTAAATCTTGCACTCAGATATTTCTGTTAGCATTAAAGGGATGTATACACATATTTGGAGTGACAAAAAATTACTTAGATTTTGACGTAAAAATGTGTTTTGAGACGTCAAAACTTTCTATTATCAAGGCAAGACAAGAGCCCTGTTTACTTGTTAAGTGATTGAACTAGTATCATGGCGTCAAAGCTGTCAGCTTCTGTGAAAGAAATCTTATGTAAAAAATTTTCAGTTTTTTTTCTTCGTACATGCACCCTTAATTGATTTGTCATTAGCCTGTGTTAAAACGCTGCTAGTTTTTGACATACTTTTCAGAAATCTTGGTGTTCTTATTTCTGCCTATGGTGTGTTGACTGATGACAAGAATTTGTTTATAAAAAGTCCTAAGAAATGCGCTTGTTTCACTCTGAATGTAAACAAACACCATGTTTACAACCGCAATTTTGAGAGCTGGTTTTTAAGTAGAAGTATTTCTAATCTATTTATTTATGAAAGATCTTTATTTCTATAACAAAAAGAGGTTAATTTCAAACTATTAAAAATCGCATCTGTGTGCTGTAAAGTTGTTCTTTTGGAACTATATTTAGTCATCTTGAAAAGAACATAACCATGAATTCTAATCCTCTACAATAGGAGACAAGGTGTTGATTAAGACAGTGTTATATTGTGTAGGATAATGTGATATTGAATATTAGAATGATTTGATATTGAATAGGAAGTGTGATTTAGGATGATGTGATGTTGTACAGGAAATGTGATATTGTATAGGATCAAAAGAATACAGGATCAAGAGATATTGTATAGGGTGATATAGTTCTGAACAGGATGACTATTCTACAACTATGAGAACCAAATTCTCATTCGATGGAGATCAAACTCCACTAATATAAATGATATACTGTATGTGTAACCAGAATTGATTTTCATTTCAGGGTGATGAGATCCCAATGAGAGACATGGGTTATGCCCCTTTAGATGATGACAGGAGGGAAAGGAAAATGCCTGTAGGGGGAGTTCCTCTGTTCCCTGGACTACAGCCAGTAAAACTCTTTGTCTAATGATCATTCTCTTTATTGTATATGACTATTTCTAGACTGAACATTATTTTGTACAATATGCAAAAAAAATGTTGAACTAAACTTTATGGGAAGATCTACCATACCTTTAAGGTGATTTATTTCTTTCATTGTAAAGTTATTCTTAATAAAATTTTCTTTCTAATGTAGCAGCAGCAAGCACAGCCACAGTCCATGCCACCTGGAGGGGAACCTTTGTATGCTCAAGTCAATAAAAACAAACGCAGAGATGACCTAGGTCATGGTTATCAAGTGAATCTGGGTGACCCAGGTAGTCCACCAGGGGGTGCTGATTCCTGGGTATAGTGACCAATCCCCAAGTTCAAAGACCAGAACTGCTAGGAAAACTGGACAGTCCTTTGTATGTAATGGAGGAACACGGAGTTGGGGATATACCCAGTGGTTGTGGAGTACTGGTGTTGTGATTCTTAAAGGCTGTAGTAATCCAAAGGTTGTGATTGGAGGTTGTACAATCGGAAGACAAAAATTGTGAATTTTGAAGGAAAATTCCTTCAATGAGACTGAAAATTCTTTGGAGAATACACTATATCAGTAGGGAGTATAGTTTGGTGTCTGGACCAGAACTTTATTAATGCCCATTTCAGCATCCGTGGAACTTCTTTAAGCCCACATGTTGCTGGGCTGTGAACTCTTTCAAGCCCTGTATTCTGGTGGACTCCCGTCTCATTAACATGATGTGAAACAGTGTGAGAATTCTGTCAGGGTGAATGTCCATTTATGTGAGAGTGGTTGTGTAGTGATATCTATTCAAGTTCTGAGATCGGAATTCAGTAGTGACTTTTAGGCCACCTGATATTACAGACGCTTCGGAGGCACTTGTCCGCGTTTTAATTTATTAGAGATAACATTCCTTTTAATGTATAATGACAACTTATTACTTTTTCATGATATGACTAGACTTGTTGGTTCCAAAGAGTTTTATCCTGTTTATCAATATTTACACTATATTCTAATTTAGCTGATATATTTTTTCATCAGCTTTTCCAGATATTTTGTAGATGATCCTGAGTATTTTGTATATACACAGAAGTCATGTGTACTAAATATCATTTACCATTGATTTACCATTGATTGTTAACATTTCATCAGATATTTACCTCATACTCTGTCTATGCACAAATACAAAGCTTTGTATCCCCCACACTGTATACATTAGTCAGTTACAAAGCATTCCACTAGGTGTTACTTATAGTCACCCATTGTATCAAAACAGTTATGGTCATGCAAAGCATGCAAACATCTTGTACATTGCCTTCAGCCTGATGTATTTATTGCCGTATAGATTCTCTGGGCATTAAAGTGAAAAAGTAGCCAACTCTCTCACACCATTTTGATGCAGCCTTGTACAAATGTACACTTTAATATTCAGCTGATGTGGTTATCGTGTTCAGACAGTGTAGGTTGGCGGTACCTTTTCTAGAGGAATTGCTACCCACAGATCTGCACTTTGGCTGCAATACATTGCAGAAATCGGTCATTTCTTTCATTATGATGAAGCATGCATTTAGGTTTTTTTTTTTGTTTTTTGGTTTTTTTTTTCACAATAAAGGTTATATCTGTGCATTAAAAAATAAATCAAACCAGAATTCAATAATGTATCATCGCTATTCATTTTTTTTATTACATAAAAATAAAATTTTTACAAGATTACTCTTATGTGCTGTATGTTGTACAAGTGAGTACAGTTGTATGAGTGAGTACAAACAGAGCGGTTTATGTTGTACAAGTGGACGATTGCATGTTGTATAATATATTGTACATGATTGATTGATTATATATTGTTTAACGTCCCGCTTGAGAATCTTTTACTCATATGGAGACGTCACCATTGCTGGTGAAGGGCTGCAAAGTATAGGCCTATGCTCGGCACTTACGGCCTTTGAGCAGGGAGGGATCTTTTACTTGCCACACCTGCTGTGACACGGGACCTCTGTTTTTGCGGTCTCATCCGAAGAACCACCCCATTTAGTCGCCTCTTACAACAAGCTAGGGGTGCTGAGGATCTATTCTAACAACCCGGATCCTCACTGGGTTATGGATGGTTGTATGTTGTACAAGTGAGTTGTACAATTGAGTGTGGTTGTATGTTGTACAAGTGAGTACGGAGATGTGAGACTCATGTTGAGGTATTATTCAGTAGCATGTCGTGCAAGCCTTGAAGAAATGATACATGTACAATATCATATCTATGCTTGTTTTCAAGAAAGTAATTTATTTCAGAGCATTATTTCTCAAAGTAAAACTTGAGAAGTGAGGAAATTTTGAATGAGATTCAAACATACAGTTGGAAGATTTATTGAACGACACTGATCTAGTGGATTCGGGAATTAGGGGCAGATAACTCCAAATTATATAAAGATTGTGATATCAAAGAGGGATAAGGGCAATCTGATTACAATCAAAAGTTCACTATCTGTTTTCAATTTGGTAATCGCGTGACATGATAATCAAAATAAGAGCATGTGAAGGTTTGATTTTTAAACAGATTGGGACGAGGGCAACACTGTATATGGATTAAGTCGTCTACAAGATATTTAGGTGGTATGTTACTAAATTTATAAAGATTTTTACTGTACATATAAAAAAACACACCAAAACTCGCGAATATTTCTACGCCAAGCTCCCAGTGTAAGAGTGACGGGTGTTTTAGATGTCTCTGTCAAAATGAAGCGTCATGCATAGGTCAATACTTCACTTAAAGCTCTCTTCAGGAGTGAAAAAGTCGAGAATGGAACGTAAAACATACAACCTCCTCTTCTTCTCACTGTCCTACCACAACCTCAAACTGAGCAGAATTTGAACAAATTAAAATCTTCACTGCATATATTTGGTTGCATGTTTGTTTTGTAGATAATTGGCCATTGAGAAGATACAAATTTTGCTAGAGTTAAATCGTTCTTAGAAACATCGTAATTGCGAGATTTGAACATAATTTTCTATATTTGAAAGCATGATTCAGCGTTTTATTATCAAAATTAAACATATATAAACTTGATATGCATTAATGTATACATGTAAAGGGGAATTTTGATAGATGTAGGCAGCATTTCGGTAATTTCTAGGAGCACTTGGGTAAATCTCGGCATTTGCGGTAATTCGAAGTATCGAGGGGGCTGAGTGGTAAGACATTTTGCTCAAAATCACATGGCCTCTCGCCTATAGTCCGCGCGGGTTCGATTCTCGCTCGCGCCGATATATGTGAGAAAGTTTGCCTGTTTACTTTTTGAAGGTCGGTGGTCTCTTCCCGGATACATTGTATCTGGGTTCTCTCCTCCACCTACAAAAACTGGAAGCCACCAGATAACTGAAAAATTGTTGAGTGTAGCGGAAAACAAACAAACAAAAACATTTTAATACAATATGTACGTGTGCGTACTTAAATTATTCACAAATATTATAGCATTCAGTAATGCGGTCACGCAGAGAGTGTACGTATAAAAGAACGATAATTCATGATCTCTTACTGAGTCAACAGGCTGGACATCTTGTGTCGGATTTATAATTTGTTAACTAACAGAGAAAGTGGCAGCAGCTCTCCAGTACTAAATAGAAGAGAACTTCTGAAATTTGCTTTCTAATCTAACTACTCGTATTGTTTGAACTTTTAATTCAATTCAATCATACTAGTAAATTCTCTGTTAGCCTTTTAGATGTTTCATATATTATGAGATAAATATGTTAATTACTTCTACTAGGTCATAAACTTTACCTTAGTTTGCAGTGATTTTGTTTCAGTCGTATTTTAGCTCACCCGAGCTGAAGGCTCAATTTCAATCAAACTTCAAGTTTACACGAAAGCTTTGACATAGTGCAGATTCACGTTTGTTAAATTCATAGCCCTCGGGGATAGGGTGGGGTCACAAAGGGGATTTAAGTTTTACATGCGAATATATAGTATAGGAGAAATCCTTAAAGATCTTTTCAAGAACCACTAGGCCAGAAATGTTCAAATTACATGGAAGCTTTCTGACAAAGTGCAGATTTAAGTTTATAAAATTATGGCCCCCGGAGGTAGGGTTAGGTCACAACAGGGGATCAAAGTTATACATGCGAGTATATAGGAAAAAGACAACAAAATAGGTCGCCAATTTGCGGGGGGGGGGGGGGGGGGGGGGGGTCATCTTTCGTTATATCGGGGTGAAACATCGATTATTGTTGTTTTGTCGTCTTTTCGAGGCGACGACAAAACGCCAAGCGAGAACACGACAAATGAGATCGCAAATTTGCGAGTTTAATTTGTTGTATTTTTGCCTATATTTTATCAACTTTTCGTTTTGTCGTCTTTTCGTTACTTCGGGACGAAAAGTAGCTAATTATCGGTTTGTCGTCTTTTCGTTATTTCGGGACGAAAAGTAGCTAATTGTCGTCTTGTCATCTTTCTGTTTTGCCGTCTTTTCGAGGCGAAAAGACAACAATACGCCAAGCGAAAACACGACAAATAAGGTCGCTAATTTGCGGGTTTAATTTGTTGTCTTTTTGCCTCTATTTTGTCGTTTTTTCGACTTTTCGTTTTATCGTCTTTTCTTTATTTCTGTACGAAAAGTAGCTAATTTATCGCTTTGTCTCCTCGTTTTGTCGTCTTTTCGCCTCGAAATAACGAGATGTCAAATTGTAAATGGCACAAATCGGCCACCATACAAGAGAACCACTTTCAACAAATTTCATGTTCAACTTAAAATCACCATACAACTCCATTCTGTAAACGAAAATCTCATCTCCCATGATGTTTCTAACGTTATTTTTCTCGCGCGCTTGCACACATCCATCATGAACGTTTCTCCTTCATAAATATATACGAGAAAATCACCGTTTTCCTCCTTCCATGGAATAGACCGGAATTAAAATTTGCTTTTTGAAATTGAATAAAATCCCCCCCCCTTTTTTTTTTAAAGAAAAAGAAGCCAAAAATCGTGTCGTCGTGGACTGCTGATTATTCGACTTGCATAATCATTGATTATATGCTCTGTTATATTAATTAAAACTGGAAATCAAATGGCCGTGACTGTTTCATTATATAGGTTAAGTCTGAGTCGATGTCGTTAAAATATATGTAGAGGTACAGTGTGTGTATTCCCGGACACATTCAAGGGGGAAAATCAGCCTCTTCTCAAAGACAGATAAATAAACTGTATATGTACGTGCATAATAATACACAATTTTTTTTAAAAAAATCTCATCAGGCATGTGCAAGACTGAAACACATCATTTATGCATCTAGACTGAATTTTTGAAAAAAAATCTATTTCATTCATTTATTTATCAATTTGATTTATTTATGTATTTATTTGTTGATTGTTTCTTATCTTGTAGTCTTATCTTCTTATCCAAGGCGACAGGATCTTGTTGTCTGGATAAGAAATAAGATTAATTTTTCGAGCAATTTTGAACACTAGTATAGACGTCACGTACAGTATCGAGGCCAAATTGTAACGTCTAGAAGGCTCTCATCAGGCAAGCGCAAGACTGAAACACATCTGTACCATCAAGACGGATTTTACGTTCATTAATATGCTTGATTACACAACACAATGGCTAATATTAATGATAACTTC